>JABSNV010000810.1:0-40000 GCA_024085815.1 Flaveria linearis
TTCAGATGACACACTTGAAGAAACTATTGTGTATCAATCTCAACACTCTGAAGAAGCTCATGATAATGTTGAACATATTACAAATTTGGAAGATGGAATGGTTGCAGATGAGATTCCTCAATTGAGAATACATAAAACTCATCCAACTGAAGCAATCATTGGTCCATTGCACGAAGGTGTAATTACCAGAAGTCAATCAGGAGCAATCAACACATGTCTGTATGCTTGTTTTCTATCACAAATAGTGCCCAAGAATGTGGAAATGGCGCTCAAGGAAAATAGCTGGATAGAAGCAATGCAAGATGAGTTGATGCAATTCAAGAAACTCAATGTTTGGCATCTTGTTGAACTTCCAAAGGATAAGCTTCCGATTGGAACAAAGTGGATTTTTCGAAACAAGACGGATGAAAAGGGTGTTATAGTTAGGAATAAAGCACGACTTGTGGTACAGGGATTTTATCAAGTTGAAGGCTTAGATTATGAGGAAGTGTATGCTCCAGTTGCAAGACTAGAAGCAATACGCATATTCCTAGCCTTTGCCTCATACATGAACATCAAGGTGTACCAGATGGATGTTAAGACTGCGTTTTTATACGGAGAAATGAAGGAAGAAACCTATGTTTGTCAGCCTCCTGGATTTGAAGACCCAGATCATCCTGATTATGTTTACAAGTTGGATAAGGCTTTATATGGTTTACATCAAGCACCTCGTGCTTGGTATGCAACTCTGACTGAACATTTGCTTGCAAATGGTTATTCAAGAGGTGCAATTGATCAAACCTTATTCATACGAAAATCAGGCGATGATATCATTTTGGTTCAAATCTACGTCGATGATATCATTTTTGGTTCGACAAATGATAGTATGTGCACGGAGTTCGAAGCAGTGATGAAGAAGAAGTTTGAGATGAGTTCACTTGGAGAAATTTCATTTTTCTTGGGTATTCAAGTTACTCAATCTGAGACGGGTATTCTCATTCATCAAGAAAAGTATGTTCAGACAATTCTTGAGAAATACAAGTTTCAAGATTCCAAAGTAGCTCCAACTCCAATGGCTTCTCGTCCTACTCTTACTCCGGATCCATTAGGCGAATCAGTTGATCAACATCTTTACAGATCGATGATTGGTTCCCTCATGTATCTAACTGCAAGCAGGCCGGATATCATGTTCCCTGTTTGTCAGTGTGCACGCTATCAGAGTGATCCAAAAGAATCACACATGAAAGCTGTCAAGCGGATTTTCAAGTATCTCAAGGGTCAACCTAAACTTGGTCTTTGGTATCCTCGAAATTCCGATTTCAATTTATTTGCTTATACTGACAGTGATTATGGTGGTTGTAACTTAGACAGGAAATCGACCACAGGAGGATGTCAATTCTTGGGTAACCGACTCATTTCTTGGCAGTGTAAAAAGCAGAACACTGTCTCCACATCCACTGCCGAAGCTGAATATGTGGCTGCTTCGAGTTGTTGTTCCCAGCTTGTCTGGATTCAGCAACAACTTCTCGATTATGGCCTCAACATTTATGACACACCAATTTGGTGTGATAACACGGCAGTTCTAAACATCGTGAAAAATCCCATCCAACACTCAAAAACTAAACACATTGACATCCGCATACATTTTATCCGCAATTGTTTTGATCGTAAACTTATTCATCTAAAACAAGTGCCGTCAACTGAAAATATCGCTGATTTATTTACCAAGGCGTTTGATCATTCTCGATTTGATTTCCTTGTGCAATCATTGGGAATGATTAACTTTGGATAAATTGGTTTAATGAATCTTCACAACAGGATTTTTTTTTAATAAAGAATAAAATTGAAATTGTTTCTTTTTATTAAAGGAACAATCACAATTTTAGGGGGAGAAAATTAGAAAAACAAGTTCTGAAAAATATTTTTGGTTTAGGGGGAGTTAAGATCAAAGGATTGCCAAAATAAAAAATAAAAAAAAAACAGGAAATTTCATACTTAAAATGAGAAATGATATTACAAAGTTCAAAACGAGTATAAGTACTTTCAAAGGCTTAAATACAAATACACTTGGATTATGTTTGATATGTCGATAGGCTTTGCTTTCAGAAATGAAAAGATCATAATTGAGTGATTACACTTGAATTAAAGAAATATGATTTAGTGGGGAACATATCAGGATTCTGTGCCAAAAATGTTCTAACACAGACTGAGAGATATAATCTTGTCATACTCAAGCCTGTATATGATTGATTCAGTGATTATCATAACTATATATATGTATATATAAAAGATAGAAAATACAAAAAGAAACAAAAAGAAAAAAAAATACAAAAAGAAAATAATTGAGCAAAAAGATGCCAACAACAAAGGCCATATAGGATATAAGATGCCAAAAGCACAAACAATTCAAAAGATATGTCTAAAAGACATACATACTATATGGTATCTATTTTCTATTTTCTATTTTGAGAATATTTTTTTTAACTTTGGAAGGCAAAATCGAAAGATGGGGCATGTAAGTCCGAATGGCTTGTAAGTCCTAAACATCTTGAGAGGGCAGACGTAAGTCCGGATGGCTGTCAGTAAGTCCTTAAACTTGTTAATATTCCGGGTTAAGAAATATTTCTCAGGCTAGTTATGCTCAAATAGTTATATTTAGGATTACAATAAATGGTATCACTGATCATCAAATGCATGGTTTAAGTCAAATTGGGGTGACTTGAAAAATCTCAATAGTGTCTTGAAGGATAATAATAATTCTACAGAAGTTCTGATTGTGGGATCCACTGACTTATATTAAATCAACACAAAACATGATATATATCACTCATTATGTTTCTGAGTAAAACATGAAGTATAAGTTTAAAGTGGACAACAGATATTGACAATCAACTTAACCAGTTGTTTTAAATAAAGCCGGACAGAGTCTTAACTTGACAAAAGAACTATATGATCTCATTATGAAAATTCTTATAAAACAAGCAAATCCGAGCTTGATCCTTAAATTGTTTTCATTCTTTTGTTATTTTGTATGTAAGTGTTTGTTTTTATTTTACTTTTATAGTGTTTTGTTTTAAGACAAATAAATAACAAGAAAAATATTTGAAAATTGAAGATTCATTAAGCTAAATTGATCACTTGGTAGATAACATGTTATGTTGACATTAATTCATTGAAAATAAAAGGATTTAAAAGTTTGAAACAATTTGAAAATTTTTAAAATAATTTATTCGCGTGACAGGGAAAGTCATGCGAAAATGGATGTTTCGCGAAACTGGCTTTTCGCGTGACTACTCAGGGGTATAAAAGTCACAGTGAAAAGAACAAAATCACTTTTCGCTTAATCTCACACCCGAAAACCCTAATCGCACATCATCCGAAATCTATTTTCGCATATATCAAAATCGGTCATCTTCTCACTTCTTTTGTGATTGTGTGTCTTAGTTAGTCATCACTACGCTCAGATTGTTCTGTAAAGGTATCACTCAGTTGATATGGTTACTGTAGATCTGAAAAACTAAGGGGAACTTAACATCCTTGTCTTAAAATCTGAATAAATGGACTTAAATGATGAAATTAATGAATGAAATTAACCTAATAGACCTAGGCGACAGCAATGATATATTTTTCATGGTTTAAAATCGATGTTTGAAAGGTTAATTTGAAAATCTCAGTTGTGCGAATCGCACAGAAACTGAACAGATGCGAAACTTAGTTTTCGCATGAAAGTGATTTTCGCGTGACTCAAGGTTGTCGCGTGAACTTAGTTCTCGCACTTGGATCTTGGTTTCGCATGAAATACAAAGTTATGCTTGAACTCAGTTGTCGCGTGAACTATGTTTTCGCCCAAACCCATGTTGTCGCGTGAAATTTAACTTTCGCTTGAAAGTTGATTTTCGCTTGAATTAAACATTTCGCATATTGTTCAGTCTCGCGCGAGTTGCTTTTCGCATAACAGAAAGCTTAAATTTTTTTAAGTGTTGATGCTGCTGTTTCTCCAATGAACTTGTACACAATAACATTTTAATGCTAAACTCTAAGTGTAGTACATATATTCACAAGTGACTAAACTTTGAGATGATTAATTGTTTACTAGTGATAATATTTCCTAAGTGTAAAGTTTTGTTCAACTTGTTCTAAGTGTTTCAACTCATTTGGCATTGTTAAGTTATATTCAAAAGGTGTTCTAATTCTGATTTTCTTTTGTGACAATGCAGATGGCACAAATGATCTTTAACAAGAATCATAATTGTGTTGCATATTTGGATGAAGTTCCAGAAGGGAAGGAATTATTTTCTTCTATGATTGAAGGGCTGAAGAACTCAAGGATTGTTTATTCTATTTCTGCTGATCCAGCCATTTATTCCGAATTGATAGATTCTTTCTGGAGCACTGCTGCTCTAGAAAAGGACGAAGCTAGAAACCAGATTATTACAGCCACTGTGAAGGATAAAAGGTTGATAGTTTCTCAAGCCATACTAAACAGAGTTCTTCTGTTTAATGACCAAGAGGGAGCACCAACAAGATTAGATGATGATGTAGTCATGGATTGTCTATCTCGGATGGGTTATGAGTATAGATATCCTAGTTTGGAGAAGAAGTGGTTACCACCATATTGGAAATATTTATTTCATGTGGTAATTCACTGTTTGAGTAATTTGAAGGCTGGGATGGATAGTCTTAGTGCTGTATTTGGATCCTTATTAGTTTCTCTGGTGGATGACATTCCATTCAGCATTTCTGGCGTGATATTTCAAGAGATGGTAAAAAATGCTACTGCCAATCCAGGGAGAAAGTTTATCATGTATCCCAGGTTCATTCAGCTGATCATTAACGATGCATTTCCTGAGCTTGCCACTCAGAGATCTCCTAAATACGTTGTTCAGACAATTAAGAAGGAGATTTTTACTCATCTTACTGGAGCCAGAGGAAACAAATGCTCTGGTGAAAGTTTTGCGAAGATTGGCAGATTTGCTGAGATTGAAGAAAATGTTGATGAGTTTAGAGAAGGTGGTGCTCATACTGATGAGGCACAAGCTGGTGCTTCTACTTCTACTACTAGAGATAATATTGATGAAGAGATTGAGAAGCTTTTTGAAGATGAGCCTACACGTGAAGGAGGAATGGAAGAAGTTGTTCATTCTGCTTCCAGTTCCGAGACTGCTAGTGATCAAATAGGGAATGTTCCCTATGTGATCCAAACTGATCCAACCCCTTCTACTCCAACATCTTCTCGACCAAATGAGGAAGACAGGGATACTGACTATGTTCCTGAAGAGTCACCAAATACCTCCTCACGAAGAAAACGGATGGCTAGAAGAAGAGATTATCCAGTTAGAAAGAGAGGTCGAGGAATTGTACCAAGAAGACCACGAACTCATGTGGTTGTTACCGAGACAGAGCAAGATCAGGCAGCAAATGTGACTTCTTCTGCTCCTGAAACAGAAACAGTTCCTGTTTCTGGAGCAGCTAATATTTCTGGCTCTGGTTATTCTACACCACCTCATCAAGAGAATTTGGAGTTTGATGTCGACACACTCTTGAATACTCCTCCTGAGTTTCAGAGGAGAGAGGAATCAACAAGTACTCCGGGTGCTATTACTTTAGAAGAACGAATAAAGAACCTGGAGAAAGAGAATTTTGAGAATATGAAGTTGATTGCAGAGTTGAAGAAAAGTAATGAAGAAAAGACTAATCAGATAAACATGATTCATCTCGACTCAGCAATCAAAGACACAAGACTGGCATCTCTTGAGCAACAAATGAAGAACATATTTGACTACTCATCTGGGTTGGAGAGACAACTAAACGAGCTTAGAGAATTTATCTCTCAGACCTACTTTCATCAGCCACAGATCATAAGATCTACTACTGTGGTTGGTGAATCTAGCAGACGATCTCCAAGCCCACCTCCCACTGAGACAGTTCCTGAAAATGAAACGGTCAACGAAGCCCAAACATCTACTGTACAGCAAAGTGTTCGGACTATTGAGGATGTTACTACTTCATCTGAAGTACCTATCACTGAAGCGTACACATCTACGGCTTTTGTTGAGCCAGAACACATGGTTACTCTGCCAATTATTCAAGAACAGGAGGATGAAGAGTTAGTTGATTATGCTGATTCTGATGATAATGAAGATGATGATGATGAGAATGACGATGAAGATGATAATGATGATGATAATGATAGTGGAGATAATAATAGAAATGATGGTGATGATAATGATGGTGGAGATGATGGTGGAGATGGTGGAAATGTTACTGGTTCTTCTTCAAGTCCTGCTGAAGATACTAACACTGACAATGTCAATAGACCAAGTGTTAGTAATCCAGAAGGATATGATCCAATAGACCCTGCCACAGAAAGTGTGTATGAAAAGGAATTGTATTCTTTTCAACAAACTTCATCTGGAACTATTGAAGAAGAACTTGATATTTTTGATGATCTGGAAGAGCAGAATGAGTATACAGATATTTTTGGGAATAACCTTCAAGAGCTTTTCAAAGACATAAATCTTGAAGAAGGAGAAATTCCAAATGAGACTGTGAGTGGTGCAACTCCTACTGATGCTGCAAAGACAGATACTACTGGTCAGATTGCCCTATACACTAGAGGAGGTTTACAGTTTAAAGCACCACCACCACCTACTGAAGCTCACTTTCTGTTTATATCAAAGCCAAACAAAAGTATGGTGAAATGTCTCACGTTATTAGCTGGGCTTATGATGGTGAGAAAAGGATGTATGTTATAAAGAGAAGAAATGGAGAGATTGATTATCTAAAGAGCACTCACGACTTTCATACTTTACGTGCTGCTGATTTATACTCCATGGGCAAAGCTTCATTCTTCAATGAGAGTAATCACAGTGAAGCTGAGCTCATGAGATCCATGATAAGAAGGGAGATGCGCACAAATTTCAAAGACTTTAAGACTGCAAAATCGAAGGTGATTGATGACTCAACAAGAATTGATGAAAATACCAAAGCTCCTATGAAGATACGAGTCTATCAACATCCCAAATTTATCTGAAAAGTCCCCGTGCATGCTCCTGTTCCTCCCAACTCATTGAAGCAACTTCTATCTTGGAGATGTGAAAAGGATTCCGGTCACGCTGTGATCAGATGTATAGACAGGTCTTATCGAATCATTGATCCAGCAGACTTAATGAAGTTTGGCAAAGACGACTTATTCAAGCTGTTACACTGTCCTATCTCAGCTGATGAGTCTGTTTATTTTCTATCTTGCCAGTACGTATGGATGATTGACCGGATCCTGAGAAATAAATGGTATGCTTATGCTGGATCTTACAAGAAGGCTAATGTTGACTTTGATTGATTATGTTTCACCGAGCCTAGGGGGAGATTGTAGAAGATAAATCAAGGCTCGGCAAAACATACTGTGCGATAACCAGATCCACGCGACAACAAGAAGTCACGCGAGAAGCTACCAGTGCGAAAGACCAGATCCATGCGAGTCGCAGACCACGCGAAAGACTGCAGCCGCGCGAAAGCTTGATCCACGCGAAAGGGATCTCGCGCGAGAACTCTATGTTTAGTATAAATAGCGTAGTTTCGTTTTGTAATGTAGCTTTCATTCATTCATCTTCCTGTACTGTGCGAAATCGCACAAGACCTTTTATAGGTTTCTGTTTATCAATCAAATATCATCTGTTTTTGATTCAATCCAATCTTCTTTTCTATCCAATCACGTTTACATTCCGCATTCACGTGATTGAGATCGTGTGTTAGTGTTCTTGGGAGATTTTCAGAGATTTTACAAAATATTATATGAATTATATGTTTGACATCGAATTGACACTAGACATATATTTTAACATAATTACCCTAAAAGATTTCATGTCATTTAACATTTGAGTCACGTGTCTCTAGAACAACAATCTTAACCTTGTCTTGATTTACACAATTTAAGGAGGATTGGATTTTCTGGTAAAACTCCAAGTTCAAATAGCAAATTATGATGCTCAAATACACCCTGATACTTTCTCTACCATCTCCCTCAACTCACACTTATATTTTTCAGTTACGTAGTCTCACGTCAGAGTGTGGTTACGGGGAGACTTTTCTCTATGTGATGTCTAAATCGGTGTTGTTTGGCTGTGTGCAGGCTTTTGATTGATGGGTATCATTTGGTGGATTGAAATTCAGTCAGATAAGATAAAGTTTGATTGAGTTTTTTATTTACACATACCCTAACGTAAAACCTCCATCAAGAATGCTCTTATAATCTCCGTGAACATCTATGAGTCTTTACAATGGTTTTGTAACCCATAGACGTGTTTAAAGACTATTTTGATGTAGTAACCATACGCTTAGGTTTTTGGATAAGAATTTGATTTTTGTCATGTTTACTGACAAGTTACATGTATTATTATGCATATACTATTATATAAACTCATTTTATATGTTTTTTTCTTAACATATGTACGTCATTATTGCGTGAACGCTCCAGAATACAAAATAGAACATCCATCAAAGATGAGTTATATTGATTACAAAAGGATACCAACCATAGGCGATGAACCGGATTTTTTTAGGTGTTAGAAATCATTGTTACTTTGTCGATTTTTAATATATTTTAATTAATAATTATTTAGTGCCTTAAAATCATTACATGAAGTCACATGTTATATATATTTATTGTGAAAATAATAGTCTGTTTTTGAATCACAATTATACCACCATGGGGTAGTGAACGACACACCAAAGGAGGTATGATTATCCATAGGAGTTTGACAAAATTTAGAGCACGCATGCAATTATAAATTTATAATATCACCTTTTTGCCTCCTAAATTATATATTTCTTCTCCTCAATACAATACATTATAGTACTTTATCGTTAGTTGTTAAAAACTCAATTTCTTCCTTGTACATCGAAGGAGTAAAATCACAAAAATGATAATTAAGTTTTTGGGTTAAATTCGATTTGCTACTTGAGTTTTGATAAAATTATCATTTTCTTTTAAATGATTAAAAACATCAATTTACATTCAAAAGTTTCATAAGTTGTTTCAATTTCAATCTAAAAGTTTATAAGTCTTTTAAATTTCAGTATAAAAGTTCATCAGCTGTTTTTAACTTATATCCAATATATAAAACTTTTGAACTGAAATTGTAACAAATAATGAAACATGTGGAGTGAAATTAATGTTTTTAAATCTTTGACTGAAAATAGTTATTTTTGTCAAATCTCAATAAACAAAATTAAAATTAAGTCTAAGTTTTAATATTGTGCAAACTTACTGTGAAGTTACTAATATTACTTCGTAGTTATATAAAAAACCACTTAAGTTTTATTATTGTTAAATTTATGCTAGTTGTTTAAATTACAAGGTAGATGAAAATTGAAAATTGATTCGACTTTTTGTTTCTAGTTACATCCTCATTTAGGTTAAATTTGAAAAGGGGCCTACTAAAGAGACGCCCTGGAGATAAAGAGACGCCCTCCTTACGGGCCGTAAGGCCCTTCACGGGCCGTATTGACTGTCGGGCAGTCAAATCAGTCATTCAAAAACGTAACGGCCCGTGAAGGAGTTTACGGTCTAATTTTTTCACGGCCCGTTAAGGTCTTCACGGCCCGTTAGGCCTTTCACTTACGGGCCGTGAACTGCTTTACGGGCCCTATTTTCACCTTTAATAATTTGACGAGATATATTATTCCTCGTTTTTCGTGTAATTTTGTATTTTTACGTTATTTGATATGACGTAATATTCCTCGATAGTCGTGTAATTTTGTATTTATTACGTTATTTGATATTACGTAATATTCCTCGATATTCGTGTTAATTATGTGACGGGATGCAATATTCCATGTGAACTACTATTTAAACGTTAGTTTATAAATTCATTTCATAATTCAAATTTCTACGATAAGTTTGAAATAATATTTAACGTTACGATGTCTTTCTGGGATAGCAACTATTTATTCGGTTCGGAATCTAACTATTACCCTGAGTAGGGTTACGGTTGTTACGATGAGGGTGCTTCAAACTATTTAGGACAGTTCGCGTCCAATTACGGCGGGAATGACGGAGGTGATAACGGCGGCGATAGCAGCGGTGATAATGACGGTTCTGGTTCCGGTAAAAGAGGTTTATATGACACGAATCATGTTATAAGATATATCATATTTAATTTTACTTTCATTTAGTAATAACTAACTAAAATATAAAATTGATTAGGTTTTCTCATCTCGTGAAGAATTAGTTGATTGGGCAAGTAACATGGGGCGAGAAAATAGGTTTGTTATTGTCACCAAACGTTCAAAAAGAAATTCGAATGGTGTGGTGGTTAAAATTTGGTTGAAATGTGATCGGAGTGGTGTATATAAGGGAGCATCCACTCTAAGAAAAAGTAGCACCAAAAAAACAAACTGTCAATTTGAATTGCAGGGTAAGTACGAGATGAAGAGAGATGAGTGGATTATAGTTGTTGTGGACGATACTCATAACCATGAACCTGCTGAACACCTGGAAGGACATGCATACGCAATGAGGCTCACCGAAAATGAGCTTTCTACTGTAAAGAATCTAACCGAGCAAAATATTGACCCTCGAAACATTCTAGGCACGTTGAGGGAACAAAATCCTAATAACGTGTCTGTGTTACGAACCATATATAACGATCGGGCAAAATTAAAAAGTCCACCAGAATTGGTGAAACCCCAATGCAGGTTTTTTTTATACTATAACAACATCAATATATTTACACCCCTCACATAGATGAACCGACAAATACCGTCGACGGGGTTTTTTTATACATCCCACATCTTACACATTATGGCGTGCGTACCCACACGTGTTGATGATTGATACAACTTACAAAACTAACTTGTATAAAATGTCATTTGTTTAAATGGTTGGTGTGACATCTGTCACACCCCAACCTTGACGACAGAATCGTCGAGGCGTGAGAGTTACGATTGTTCCCAGCCACATAACGCTATTGCCTGAAACATGTTAAAAATAAAAGGTCAACATATTGTTGGTGAGCATTCTATAATTTTGAATACATAGGTATATAAAAGATGACAATTCATGTTGTAAATTAGAGAAAAAGGTAACTAGGGATGTAAGACAGAATGCACAATCAAACCTTGACAAAGTTTTACAAGTTCTCAAACGTTTACAAGTATATATGATTAGCTAAGTGTACTTGGATCAACCAAGCAGGCTTGTCAGGCCCATAGATCTATGACGTCACCAGGCTAGCAATAGTTAATGATTGTACATGTATTCGACATTACATGGTAGCTACAAGATTTAACTAATCACAACACACAAGTAAATTGCCATAGGTTTACAAGAATCAACGTTTACAAGTGCAATGGTTAATAAGTAACATGTTTCACCCCAAAGTGCGAAAATATGAAAAAGGGGTATAGAAATACTCACTTGGTGATTAAGTATATATTAGATGATTAATAAGAAATAATAACGCGCGTCGTTTCAACGAATTCCCTTACAAGGTACCTAAAATGTATTTATTTCAAGATTAAGTTCGATAATAAGTTTAACAATTAAACGTGAACTAAGGTTTTACGATTTTGAAGTTTTGTATATTATATTTATTCAGAAGAAATATATCTTTTAAGTATTTTAATCTAGAAATGAAATTAGGTTTAATACCGGATAATGTTTGAATATATTTTGTATATATTCTTTGTAATAAATATCGTTACAATAACGTATTATCCGATAATTTATTAATCTAAATTAATTGTGAAAGTATATTTTATAATAAATTACGTTTGTAAATAATTGTGAAATTATAAGATGTATAATTTCTATAATTTACAGGACTATTTCATAATTAAACATGATATAGTGTCCATTTTTATAAAAATAATTGTTTATAATATTTATAAATAATATTTTATAAATATTATTAAGGTTTTTTTAACTAAAATAAATTTATAGAAATTATCTATGTAACATTTTAAATGAGAAAAGTTTATAAGATTTGTTTTTATAATTTTTAAGAATTTTTTCTAAAATTTTTAGGGGCTTAAAAATCTAATTAAAAAAATAAGGGGGGTGCCCGGGTCGAACCCGGGACCTCCTGTTTACAAACACACGCACCAAACCAGTGAACCAAGGCCTCAGCCGCGGTTATGAATGGTTCCCAAATATTTTAAACACAACCCGCGATCCAATCCCAAATCCTATGAACCCTAACTCGAACAGGTCCAAAATTGAAGCTCGGATCAGTGTTGTTAAAGATTTGAATCATGGGGCTTTTGATCCCATGAGAAATCGAGCATAAAGATGGTTTCAATTACCTGATTGGGTACTTAATTCGATAAGAGCAGATGAAGAACAGGTCGCGGGTTTGCTTGAATCCAAAGGATGATCAGACTTCGATGAAAATCAAATTAATTGAGCAGATAGCTTTGAATGAGGATAATGATCAAATGCCCTCTATCAATTTTGAAGTAGAAAGCTCAGAGGATGGTGTTCGATAAGGTTGCAGGTCGATAATGAAAGTGATGATCGATGGGGTGTTTTGTGTTGTTTTTGGTGAAATTGGAACCTGAGTTCGATTAGGTGTTTATAAATGATCGTGTTGGTAGCTTTAATTTGTTTATTATTGTTGTTTGAGTGTATTATTGAGCTGTATCGAATCCGAGATAAAAGTGGAGATTATAGCCGTTTGTTTGCCTGATTCAACCCATTTTTATGTTGGAATTCGATTCGAATTGGATCCAAGAAAACTTTCGGTGAGGTTGTGGGGTTCAGAATCGAATAAATTGGTTGATTTGGTCGGGAATTCAATGGTTTCGATGTGGAAGCTTTGGATTCGAATTTCCCGATGATTAATCGTGTTTAATGGGTGCATTGGGTTCGAATCTTGTCCACGAATGCATTAGAAACGGTTTTGTGAGTTGAAATTGAGTAATTTTATCGATTTGGCCTCGCCGGAGTTCGGCCGGAGACTCGCCGGAGTCTCGCCGGAAAATCGAGGGGGAAAGCAGTGGGTTTTTTTAAAATTTTACACAATTGGTCCCTGCGGTTTCAACTTTGATATTTTATGTCTTAAACTTCTTATTAAGTTTCCAAATTGACAAAAATGACCCTGGACTTTATTATTATTATTATTAACATTTTAATATTATTATTATTGTTTATTATTATTATTAATATTATTATTATTATTACTATTATCATTATTATCATTATTATTATTATTATTTATTATTATTATTATTATTGTTATTATTATAATTATTATTATTATTATTATTATTTGCAAAATACGAAATGTTACAACATCTACCCTGAAATCTTTTTCTGTTGCTCACGCATTCATTGATTATGAGCGTGAAGCCAACTTCAGATGGGTGTTAGAGCAACTAAAAGCAACGCTGGAAGAAAAGTGTATGGAGCACTGTGTTATACTAACCGATCGATACCTCGCTCTGATGAAAGCGTCAGAAGAAGTTTTTCCGAGTGCTGTTCGATTACTTTGCAAATGGCATATTTCGGAAAATATTGCTAAACATTGCAAGGCGAGTTTTTCAAATGAAGAGTGGGGTGCTTTTGAGCATGTGTGGTCGGTACTTATTAACTCTGCAACGACGGACATATACGCTTATAATTACGACCGCCTTTATCGCAGATTGGTGTCCAAACATTCAAGTAAGTTTTCTAGTCTTATTCTTAAAAATATATGTATATTTACATAAAAATAAGTACATTTTTTTAAATAGGAGTGCTGATGTACCTCAAAAATAACTGGTTGGACCCCTACAAAGAGAGATTTGTTTCGGCGTGGATAAATAAAAGTTATAACTTCGGTCAGCACACAACGAACCGAGTTGAGAGCCAACATTCGTTGTTGAAAAGTTACCTGAAAGCAACCAATAGCACACTGGATAGATTTATTCCTTTTATTAATAATATCTTAGTTACCCAGGAAATTATTATAAAAGAAAGTTTTACCAAAAGCAAAATCATGCTTACGGTGCAGCATAATCATAAAGTGCTTAAATTGCTGCGAGGTAACGTTTTTTTTGCAGCTTTGGATATGTTAGTTGGTGAGATTAACAGGATAAATCATCTAATTATATCCAAAGAATCATGTGGCTGCCAACTTTTTACCAGCTGTGGTCTTCTGTGTGCTTGTAAATTAAACAATTACTTTCAAACAGGTGAATGTTCTTTTACATTTTTTATTTTTTCATGAAAACTTTTATTATATTTAATTTAATATATTATTTTATAGGTCAATGAATCCCGCTCGATGCCATTGATATTTTTTGGAGGAAGCTAGATTTTTCACCCGCGTATATTGTACGGGAGGTTCAAGTAGATGTACATAAAGAGATGGAGATGGTGACAAAACATTTACTTGTCCAACCTGAAAATGTGAAAAAATCTTTGATTAATATTTTCAAATCTTTCATTAATCCTTCAAAAACTAATAAAAACCTCCTAAATTCCAAACACATACACGGGGTTGTCCTAAAAAAGATAAGCAAAAAGAAACAATACTAGACCCCCCAGACATAGTTCATATGTTCAACCTAGAGAAAATTTTGAAGGTCCGCCAACATATTCAAGTTCGGTGGTGAAGTCAAAACAAGGGTCTTTGCAGCGCAGTCAATCCATGTCTTCGAAATCAAGAGCTAAAGATGGATTATCTCAACAGAGTTCCAAGTTTTCATATATCCCGGGCGACGATGATAAAAACATTTTTTTCCGGTTTAATCGCTGGATTCCATCATTCTTTTTCCTGTATATTTCAGGTGCGGGTGATGTTTTAGCCGACGGCAATAGTGGTTTTCGTGCTATAGCACTCGCACTGGGATATGATGAAAATCACTAGCGTTTTATTCGTACAGAACTTATAGCTGAGTTGGATGAAAACAGACATAGGTACGCTGCGATGTTTCCTGTTATAAATGAAATAAGGGAATCATTAAACTGGAACGGCTTAGGTGCAACTCCCCACAAAAATTGGATGGCAGTGCCACCTGCTACAATCCTTATTGCTAACAGGTTTCGAGTGGTTATAATTTTTATATCTATCGGCAACTCCTCTACTTTTTTCCCGTTCTGGTTATCTCCTCGTGATATCAGTGAACATCATATGATTTCAATTGCTTATGTTTAAGATAACCATTTCATTAGAATCCGATTAGTGGGTGACTATCCAATGCCTGTTCCGAGCAAATATTGGTATTTGTACAAAACAGAAAACGCTAATGATTGGGAGGTTATATACGGAATTCGATTTCAAAAATATCTCGAACTAAGGCCTGTAGACCCGGTTGAACGTATAGATTTAGTATAATTTACACATTTATCAATATTGTTGTTGAATTGTAAACAATCAATTATTTATTTAATCAATATTGTTGTTGAATTGTAAACATGTAATCAATTCTTTTGGTGTATACGTGTGCGAGTGAGTCTGTATTAGCAGAATATATTTCGTTTTCCAAAGTGAAGTATAAGTTCTACAAAGAAGGGGAATTGTAAACATGTAATCAAACATTTAAACGTCATCCAAAATAAGTCATAATATATCAACAAAATTTATCAAGTTTTTACATGAAAGCCAAATATCTATGCCTCATCACCAGCACCACCAGCATCCTCCTCATCACCACCAGCAGCCTCCTCGTCATCACCTCCAGGTCGTCTGACAAACGGAGGCAACTCCGGCCGAGGGGGGATGTCAATACCCTGGGTAGTAGCCCAAATGTTGTACACATCTGCCATCCATACAAGCAAGGCATGTGACTGGCGCGCCAAATGGAGTGACTTCGCCATGAAATCCCCCGTCGGCGGAATCTGACGAATGATCGTCCTAGGAACAGGTGGTACTGGCGGTGGGGCGTGTGCCTGCGGCTGCGGCTGCTGCTGCTGCTGCGACGGCTGCTCCTCCTCACCACCAACCCCCGCCATAGGCTGCCAGATGGTCCGACCACCATCAGTGGACCATCGGAGGTCATCGCCAAATTTGGCGGCAATCCCCATGGCCATGACGGTCTGTCGACCCAAAATCCTAGGCGGCGTGTCCGTCGTCTGCTTCGCAATTAGGGCGTCAATAAACAACCCTAATCGCGAGGCAATGACGGTGATGTAAGAGCCGCATACAATAGGGCTATCCATCTGCAAAACAATCAAATTATAATATAATAATAGATCAAATAATAGATAATACTTATTTATTAAGAATTAATATAAATATTTTTTTACCTTGCCCTGAATGATACTAAAGAAATAGGCGGCCATGTAGTGAGCAAGATTCACCCATCTAGGTGAAAGCAAAGCCCTCAGAAAAAATAAATCAAGGAGCGACACCTGCTCCATACTCTGGTCTCTGCCGGCAATGGTACCGGCAATGCACCGGTGTAGGTACCGGTGCAACGGATCTCTAATGGAGCTCGCCCTAATGGCGCCCTCCCATGGCTGGTCGGAAATCGTCGGCCACCATCCGACCAGAGGAGCCGCCTCTGACTGGACCTCGTCAGAATAAAAACGAGCATCCTGCGTCTCCTCCTGGGTGTAAAACCCAAGAGTCACCGCCCACTGAGCGAGGGTGAACTCAAACCTAGTGCTCCACAGCCTAAATCGAACAGCTAGGTGCTCCCGGGGGTCCTCATCCTCTGTCGCGGGAGTGAACAAAATCGTAGACAAAAACTCCAACGTGAGCTCCCTGTAGCTCCTCCTAGATCCTAAATCAAACATACTTCTCCAGGGCGTCTCTCCCTCGAGCCCAACGATGTCCTGGGCACGTGCTATATCTCCAACCTTCTCTAGCACGTCCCAGGCGAGGGTGCGGGTCCCCTTCAGGGGCCGTCCAATCAGCTTCCACAGCCTAAGCCGTGGCTGTGTCTCTCGAGGAAAACGAAGATCAGTATGTGAGTCTAGGAAGTCACCCTGACCCTCAGGCTTGGTCTTTGGACGTGAACGTTTGCGCGGCGGCATAATCTGCAAAACAAAAATTTTGAAAATCATAAGAACACATAAAGGGTTACGGCCCGTGAAGAAAGGTCACGGCCCGTGACCCTCTGAAAATTCAAAAGGTTACGTCCCGTGAAAAGCAGTCACGGCCCGTGACCCTTTGAAAATTCAAAAGGTTACGGCCCGTGATAGCTGTTCACGGCCCGTAACCCCCAAAATTTTTCAGAAATTTTTCATTTTTAAATTAAATTTTAACGTATTTAAACAATAAATATACAAAAATAAAATATGAATTTGAATACGTACCGTAGTAAGGAGTCGGCGATATGAAAGTGATAAAAATCCGGAGGTCGTGACAGAGTGAATCGGATGTGTGTTTAGGGGGCGTAAATGAAGAGATGGGCCGTGAGGCCGTATATATAATCCACCTTCACGGTCGTGAAGGGCCTCACGGCCCGTTAACGATTACTTAAACGGGCCGTGAGAGGCCTCACGGTCTTGAGGCTGGGTTTTTTTAAAAAACAACCGTTGAAGGAGCTCACAGCCCGTGAACTCCTTCACGGCCCATTAACCTTTACAAATACGGGCCGTGAGACCCTTCACGGCCGTTAACCTTTACAATGATATTTTTCTTCATACGGATCCAGCCCATAGAACAGACAGCTCTTAATAAGCCCAAACTCGTCATACAGATATTATGACAACAGCCGTTAACCTTTACAATGATATTTCTTTTCATACGGATCCAGCCCATAGAAAAGAGGTTTATACGACACGAATCAGGTTATAAGACATATCATATTTAATTTTACTTTCATTTAGTAATAACTAACTAAAAATATAAAATTTATTAGGTTTTCTCATCTCGTGAAAAATTAGTTGATTGGGCAAGTAACGTAGGGCGAGAAAATGGGTTTGTTATTGTCATCAAACGTTCAAAAAGAAATTCGAATAGTGTGGTGGATAAAATTTGGTTGAAATGTGATCGGGGTGGTGTATATAACGGAGCATCCACTCTAAGAAAAAGTGGCACTAAAAAAACAAACTGTCAATTTGAATTGCAGGGTAAGTACGAGATGAAGAGAGATGGGTGGATTATAGTTGTTGTGGACGATACTCATAACCATGAACCTGCTGAACACCTGGAAGGACATGCATACGTAATAAGGCTCACCGAAAATAAGCTTTCTACTGTAAAAAATCTGACTAAGCAAAATATTGACCCTCGAAACATTCTAGGCACGTTGAGGGAACAAAATCCCAATAACGTGTCTGTGTTACGAACCATATATAACGCTCGGGCAAAAATTAAAAAGTCCACCAGAATTGGTGAAACCACAATGCAGGTTTTTTTTTCTATACTACAACAACATCAATATATTTACACCCCTCACATAGATGAACCGACAAATACCGTCGACGGGGTTTTTTTTATACATCCCATATCTCACACATTATAGTGTGCGTACCCACACGTGTTGATGATTGATACAACTTACAAAACTAACTTGTATAAAATGTCATTTGTTCAAATGGTTGGTGTGACATCCACCCTGAAATCTTTTTCTGTTGCTCACGCATTCATTGATTATGAGCGTGAAGCCAACTTCAGATGGGTGTTAGAGCAACTAAAAGCAATGCTGGAAGAAAAGTGTATGGAGCCCCGTGTTATACTAACCGACCGAGACCTCGCTCTGATGAAAGCGTCAGAAGAAGTTTTTCCGAGTGCTGTTCGATTACTTTGCAGATGGCATATTTCGGAAATATTGCTAAACATTGTAAGGCGAGTTTTTCAAATGAAGAGCGGGGTGCTTTTGAGCATGTGTGGTCGGTACTTATTAACTCTGCAACGACGGACATATATGCTTATAATTACGACCGCCTTTATCGTAGATTGGTGTCCAAACATTCAAGTAAGTTTTCTAGTGTTATTCTTAAAAATATATGTATATTTACATAAAATAACTATATTTTTTTTAAATAGGAGTGCTGATGTACCTCAAAAATAACTGGTTGGACCCCTACAAAGAGAGATTTGTGTCGGCGTGGATAAATAAAAGTTATAACTTCGGTCAGCACACAACGAACCGAGTTGAGAGCCAACATTTGTTGTTGAAAAGTTATCTGAAAGCAACCAATAGCACCCTGGATAGATTTATTCCTTTTATCAATAATATCTTAGTTACCCAGGAAATTGCTATAAAAAAAGTTTTACCAAAAGCAAAATCATGCTTATGGTGCAACATAATCATAAAGTGATTAAATTGCTGCGAGTTAACGTTTCTTTTACAGCTTTAGATCTCTTAGTTGGTGAGATTAACAGGATAAATAATCTAATTATATCCAAAGAATCATGTGGCTGCCATCTTTTTACCAGCGGTGGTCTTTCGTGTGCTTGTAAATTAAACAATTACTTTCAAACAGGTGAATGTTCTTTTACATTTTTTATTTTTTAATGAAAACTTTTATTATATTTAATTTAATCTATTATTTTATAGGTCAATGTATCCCGCCCGATGCCATTGATGTTTTTTGAAGGAAGCTAGATTTTTCACCCGCGTATATTGTACGGGAGGTTCAAATAGATGTACATAAAGAGATGGAGATGGTGATAAAACATTTATTTATCCAACCCAAAAATGTGAAAAAATATTTGATTAATATTTTCAAATCTTTCATTCATCCTTCAAAAACTGATAAAAAACCTCCTAAAGTCCAAACACATACACGGGGTTACCGAGTACCAAAACGGGCCGTGAGAGACGTCACGGTCGTGAGGCTGGATATATTTTAAAAAACAACCATTGAAGGGCCTCATGGCCCGTTAACTCCTTCACGGCTCGTGATTGCCTACAAATACGGGCCGTGAGACCCTTCACGGCCGTTAACCTTTAAAATGATATTTCTCTTCATATGGATCCAGCCCATAGAACAGACAGCTCTTAATAAGCCCAAACTCGTCATAGGGGTATTTTTTAGGATCTCGATAATTTCCAAAGTTTAAAATGATATTTCTCTTCATACGGATCCAGCCCATAGAACAGACAGCTTTTAATAAACCCAAACTCGTCATACAGATATTATGACAACAGCTCAAGAACGATACCGGGAGACTTTTGGAATTTTTTTTAACCATTTTGCGGCTTGGTTCTTTTATAAAGATCAAGAAGATTAAAAATTATGTGTTTTTTGATTGTGTGATAATAACGGTTTATCGTTTTTAATAAAGTGTACTAATAAACGTTTATGTTTTAATACAATATTTTTCATTACTGTTCTACATTATACGTCTAGAATACAGTTCGTCTGTCATAAATCTTCGGAATCTAAATCAAGCATCCTGTAAGCTAACCTCTTGCCACTCTAAAGATCTATTTTGAACCAACCTACGCAATAACATACAAATTACAACTCCCGAATCTCGACCAATATGACCGGCATTAAGAGGCCACACGGTTTCATCAGATACAACCAGTTCTTCGATTTCTTCTTCTCCGGAGTGCTGCCAATATTGTATACGTGACAGAAAATGTAAAAAGTACGATTCGAATTGTACGAAAATCGTTCGGGCACTACGATGAATGCACCATGAATCATCACACGTATTTGATCGGCATTCGTATGGAGAATATATACGAACTTGTAGTGAGTCCATAGAAATCTTAAAAAGATACCAATTTTCTTCGTCATCAATCATTGGTACGTAAACCTACAAAACAATTTAATTCACGGTTATAAATTCATGATTTTTATTGTAAAACATGAAAACAGTATTACCGTATCAACTTCCCATAACACGGGATATAGACAGTCACACCCGTCGCCATATTCGTTACCCTTAACGGACCCCGAGTATATAAAGTTAAACCACTTAAATGGGAGAATCGTCCAACGATCACTACCCGCCAACGCTTCTGTTCTACGTATTTCTTCGTATCTCCATATTGTGAGTCTATTTGTCCACGCCCGAACATGCTATAAAATAACAACTTTTTTAATTGTTAGAATTTTAAAATAAAATAAAATTTACTAAAAAAAATTTAAATCATACCTCTGTACCTAAAGAAACGCTTCCGAGCAATTCACGCTAAAATTGTAACTGAATATCAGAATTACCCATGTAATACACCCTACATGTTTGGGAATCACCGTTACGTATAAAGTGAATAACATTTTGAGACCAGTTCCTCCCATTCTGCCAATTATGGTTATCTATTGGATCATGAATACTTTCCACAATATCTCGTGAGTTTGAAGAGGACTTATTTTGACGTCTTCTATTACCTCTACGAGAAGACATTTTAACTGTTTCGTTTCTCACTAACCGTATATAACAAGTAATATATATAACGTTTTGTATAGAATCTTAAATCGAATCAAGGAAAAATACGTCACGTCGCATAATTATAAAATTTAAAAATGCACGCAAATCGAGGAAAAGAAATTCTCAGAAGGACTACTACGGCGCGTGAGAGAACTCACGGGCCGTTATGTCACTTTTTCACGGGCCGTTTGTTTGGACGCTTACGGGCCGTGATGTGTTTCATAGACCGTGAGCGTATAAAGCTGTGAAAATTAAATTTCGAAAACCATACAGCCCGTAAGGCCCTTCACGGGCCGTGAAAAAAGTCAAAGGGCGTACCTTTAACACCTGACAGGGCGTCCGTTTAGCAAATGCCTTTGAAAAAGTAATAACTAAATAATAACCACGTACTTTAATTAAAAAATATAATCAAAGTTGTTATCTTTTTTTAAAAATCATTCACACTAACAATTTGACGAATAACATTTTCAACTTCATTTTTATTACCAATAGTAATCTCAGTAGCATAATTATCAAATATTTAGACTTGATATATAAACCCACTTCACTCACAGTAATGATTATAAATTAAATAAAAAGTATATAAACAAAATCAAATGGAAAATATATGCAAATCGATTTGAATCTATGATAATTATGCAAATCGAGTTTCAATCTATGATAATTATAATATATTACACTTGATTTACACTCGACTTTTCTCACTATAATGATTATGAACGAAATAACATACAAACAGACTTAATTGAAAATCAATGCAAATAAAGTCAGTATCTTGATGATTATACCACTAGGATTATTATCCAGAATAGAAGTAAAATTTGAGAGTATCATCTGATAAAATGTTAATATGGTTTATTATCGACCAACTGGTCGTAGTTTATACTATTAAAATCCAATTTGTATAAAATTTATAACATTTATATAAAAATTTCACAATAGTGATACAATATTATAATTGAAGTGGTTTTTGTAGTGGGGAAAATATGAATGATTTTGTTTATGCATTGATATCTATATGTGATTAATAGACAATAAACTGATTGTATTAGAAAAAATAAAGCCGAATGATATCTTTGGGGTCCTAATGGGGACACTGCTGGGTTTTTTGGGGGTAGATCGGACCAAAAGGTCACGGTTAGGGCTAAAGGTCACGTTTTGGTACCTAACCGTGACCGCAAGGTCTTGCGGTCATGGCTTCTGTGTCTGTCTTTCGACACCTCGTGATAACAAAACGACAAATGGCCTGATAAAGTTGAAAACCGGTCATCAAACCGTCACGGTTTGGCCTAACCGTGACCTCTAGGGTACGAGGTTCAGTTTTAAGATACGAGGTAGACTGTGATGTTGACCAAAGGGTCGGGATTCGTGCTTCGAACCGTCATGTGGAGGTCAAACCGTGACCTCTTGTGCACCAAATTTTCATCATAAATACCTTTGAGCTTTCACCCTTCGTCCAATGGTAACACTTGAGATTTTTTCATCATAAATAGCTTTGAGCTTTCATTCATCCAACACTCGAGATTTTTCAGCCTTCGCCATTCCAAAAACACGTTAATTCGAAAACAATGTCGGGTTCGGGAGATCATTATCAAAAGCCGAAGCTTCCAGATTTGAATGAGGTGCCACATATCAAAGATTCGAACAGGTTGAAGTAGTATATGTTTTATTATAACTTATTATTTGAAATATCTAACCATTATCTTTTTTAGGAATATTACGTATACGGGATTCACCCTCCGTAGGGGGAGGAGGAAACCAACCCGTTGAACACATTTGCTCAAGAGGCGTACAACTCTTTATTTGGACCGACAGGGGACGGTGAAGGGTACAGATATCCCCCTTGGAATTCTTACGGGCATGCCCCAAACACGTACCACTCATAAACAGAGCTGGATTACTGACATCCCCCGTACCAGTCAAAACTAGAAATTACACATGTGACGGATACTTTTAATGGGAATGACATAGATGAGACTGACGGTTCGGTTCACCTCAAAGAAAACCATGGGGATACCGCGGAGAATGATGGGGATGAGGATCGGATAAGAAAGGCTACGGTTTCTTATAAAACCGATAAAGTACGAAGAGTTTTTATTATTTTGTTTATTTTATTTTTTATTTGTTTTATATATTGTTTTTTTATGTCTAGCTTTATAATTTTTTCAGTATTTTGATTCTCGTGAGGACTTGGAGAAGTGGGCTAAAATGAGAGGACTCGAGCATGGGTGCGTCATTGTGGTGGGTCGGTAACGAAAAAAGGATGTTGAACTATTATGCAATCGTAGTGGTGAACCTAAATTCACTGCCACAAGTAGGCGTACTGGGAGCATAAAGAAAGGATATCCCTTTAAACTCGTAGGGAAGTACGTAGGAAAGAGTGACAGTTGGAATGTTAGAGGTGAGAAACGAGACGCACAACCACGATCCTGCTGTGTACGAGGAGGGCCACGCGCATCTTAATAAGATGACCGCCGAAGAAATTGATCTTGTCGAGAAGTTACACAGGCAGCACGTGCGGCCACGACATATCCATTCAGCCGTAAGGGAGCACTTTCCCCACAGCGTCTGTGTTGTTCAAGACATATACAATCTGACGTCGAAGTTTAGGGCTGAGGGGAGAAAAGGCATGACACCAATGCAGGAACTTGAAAACCTGCTACAATCTAAAGAGTTCGTGTATGAAACACGAACGAATGCAACTACTAAGACCGTGGAAGATGTTTTCTTTTGTCATCCTATTTCGTATAAAATGTGGCGCGCATTCCCGCACGTGATGTTGATAGACACGACGTACAAGACCAACATGTACAACATTCTGTTTGTTCAGGTTATTGGCATTACGTCGACGTCCAAGTCGTTTTGTATTACGCATGCATTTATATCGAGGGAACGGCAGGACATCTTCACATGGGTATTGGAGCGGATCAGAGATATGCTCGATGGGTGTGTGGAGCCCCGTGTTATTGTCACAGACAGGGACCTGGCCCTGATGACACAGTGTTCCCGAGTGCTACTAAAAACCTATGCAGGTGGCACGTTAGGGAGAATATCAAAAGACGGTGGAATATCCTTTTCAAAACCGACATGTGGAAGGATTTTTCATACTGGTGGAAGACCTTGTGTTCGTCTCCCACAGAGGCATTGTACGATTACAATTGAAGGAAGATGGAAGAAAAGTTAAATGAAGATGGTAAACGTGGTAAGAATTTCATAGTTATTGTTACTCTAATAATTTATTTGTTTATTTTACAAAATTTGTTATTTCTTTCAGAGGTATGTGTTAGGATCTCAGCCTCTAGTTTGATCAATTAGATTATATTCGCAGCGGATTTAGCATGAATATTAGCAATTAAAGCAAGAACATAAAGAATATTGCATGCAAACCAAAAGTAGATGTGGAGAGAATAATTCTGCCTTGAAGGAATAAAATTCGTTTATTTCATGTTTTGGCGTGGAATACATTCAGGTCACTGCCCTTTTATAGGCAAATGACCCATACTGTTGTCAGATTCCACTGACATTAAACAATTATTTAACTAACTACTGATAGAACACAACTACTGAAGATGTCACAACAGCTGACATCTTCTTACAAAATTTCCTAAGTGTTCTACCTGTTACAAGTACTGAAAAGGAAACTACTGAAAAGCTACAACGACTGAAGAACAAACTCTTCAGTCGTTTACAACTACTGAACTATAACAGCTGAAGAACAAACTCTTCAGCTGTTGTACAAACTACTGAAATGAAAAATATAAAACTACTTAAAAGAAAATAAACCATCACAACAACTGAAGAAGACTTCTTCAGCTGTTGTGACAAACTCTGAAACTTCAGCACTTGGTCTTCAGACTTTGGTCTTTAGATGTTTCATCAGCTGATGACTTCAGTAGTTGTCATCAGCTGTTGTCTTCAGTCGTTGTCTTTAGACTTTGTGCATCAGCAGTTTTCCAACATCATTTCAGGAGGTTGCTTAGACTTATAAGCTTTCTCGAACTCATCCACAATTTCCCAGGGTGTTACTACAAGAGCCACTGTGATTACTTCATCTACAATCCTCTTCATCTGGCTCTTGTATCTCACAGGAATATCTTTCTTTATGATCCTGTGAGCCACCCTAGGATCAGGCCAAGTCCTCACTCTCTCTTTGTTATATTGGAAGGTTTGTTTAAGAGTGAAGAGTCTCAGAGCTTCTTTCTTCATATTCATGATAGAGGTAGAGGCAGCATATGCTTGGTCAATTGACTTAAGCATTTCAGCATCATGAAGCTGCTGCTGTGCCTCTTCCTCTATCTTCACCCTCACAGTGTCCATCTGTGAGGTGGGAGTGATGGTTTGGGATTTGGCTTTTGGTAGAGGAATGACTGCTGAAAGGGGCAGTCTGTCCTCCTCATCCTCCACCTCTTCTTCTTCTTGCAGCCTCAACACCCTTCTCTTCTTCTTCAAGGGTGGATCATTGGCTGCGGGTTTTGATGGTGAAGGGGTTGGTTTAGTGGGTTGTGGTTGGGTTGTTGGTGTGGGAATGTTGGCAGGCACTGCTAGTAACCAAGAGATAAGGGCTGGTTTGGTCTGTTTCACTAGCAGTGTCCTGTTCCCAGCACCGGCTTCAGAGAGGGCCTCAGCGACCAGTCCTTTAGTGAAATCACCAGCCGAACAGATCTTGGTGGTTATTGCCAAGAGTCTGTCCCTGCTCCATGCCTTGACATCAAGGACTGGTCTGCCCAGGTACTTCGAAGTGAACCTACTCATAGCCTCAAGTTTCTTTCTTTCCTCTTGGCTATAAGTAGTCCATCGGTACTCAATCTCTCTTCTCTCCATATTCCTGATCTCTTGATCTAGCAGGCCAGTGTCCTTGTTAAAGCCTTGCCTGAACAGCTGTTCAATGACAGAGTCCATTGAACGGCTATGCTCAGCATCAGCCTCCTTGACAAGGGCTGCTAGATCAGGATCAACACTCTCCCTCACCTCTCCTCTCTTCTCTCCTTTCTTTTGATAGGTGACATTGAAATCCTTTTGGATTCCAGTCACTTCTTTTTCAGCTCTCTCCTCCTCCTCCCTCCCCTTCCCCTTAGTCTCCTGAACCTTCTCCCTCTCAACCACCTCCTTTCTACCTACTTCTAACTCCTCCTCTCCCCTCTTCCTCTTAACTTGCACTGAGGTCTCCCCCTTTTTGGGTGCATTGGTTAGGGTTTGACTCTCAGCAAGTGCTTTGGCTACAGCAACCTCCACCAGAGGTTGGATATGTGTGGGAAGCCTCTCATCAATGGTTTTCATCACAATTTCTATGATTATGGGTGTGATGAGAGGCAGGGATTTCTGAAGGATAGCATCTAGCTGCTCAGGGGGTTCTGGCCCTGAGAGCTAGTGCCAGAAGCAGGGGCTGGTGGCTGAGTTTGTGGGAGTGGCTCAGTGTATATGAGACCTTCGGGTGAAGGTGCCATTTGTGGGTTAGTGGTAGCAGATGGACTTCTATCTTGAGTCATTTGAGCAAGCAGCTCTTTGAGTCTGCTTATCTCATCCTCTAAGATAGTGTTGTGAGCAACTACATCATAGAAGAAGCTCAGGTCATCATCAGTGGGAGCTGAATCACCTGACCTCCTGACTGTGTCAGGATATACATGCTCTGAGTGTGGCTCAGTAGTAGCATGTGCCCCTTTGTATTGGTACTGGGGACTTCCAGCCTCCGGATTGGATCCATCATCGGCAGTTGCCTCTGGTGAGGTCTTATTGCTTGTACCAGCTTCACCCTGCTCATGTGCTGATGCAGGGGAAGTGGCAGCCTCACCAGAATGTCCTATCTCCCTAGCCACACTGGGAGATTGGACATGTGATTCTCTGTGTTGGGGGCTCCCACCAGCACTTGTATCCACCCTCTCTTCGATTGGAGTCTCCCCAGTTATAATAGGTTTCTGGGGAGAGGGTGGAGTGCTCAGGTGAGTCAACACTTTGGCAATCATTAGGGTTGGACTTTGTGGGGCGGCTTCTGTGGGAGATGGGCTAGAAGCAGAGTGCACATGGGGAGGAGTGTGCATTTCAATGGCAGTCTCCTCAAGTGAGAAAGACCCCAGATGTGTAGGTGCCCCAGTTGTGGTTGCATCAGGCTCCTGTTGAGAGGAAACCTGTGCGGTTGTGGTGGGTGGAGTCATGGTAGCTGCTAGGAGAATCGAACCAGCAGCCACATCCTGCCTTTGTGTTGCAGGGGCATCCTCAGGGGACTCATTTCCCTGAGTAGCCTTTTTGGGCTTCTTGGATTTTGGCTTGGTGGGGACTTTGGATTTGGAGGTGGAGGCTGTGGGTTCCTGCTGCGTGGGTTTTCGCAGCCGGCCAGCCTGTTTGAGTGTGTTGTCGGCGTTGTGCCTGGAGTATACCTCGGCTAGAACAGACATGGCAGGGACTCCAGTGCCAACAAGTCCCTTAGCTTGAAGCTGGCTTTGGATGATGGCCATTATAAACCGAGGATACAAGATCCAACGGTTAGAAATGGGTTTTGTGGCCATATCCCTGAGTTCCCAAAATATAATATCAGTAAATTTTAGGGGTTGTTTCTCAAGGATAGAATACAATACCTGTTGCCACCTTGTTGACATCTGGTCCCATGAAGAAGTTTTGGGAGCCAGACACACATTCACCATGTGGAAGATCAGTCGTTGGGGATCTGGGAAGTGTTTCTTCAACAAGGTGGTGGCAGAGAGGTCGCCCTGATAGTCGTTGGCAGTGAAGCATAGATCGAGGGCGCCTTTGGGGTAAGAGGTTGGGTAGGTGGCATCCTCCAGCTTTAGGGTTTCTCAAAGAGTAGCTAGAGGGATAACCACTTGGTGGTTGTTTACGGAGGACCGGAGAGAGACCTCGCCATCATTCTCTCCGGTTTGGACGATGATGTTTGTCCAGAACTCTGATAGGGAGTCGGTGTATATGGTGGGGTTGAGGAGGAATGCCGTCTGGTATTGTGAGTCGGTCATCAGATCGACGGCATTATGAAACTTGGCCCAGAATGGCGGTTTGGTGAGATGAGCGACACAGTTGTGTCGAGGTTTGAGTTGCATGGCCGCCATTAATGGTGTATGGGAATTTCAGAGGTTTTTGAAAAGTTAGGTCAAGTGAGAATGAAAAGCTCTGAAGGTTGGGTATTTATAGGGTATGGCAAAGGCTGAAAGAAACTACTGAAGGTTTGGTGTTAGTTATCAGTTGTTGAAACTACTGATGATGTGGTTTTAACCTTCAGTGGTTGTAACATCTGAGGACTTGGTGTTAGTCTTCAGTAGATGAAACTACTGAAACCTTGGTTTTGTCCTTCAGATGTTGTAAACGGCTAAAGACTTGTTATTAGTCTCCAGTAGTTATGAACTACTGAAGGCCTAGTTTTCGTCTTCAGACGTTGTAACAACTGAAGACTTGGTGTTAGTCTTCAGTAGTTGTGAACTACTGATGTCAGTAGTTGTGAACTACTGAAGACATGGTATTGCTTCAGTTGTTGTAAACAACTGAGGACGTGGTGTTAGTCATCAGTAGTTGTGAAACTACTGAAGACATAGTTTTGTCCTTCAGTTGTTTGGGTATGAAACAGCAGCTGTTGGCATCAGTTGAAAAATTACTCATCAGCTGTTTCCGTCAAATCAGTTGTTTCATGCTGACCTCCACATTTACTCATCAGCTCTTTGGCTGACTTTCAGATGTTTCATTGACCCTTCAGCTCTTGTGAGTATTTATGCCTTCAGCTCTTGTGATCAGATGTTCACAAGTGCTGATGAAATACTCCAGAGCTGGTGAACAAATTTTGTCTTCAGTACTTGTGTAAATTACACATCAGTACTTGTGAACAAAATTTGTTCTTCAGTACTTATTTGTTTGAAAATGATACATCAGTAGTTGTAATCCACCTTACTACATCAGTTGTTTTCAACAAATAATGTACATTAGTACTTTGAAGCCTTTTAGTCTTCAGTAGTTGCTGAAGACTAAATTACTCATCAGTACTTATATTTGACCTTTGCATACTAATGCTCATCAGTATTTGTGAACTGAAGGCATCAGTATTGGTCAAATTATTCGAGCTGCAGCATACCAAGCCTTAGTACCAAGTTTTGAAATGTGGCACTATCTAAAGGCTTAGTAAATATATCTGCAAGCTCATCAGCACTAGGCACAAACTTTGGATCAATCAGACCTTTTTCATAGCAATCCCTAATAAAATGATGTCTGATCTCTATATGTTTGGTCCTAGAGTGTTGGACTGGATTTTTGACAATGCAAAGAGCTGAAGCACTATCCATTAATAATGGAGTCTTAGTCTCTATAATGCCATAATCCAAGAGTTGGTTCTGAAGCCAGAGTATCTGAGATGTACAACTTGCAGCAGCAATGTACTCAGCTTCAGCAGTGGATGTAGCAATTGATGTTTGTTTCTTACTCTGCCAAGAAACTAAACAATTGCCTAGGAATTGGCAACCACCAGAAGTGGATTTTCTGGTGACTTTGCATCCTGCATAGTCACTATCAGAGAAAGCAACTAATTTGCAAGAATGCCCAGTTGAATACCAAAGACCTAGTGATTGGGTACCTTGCAGATATCTAAAGATCCTTTTGACTGCAATCAAATGGGATTCTTTAGGTGCAGCCTGAAATCTAGCACAAACACATGTTGCAAACATGATGTCTGGTCTAGAAGCTGTAAGGTACATCAAGGACCCAATCATACATCTGTAAAGGGTTTCATCAACCGCTTTACCTTTCTGATCTACATCTAGTTGTGTGGTGCTGCTCATGGGAGTAGAACAGGGCTTACAGGTTTGTAAATCAAACTTATTCAACAACTCTTTGGTGTATTTGGACTGATGGATGAAAATTCCATTATCCCTTTGTTTGATTTGCAAACCTAGAAAGAACTGTAATTCCCCCATAGCACTCATTTCAAACTTTTGCTTCATGAGCATTGTAAATTCATCACACAACTTTAGATCAGAGGATGCAAAGATGATGTCATCTACATAAATTTGAACAAGGAGCTTATGTTTTCCGACAGTCTTGATGAATAAGGTTTTATCAATGGTGCCTCTAGTGAACTTATTCTCTAAAAGAAAAGTTGAGAGTGTCTCATACCAGGCTCTAGGAGCTTGCTTCAGCCCATAAAGAGCCTTATCAAGCTTGTACACCCAATCAGGATGTTTGTTATCCTCAAAGCCTGGTGGTTGACACACATAAACTTCTTCTTTTATTTTTCCATATAGGAAGGCACTTTTGACATCCATTTGATAAACCTTAAGACTGTGAAAGGCAGCATAAGCTAAGAATAGTCTGATTGCTTCCAGTCTTGCCACAGGGGCAAAGGTCTCATCATAATCGATGCCTTCCTCTTGTGCAAATCCTTGGACAACCAGCCTGGCCTTGTTCTTGACAATTTGGCCTTTATCATCTGTTTTGTTCCTGAATACCCATTTGGTGCCTATTGCACACTTCCCTTGGGGTAAAGGAACAAGCTCCCACACTTGCTGTTTCTTGAACTGAAGAAGCTCAAGCTGCATTGCTTCAACCCATCCATTGTCTCTTAAAGCAACATGATAGTTCTTTGGCTCTTGCTGACTGATGAAGAGAGCATAGAAGCAGAAATTGGACAATTGACTCCTGGTTGAAACTCCAGCATTGATATCACCAATGATTTGAGATGTGGGGTGATTCCTCAGCTCTTGATAGACTATAATGTCAGTGCAAGTGTTTGTAGGACTTTCAGCAGCAACAAATGGTGATGGAGATTCCTGAAACCATGTAGGAGATGGCAGCTCAAATGAGGTAGAGCTTGCAGAAATCTTATCAGCATTTGTTGTGGATGGGGCTGCTGAAGCTACAGGAACATCAGGTTTAGTGAACTCAGGCAGGTTGTCACTAAACCTGAAGAGGTGAGTACTGACTACATCATCATCAGTACCACCAGGTGGAGAACTGTTGACAGGCTCAACAGCTGGAGGTTGATAAGGAACATATTGCAGTATGTCCAGATCAAACAACTCCACAGGGTTTTGTGGAATCTTGTCCTTTGGAGATTCATTGAACTTAACATGTAGAGTTTCTTCAACCACTTTTGTCCTACAGTTGAAGACTCTGTATGCCTTGCAAGTTGATGAATAACCAACAAAATACCCTGCATCCACCTTACTAGCAAATTTCTGGAGTGGGTTGCTAGTGTTGAGAATAAAACATGGACACCCAAAGGCTCTAAAGAATGAAATTAGAGGAGCCAAATGATGAAGAATCTCATAAGGAGTCTTCATCAACCTCTTATTCACTAAAGCTCTATTTTGTACATAGCAAGCTGTATTGACAGCTTCAGCCCAAAAGGTCAGTGGCAATCCTGAGTCAGCCAGCATTGACCTTGCAGCTTCAATAAGAGTCCTGTTCTTTCTCTCCACCACTCCATTCTGCTCAGGAGTTCTAGGAATACTAAACTGCCTCTTAATTCCCTTGGACAGGTAGAAGTCATCAAGTGTGTGGTTTCTAAATTCTGTTCCATTGTCACTCCTCACACACTTGACCTGTAGGGAATACTGCTTTTCTACAAATAACACAAAGTTGATGATAGTCTTGGCTGCTTCATCCTTAGAGTGCAAGAAGAAAGTCCATACATACCTGGAATAATCATCCACAATTACCAGGCAGTATTTCTTCTTTGCCATGCTCATCACTCTGACAGGACCAAAGAGATCCATGTGCAGGAGCTGTAAGCAGGCAGTGGACTTTGGTTCTTCTATTGAAGGGAATGAAACTTTGTGTTGTTTTCCTTTTAAGCAAGCAGTGCAGTTGTCTTCACACTTGAACTCCTTCAAAGGCAATCCTTTTACTAAACCATGGCTTATCAACTGATTCATGTTCTTGAAATTAACATGCCCCAGCCTTCTATGCCATAGAATAGATTCTTGAGAAGATGCCCTGTAGAATAGGCAAGGATGGCCTTTTAGATCTATCTTTTTGGAAAGATCTAAGGCATACACTCTTCCTGTCCTGTTGGCCTTCAGGAGAGTGTATTCATCCAACACCTTGTCAATCAAATTTAGAACTTTGGATGACAGAATCCGACAGTTCTGGCTTGTGAAAAGGGCAACATGGCCTTTATCACACATTTGACTGACACTCAAGAGGTTGTACTTGAGATTCTCCACATGGTTAACATCATCAAACCTTATTTCCCCGTTGGAAACAAAGCCTTTTCCGATGATGTAACCCTTTGCATCATTACCAAAGGAGACAAATCCCTTCTTTCTTTGAGAGTAGTCATTAAGAAGGGAGCTGCTTCCTGTCATGTGCATAGATCCTCCACTGTCTACATACCAGATGCTCTTTTGGCATGTTGAAGAATCCTGCAATCATAACCACATGTTAGTTAGTTTTAGAGACCCAAACCTGTTTGGTTTTGGGTCTATTCTCAACTATAGGTGCAGCACTAACCAGTGTGTTATGTGTAACAGCCTGAGGTGAAGAAGATGGTGTAGAAGAGGAACCCTTTGGCTTGGACTTCCTTTTCTGTGGTTTCAACACAGGAGCATCTAAATGGTTGACTCTTCCCATTAGATGCTGAACCATCATCACCAGTTGTGTCTGACTTTGTGATAAAGCTTTCAGCTCTTCAGACACACTGGAGTTTGCTGATGATGGATTCCTATGTTGTACCATCTTTTTCTGAGCAACCTCAGCTTTTGCCTGAGTATTCCCTACTTTCCTTTTAGATTTAGCTTTGGGCTTAGGGATTTAGGCTTTGATGTTGCTAGTACAAACTTGGTTTCAAACTCATTTTTCATTTTCTTTATTTGCTCTTTAATTTCCTCCTGTTGTTTGAGTTTGGAACCCCTTTTGTACCAGCAATCATTAGTAAGATGATTGAACAAGCCACATATCTCACATGGCTTCTTCTTCATCTTGTGTTGATCATCAACCAAAGAAGATGAAACTGCTGAAGACTTGTTCTTCAGCTGTTTGTTATCAGTACTAGCAGTTTTCTTCCCTTTAGTACCTGCTTTCCTGACCTCTTCTTTAGTTGTCTTCAAACCTTTTCTACTATCAGTTTTCTTCTCTTCAGTGCTGGCAGTAGTTGAGGTTTGAACTTCAAGTGTTATCACTTGCTCTCTAGTACTTTCAGTACTTCTAGAGACAACACCTGAGTTGATCAACTTTTTGATCATGTGACAGTCAGCATTTGAACCATCAGCTCTTGTAGCATCTGCTGATTGGTTGCTGACTTCTATCTCTGATGATGCTGAATCAGAAGATAGTAGGTCACATGATGAGAAGGATTGGTCATTGCTCTCTTCATCAGATTCAACTTCTGCTCTTGAAGTGAAATCTGTAGGAGGAGCAGTGTGATTAAAACCAATCCCAAACTTCACATTGGAAGCTGATTGCTTCTTAAGAAGCATTTCAAAACCTTGCATGATTGCACCCATCGATCACACTCTACTTGGGTGTTTGCAAGAGTTTCCTTGAGGTCTCTGTACTTCTCTAGAAGTACATCATCCCTAGCTTTACCATCTTTGATTTGGCATTTAAGCTTGTAAATCTCATCATTTTTCTCTTTTAGTACAACCTCAAAATCAGCTTTTCTTTTGGAAATAGTGTGCTCTAGCTCAAGATTTTTATCTATTAAAGCTACATTTGCTTCTCTAATAGAAGCAAATGCTGCTATGCATGATTCAGAACAAAGCTTGGCTTTGGCCTCAGATGATACATGTGATGAGGCATTAGATGATGACCCTTCAGCAGACTCAAGGGCCATCAGAGCAAGATTTCCAAAAGGACTATCACCACCATGTTGACCAGCACCTTAGAGTAGTTGTTCCTGACCAGATAGATCATCTGGTAGACTACTCCAGTCAACAACTCCTGGGGTGAAGAAGCTGTGTTGTTGAGGTTGTGTTTTATGATGAGATGGGGAAGATTGAGGCTCAAGAAGAGCCTGTGGTGGTTGAGCCGAAGGTGCTTGAGTTTGACTGGACTGAGGCATGTAGTAGCAGGGGTAAGAGTATGGCATATACCCCTGAGGCACAAAATAAGCAGGTGATGCCTGTGCTTGTGATGGATGACCAGAACTGGAGGAAGGTTGCCCTCTGTTCTGTGAGCTATTGCTTGGAAAAGTCACAAAGGGTGCAGAGGAGTTAGATCCAGATGATCTACACTCTCTAGCAAAGTGTCCAAGCCTTTGGCACTTGTGACACCTCAACTTGCTCTTGTCAAAACCAACTTTGGTTTTGCCAGAGAGACCAGGGAATTTCCTACCAGTTCTTTTGTAGAACTTTTGAGATCTGATATTGATCATTGCCATTTGGCTCAAATATCCATCTCCTCCAGATCATCATCTGGAATGCCCTTCAAAAAAGCACCAGTTATCACCGCTGCCTCCTGAACCACTACTAACAACAACAAAAGCTTGTTCTGAGTTGGTAGAGAAATCAATATGCTCATCATAAGAATTTTCTGATGAAGCATATTCTGACTCCTGACTTATCAAGGCAGCATTTCCTTGAACAAAGTCATCAGCGAGCTTGCCAGAGGTGGACAACTTTCTCTTTTGCTCTATCTCTCTCTCAAAAGTGAGCAGTTTCCTATGAAGTTGGGTGAGAGATAGAGTTTCCAGATTTGCACTGGAGCGTAGGACAATGGTATAAGTGTCCCATCTCTCAGGCAGTGATCTGAGGAACCTGTTGTTCATCTGGCTATTGGAGTACTCTTGCTTGACCATCTTCAGCTCAGAAATCAAACAAGAGAACCGCTCAAACTGCTGGGTCAGAGTCTCACCCTTTCTATATGAGAATGTCTCATATTGTTGGGCGAGGATTTCCCTATTGTTTGCTAAGACCGAATCAGTTCCTCTAAATTGTTCCTTTAGAGCAACCCATAGGTCATGAGCAGTTTCATGATGCAAGAGCCCTGAGTAAATCTCATTTGGAATAGCCATGGCTAAAATTCCATGGGCTCTAGCATCAATCTCGAACAGCTTTAGATCTTTGTCCGAATATTGTTCAGGTTTCTTTGGAACCTGTTCATTAGATTCAGGGACGCTCACCATAGGCTTGTATGGTCCATGCACCACTGACTTCCAACAACCAGCACTGTTGACAGACAAGTGGTGAAGCATACGTCTTTGCCACATGTTGTACTCATTCCTCACAAGCATCGGTGGCTTGGTTGAGGAACCAGTATTGTGAGGATCGTTTGTTGGTGTAGTCATCTCAGTTATTAGTCAAACTCAAGTTTAAACAAAACAAATGTAGCTCAAAACCACCAAGAGAACCTCAAGTTTTTGGCCAGAAACAGCAGAATCTCTCTCTCTACAGCTAATTCTTGCAAATTGCTAATTCGATCAAACTTAGAGATCAAAAGAGCAGTTTCAAATGATCAATAGTGAAATCGATCAATGATTAACCTGCTCTGATACCATTTGTTAGGATCTCAGCCTCTAGTTTGATCAATTAGATTATATTCGCAGCGGATTTAGCATGAATATTAGCAATTAAAGCAAGAACATAAAGAATATTGCATGCAAACCAAAAGTAGATGTGGAGAGAATAATTCTGCCTTGAAGGAATAAAATTCGTTTATTTCATGTTTGGCGTGGAATACATTCAGGTCACTGCCCTTTTATAGGCAAATGACCCATACTGTTGTCAGATTCCACTGACATTAAACAATTATTTAACTAACTACTGATAGAACACAACTACTGAAGATGTCACAACAGCTGACATCTTCTTACAAAATTTCCTAAGTGTTCTACCTGTTACAAGTACTGAAAAGGAAACTACTGAAAAGCTACAACGACTGAAGAACAAACTCTTCAGTCGTTTACAACTACTGAACTATAACAACTAAAGAACAAACTCTTCAGCTGTTGTACAAACTACTGAAATGAAAAATATAAAACTACTTAAAAGAAAATAAACCATCTCAACAACTGAAGAAGACTTCTTCAGCTGTTGTGACAAACTCTGAAACTTCAGCACTTGGTCTTCAGACTTTGGTCTTCAGATGTTTCATCAGCTGATGACTTCAGTAGTTGTCATCAGCTCTTGTCTTCAGTCGTTGTCTTCAGACTTTGTGCATCATCAGTTGTTCATCAGTTCTTCAGTTCTTCAGACTTTGATCTTCAGCACTTGTCTTTAGTACTTGAAGTCTTCAGTACTTGTGTTTATCAGTACTTTAGACTTCAGTACTTATCTTCAGTACTTTGGGATCTTCAGCTGTTGTACTTCAGTTCTTTGAACTTCAGCTGTTGATTCTTCAGATTTTGTCAGAACAGCTGATGAGGGTCTTCAGTAGTTGTTGTGATGTCATGTGGGACTTAGAGGTTTTCCTGATCTTGGCTCATTGGTTCTTTTGGTCCAACAGTATGGGAATATATTTGGAATAATTGATTGGTGCCGTACAAAGAGAAAATTGTTACTTGTTGGATGTACGACCGCCTTAATTTTGGTGAATTTACAACTAATATGGTTGAGGGCCAACATGCCAACTTCAAGAGTTGCTTTACAGGGACCAATAATACGTTGCACACACTTGTCAGATATGTTTGTGACCTCGTGCGTGGCCAGGAGATTGAAATTTGTAAAACATTCGAGGTGTCTCGTGTGAAAATTAAAAAAGACCATCGACTGCCATTGTTTTCAAAATTACATTATAAAGTATCCATTTTTGCCTTAGCCTCCTTGAATCAGAGTTGATGAAAATGGAAATGATTCAGGAGTCTGGGGGTTCATGTGGACACCAATTGTCCACGTCCATGGGCTTGCCATGTGTTTGTCGTTTGGAGAAATACATCCGAGAAGGTAATATTTATCTTAATACATTTTTTATTATTATCACACGATTGCATATTTTTCACTAATAATTTAACCTTTAAATCCAGTCACAAGTATTCCACTCAATGCGGTAGATCCACACTGGAGGAAGCTTGATTTCGAGCCACCGTACGTTACGCCGCTTGAACCCGACTATGATGTGAAATTTGATGACTTGAAACAAAAGGTTATGTCATCTCCCAATCCTCAAGTAAATAAAAAATTGTTTAACAAAGTATTGACTCTTTGTTTAAGAGCAAGTCAAAAGTTAAAGAACCTGAGGTGCGTCATGACCTACGTGGTCGTCCAAATATTAAGGAGCAACAAAGAAGAGCGGACTCCAATACATCACAGTGTGAGGCTGCTAGACACAGCTCCTATACTTCCTCACAACAAACTATGCCTGACCCGACGAGGCATAGCTCATATACCCCTCAGTTTAAAATGCCAAAGGACCATTCTAATCGAGTAAAGGCTGCTTCAAATGTACTGATTACGGGAGCTGCCCTAGGGTTTCCTTTAATATTCAAACCAAAGGACGTGATAAAAGTTATGAAGTTTAAGGATCAGCTGCCTCAATGGATTCACCGATACGTTTCGACTATAAAAGATGTATGGCCTGATGGTAACTGTGGTTTTCGGGCGATCGCGGTGGCTTTAGGGAAAAAGCAAAAAGAATGGGAATGGGTTAGGCGTCAAATGTTGTCGGAGATGGACAGAAACATATGGTATTGGCGGAGCAATTTGAACCACGAGATGCCTGGGTATTATGATTCTGTTCGTAATAGCTTAAATTGGTTTGGCACGACTCAACTCGCACCTGATACCCATTGGCTAACTTTTTCAGCCCATGGACTCGTAATTGCGGAAACATTCACTTGTATTGTGCATCTTATTTCTTCATTGGCAGCCAGACATGGTTCCCGCTGAGAACAGTCCCAGAGCCATTATTCACCTATCCAGTTGTCGCACTTGCTAATATTAACCAAGATCACTTTATTTGCATATAATTGGAAGGAGATTACCCAATGCCCAGTGTGGCCTATCATTGGCCGAGATTTGCATATCAACAAGCACTAGAATGGCAAAATATGTATCAAGATCGTATAAACAATTACGTTAGAATAATGGATCATGAAAGAGCCACTAATGCCCCCTGTAAGTTATCATTCTCCGATACTTTATCATATTAATGAAGATCCCTTTATTTGATGATGATGATGATGATGATGATGATGATGATGATGATGATGATGATGATGATGATGATGATGATGATGATGATGATGATGATGATGATGATAAACATAATAGTACAAATAATAAAAATAATAGAAATAATAATAATATTAATAATAATACTACAAATAATAGTAACAATAATAATAATACTAGTAATAAAAATAATAATAATAATAATAGTAATGATAATAGTAATAATAATAGTAATAATAATTGTAATAATAGAAATAATAATAATAGTAATAATAATAATAATAATAATAATAATAATAGTAATAATGATAATAATAATAATAATAATAATAATAATAATAATAATAATAATAATAATAATAATAATAATAGTAATAATAGAAGAAAATAATAATATAATAATAATATAATAATAATAATAATAATAATAATAATAATAATAGAAATAATAATAATAATAGAAACAATAGTAATAAACAAACAAACAAACAAACAAACCCAGTATATCCCACTCAATAAGAAGGGTCTGGGAAGGGTAGGTGTAGGCGAGTCTTTCCTCTATCTTGTTAGGTAGAGAGACCGCTTCCAAAGAGACCCCCGACTCGATAGTAAAAGCAATAACGCTAGCAAGACATCATAAAATAAATCATACAACATACAGCATACAGAATACGAAAATATAACAGCTAAAGAATTGGAGAAAGAAAAAGCATACATCAGAGGGGCAGCTAGAATCACCGATAAAGAGCGGATGTGGACTACGTACACATCAGGCCCCGCAACAAGACTTCAAATGCCCTTCCTGCCTATAGGTCCCACTATAAGTCCTTAATTTTAATTCTACGCCTCCACTCACTCCTATCCTCGATCATGTGCTCAGAGAGGTGCAAGTGTATCATATCTCGCCTAAATACCTCATCCCAAGTCAACCTAGGTCTTCCTCTACTCCTCCTACCCTCTAAGATGATGTTCTCTACTGCTCTAACTGGTGCCGCCATTGGTCTCCTCTTGACATGCCCAAACCATCTTAATCTTCCCTCTCGTATTTTATCTGCGATACAAGCCACTTCTAGCTTCTGTCGAAACACTTCGTTTCTTATCCGATCCAGTCTTGTGTGACCACACATCCACCTCAGCATTCGCATTTCCGCTACCTCTATTTGTTTCTCGTGCGATTTCTTTATGGCCCAGCAGTCTGTTCCATATAACATAGCTGGGCGTACTGTCACTCGGTATAGTTTTCCCTTTAGTTTTGCTGGAAACCTCTTATCACATAGGATCCCTGATACAGCTCTCCACTTGCACCATCCTGCTTGAACATGGTGCGCTACATCGCTGTGTATCTCTCCGTCCTCCTACAGATACGAGCCCAGGTATTTGAACGTAGACGTTTGTAGGACCGCCATACCCTGAATACTGATTTGAGTGTCCTCTTCCGCCTCACCGCTAAAGTTACAATGCATGTATTCTGTCTTAGAGCGACTTACCCTCAAACCTTTACGCTCTAGTGCTGCTCTCCACTGTTCTAGCCTGTCGTTAAGCACCATTTTAGATTCCGATATTAAGACAATATCATCCGCAAAGAGCATGCACCACGGAACTGGCTGTTGTATAGACTTGGTCATCTCATCCAACACTACTGTGAAGAGAAATGGGCTCAGTGCCGATCCTTGGTGGAGTCCCACTTCCACTGTGAATAAGTCTGTGTCTCCGATCGGTGCTCGCGCACAC
>JABSNV010000810.1:45000-97500 GCA_024085815.1 Flaveria linearis
GCCACTGGGATGAGGATCGTTCGGAGGTTCCCCGACGGCACGTGGCACCTGCTCAGTAGATACCATGAGCTAGTGGCATGGGTGCCCGAGCCGTTGGTGGACCCACCCGAGTTGGCGGGGGCTGAGGTCCACGTTCAGGCTACCCACGAGCCACTTGGTGGCGGGGAGGATCAGCCCCTTCCTCCGCCACACGACCAGGACCCGCCCCAGCATCCTCAGCGTGTGTACCATGCCGTGCGACTGCCTGCTCACGTTATAGATATGCTTCAAGACACGCGAGCCAGGGTCACGAGGCTGGAGGATATGCTGGACTGGATCATCCAGCACATGCTCGCCAACTATGCCGCCTCCGGTACGCCGTTGTTGTTACAGCCACCAAGGCGGTTAGGCCATGACGGTGCTGGCCCATCTGGCGATGGTGGGTCTGGTCAGGGCGGTGATTCAGAGATGACGGATTAGATAGGTATTTTGTTTGTATTTTATTTTTTTTTTGTATGTAAAAACTCGTTGTATATATATATGTGCAGTTTCAGTTATGATGGCTTGTATATTTGGTTGTGTTTGTTTGGTTGTGTTTCTTTATTTGTTTGTTTTATATTTGTAATGTTGATAATGTTAATTGTATATGTTTGATAACAACTGATTTTTACGATTAGGTTAACCATGTGATAAAACAACAACCAACTTGTTTAATAAATAACTAAACACAAAATTACTTGTAATATGATAAATTAATAATAAACACAAAACACAAACTCGTATGTTACGATTAGGTTAACCGTGTGATAAAATAAAAATAAAAACAAACTAGTATGATTACATAAATTTAGAAAACATATACAATATGTCATGGTTAGAAAACACTCATAATGTAACTGTATAATGACAACCGATTTTTGTAAATTAACACAATGATGATCAAGTGTAATAATAAGTTAATTGGAAAATGTTATGCTCCTTCCCTATTTATTACGACTTTCAATATTAAATAATGAATGTAACTCCATAACCATAGGCCTACTCTCATACATACACATACATACACCTATGACCTATATATACATCATTATTACATATCTTTTCATTTCTCCTCAACATCAATGGATCATCATCCTGCAAATTACCATCAAAACCTTGGTGATCATCACTGCAGCTTTCACTACTTCAATCAAGATCATGACACCTATTTGTAATCAAGGTGCATTTCAGTCGTCGTATGACATGAGATCATTAGCTATTAAAATAAAAATAAAAAAATTATTTGTAATATGATACATTAATAATAAACACAAAACACAAACTCGTATGTTACGATTAGATTAACCGTGTGATAAAATAAAAATAAAAACAAACTAGTATGATTAAAAAATTTAAAAAATATGTACAAAATGTCACGGTTTGGCCAAACCGTGACATATACACCTCCAAAACCCTAACTGTCACCCCATTAATTACACACCCAATAATTGCAATGATCCCGAGAACCTAACGTCACGGTTAGGCCTCACCGTAACGGTTAGGTCCTACACCCGACCTAAAGGTCACGGTTAGCCCTAACGTGACCGTTTGAGATGGTATACCTTAAAAAATGAACGGTGTATGCAGAATTTCCCTATCTTTGTCATTGGTTGGTTTCGTGATAAATGCGACAACTAAAGTACAGTTCCTTTGATAATGATGGTAAATAAAACTAAATTTTAAAAAAGTAAGAAATAATAATATACGTCAACGTTTTCTTTTTCGTTATGGGAAAGAAAATATAATAAAACAGTCATACAATCAAATATTCTATACCAGAGAGCATGTAGTACAATCATATCAAAGTGTTTTGAGGTATCTTTCAAACAGTGAGGGTTGAAGTCCAGTCGTGACCATATAATATAGCTTAGAACTAGATTAATAGTTGTGACTTCACCGCTAAAAAAATAAGAATCATCTTTATTTCTTTCTAATATATGTGACGAATTTTCCGTATAAATGTTTTATACATTCTCATACTCCTTAATTTAATTTGGTATGGAATTAGAAAACGTATAAGTGTTTATACAATTCTCTTAAATTTATAATTTTGTATCAAATGTGCCTATGCTTTGTACTATAGTATTTATAAAGAAATTTCACAACTAACCAATATCGAAACTTTAGTGGTTTTTATAGTTAGGAAAATATAAATGACGAAATTCAAACAATGATATTGCTAAAATATGGATATGAAAATTTAATATGTGATTGGTAAATAATAAACTGATTATATTAAAAAAAAAGCCGAAGGATATCTTTGTCATTGGTTGGTTTCAGAATAAATGCCACATTAAAGCACATTTCATTTGATGATGATGGGAACTAAAACTTTAACAAATAATAATACACTTAAATATATTCTTTTTAGTTTTGGGAGAGTAAAAATACAATAAAACTTTATATAATTGTATATTTTTTTACCAAAAGACATGTAACACGATGATATCAAGATGTCGTAATGTTTTTTTCAAACAGTAAGGGTTCAAATATTGTATGTGCATATGATGTGGCTTAAAAATAGCTTAAGAGGTGTGTAACTTCACCACTTCTAAAAAAATCTACTTTATTTCTTTTTACTATAAGTGACCAACACTATGCATAATTTTTTATACAATTCTCATACTGCTTGAATTAAGAATTAATTTTGTATGGAATAGGAAATCCTATAATTGTTTATTAAATCTCATAATTCTCGAAATGAAAATTTTGTATAGAATTTGTCATACTTGTACTATAGTATTTTGACCAGCAAAAGCCAACCTTTGAATCCAGATAACTACAGATTTTGCCATTATGATGACTTTGAAGACCCATACAAAGATCTCCCAAGATTTCTAGGATTCTTTTTGCATCATTTCTTTGCAAAGTGACAAACTTGGTGGAGCTCTTTTTTGTAGCTTCTGCACCATTTGCATGAGTCCAATCATGGAGAACAAAAACTAAAATGCTACATGTAATGTCATATAAAAGTCGAAATTGGTCAAAGAAACACAAACCTAATGATGAAATCCAGAAACACATGGGTTTATGACTTTCCATTAAAACATTGAAAATCTCTCTTAAAATCTTATAAATCAAAACAAGATGTTGACCATTGACCACAGACAACAAACATGTCAAAGAAGCATTTCCCTCTATGATTTAAGGATCTTTAACAACACTTTGAGAGCCTGGCCCCAAAAAAATTATTGGTGGAAATTGCAGCAAAATAGAATACTTTCATGAGCCCAAGAAAACCGATTTATGAAGCGATTTTTTGTGTTTTATCGGGTAGGATGTTATCGGGTAAGGTGAGCTCCTCGGGAGTTTCACGGACTACGCCAATCATTGAATCGTACTCTTCATCTTTTCGTGCAAATTTCTTACGCAGCGCTTTCTCCAATTCGATTTCTTGAAAGCCCTTGTTGTTTTCAGCAGCATGAACCATGGCTAAATTTGTGTAATTGGTTGCTGATTGAGAAATGAAGGCTATTTCCTCTTCTGTAAGCTTCCTCATGAACTTGGCTGGATTGCCTCCCCATACCTATGCACAAAAGATATATTATTGCAAACAAATGATCAATTTATTCAAGCAAACACTATGAAATATTACACAATTAAGACCTAAAACAACAAAAAGGAGCTAAAGTTTGGGTTTTAATGCTCTGTTTAATGGTAAGTTAGACATATGACTGATTTCCAAACACTTGCACTATACTTACATACGGAATCAAACATTAAACTTAAAGAGTAAATTACATAAACACTCTTTGTTATTTGGTGAAAATTAAGGATTTCGTCCCTCTGTACAACACCTCACTACCTCTCCTCTTTCCTTCTTTGATTTGATGGATCCACTAAGGTTACATATTTCAATTTCATTTGAGTTACGATAGGTTTTTTTATGGTAGACCTAGAGGTTTGATACGATTTCTCCTGCAATTATTCCAATTTGATATTAAATATCACTGATCCCAAGTAATATTTTAATATTGTGAAAAAAACATTACTTTTGATTCTGTTTAAGTTTAAATAGATGATATTTCCAATTTATTAGAGAGGGCTATAGTATCTTAGCGAGTAATGCAAACCCCAAAAAAATAAACGCATGGTCTTTGAGGGTCGAGGGAGAAGACTGAAGAGTATGAAGATGATGAAGCCATGATAACTTGGGAGAAAGAAAAAGAATCAACTGTGTAGGTTTAATTTGGGAAATGTAGGTGAACCGATAATGCGGGTTAAGGTTCTTTCATATAGGTTCTCAATTAGAACGTAGATTTTGTGTTGCATGTGACAGTGTCCATATATTTGCAGGTGGATCAACATAACTAGTTTAATTCATATAGGTATATATCATATATGTTCTTAAAGGAGATATGCAGTGACAAATCATCAAAGAAGATGTGAAAAGTGAATTTGTGAAGATAAATTTAGGGGAGTAGTGATCGAAGTATCATAGAGAAGAATTTTAAAAGGTCTGCAACTCTGCATTGTGTTTTGGGATGTATTAAAAAACAGCTATCAAAATATAAAACTATAAATACATATGACATATATATATGAAAGTAAAATGGCCATTTCTAAAAAGTAAAAACTTGACAGCTAGACGATTAAGGTTAATGAACCAGGGACTAAAAGTGCAAGCAAACAGTGAAAGTGGGAACACTGAATAGTTTGACTAGAGATAAAATACGTATTTTAAACCAAAACAAAGGAACGATAATGCAATTTACTCTTACACTTATATGTGCAGACGGTATTAAAGTCGAAAAGTAAAGGTTTTTCTAACTCTATGTAGGATCACAGGGTGCGTGTTTTAATAATACAAAAGGAGTTGTGGATCCAAATTTCATACCATGATATAACACTACTCTAACATGCTTTGCAGAAGATGTATGTGCAAATATTATTAGACAAGAGTTGGCAATTTCCCGTTAATCCAGATTATGTGAAAAATCAGATGAATTTAGGGGAGTTGTTTTTGAACTATCATAGAGAAGCAAGTTTAAAAGGTCTGACATGTTTTCATGGGATATATAGAAAAACAGAATTCAACATATAAATGTATATGACATAATATATGAAAGTAAAATGGCCATTTCTAAAATTTGACAGCTAGGCAGCTAGGTTTAATGGAGCAGGGACTTAAAAATACAAGCAATCAGTGAAAGCATGGACAGAACACTAAATAGTTTTGGCTAGGGATGATGTACGTATTTTAAACCAAACCAAAGGGACAATTTATGCAATTTATGTTAGGAATCAAGCGGCGCAGCGGAACCAACACACGAACACGCACAAACGAATATCACGCAGAAGAAATAGAACAATAAACGACACAAGGATTTAACGTGGTTCGGTCGGTGTGACCTACGTCCACGGGCTGCAACTAGGGTTTTATTTATTTGCTCAGTACAAAAGATTACAATACATGACATGGGTATATATAGAGACTAATTAGGGTTAACTATTTAATTAACAAGAAAACTAAACATGGGCCCAAGCCCAAAGCCTTCACAAACCCAACAATCTCCCACTTGAAGGCTTTGCGATAAATTCTAGCCCGCCATTCAAGTACAAAGCAACCCAGTCGTCCAGTAACTTCAGTAATCTTTAAACAAGTCTTTCAAGCCTCCAGTTCCCGGAGAACAAGCTAAGACTTTATCACATCTCCTAGTTGCAGCGACCCCTCATAATCAAGTACCAGAAGGGTCAGTTGAAGCTCCCCCGAGCTCCAACTCAGTCTTGGCTATTGCTGCCAACGACTCATCCTCCACCTTAACCGGTTTGGACATTCCACCGGATTCAAAGATACACCGAGGATCACCATCACTCTTCAAATTCAGCAAACAATCACCAGGAGAGAATTTTTCAGTCTTAGTCTTTAAAACCCAACGGTTCTTTGTAACTGTACCCGAAACCGTCTTGTGCTCCCACTGTCACCGAATCCCCTGAATGGTTTAGACTTTCGAACTCGTTCACCTAACATCCCTGCTCCAGACTTCACGTTTGCAAAATGAACTCTCTTAGCACCAGATTTAGTGAACCGGATTTTTTCGTGCTTAACCGGGACGGTCATACATCCCTCAGCAGGTACCTCAACCATATACAATGACCTACGCTTCATACCACGAGCAATAACCAGATTACCATTGATCACCCTCCATTTACCACTACCAAACCTCACTTCCAGTCCTTGTTCATCCAGCTGACCAACTGAAATCAGTTTCTTCTTCAACCCCGGAATCACCCTGACATTCTTTAGGTTCCATGTAGTACCCAATGAAGTAACCAGACAATATCACCCATTCCCGTTACCTCAAGTATCTCGTCATTGGCTAATCGTACCTTTCCAAAATCACCATATTTCAGATTCATCATCGTTTCCCCGTTGTCCATGGCGTGAAACGAAGCCCCTGAATCCATGACCCAAGAGTCCACACTATTTTCCACACTGAGTATCAATGCATCATCATCAAAAACATCCCCAGCAGCAGTGTTCAATTCTTTCTTATTCGGAAATTGACTCTTAACATGTCCCACCTCATTGCAGCTCCAACACTTCACATTCTTCCTAGTTTTAGATGAACTTCTTCCCCGACTCCCACTGTTCCTGTCATTACCCGACCCCTGCCAACATTTAGTAGTTCACTATTGGATGATTCACCCGAGTTCTTTCTTCTGACTTCTTCACCCATAATCAGATCTCGAATACCATTAAGAGAGAAACCCTTAGTCCCCACAGAACTTGAAATTGCGGTCACAGTTCCAGACCAACTATCAGGCAGAGACGACAACAGCAGTAGAGCCTGAACTTCATCATCAAACTTAATTCCAACAGATACAAGTCTTGTTAATATTGAATTTAGATTGTTAATGTGAGCAATCACTGAGCTTCCTTCTTTCATCCTTGTGTTCACCAGCTCTCGAATCAAGAACACCTTATTCGCCGCAGACGGTTTCTCATACATATTTGACAAGGCAGTCATCATACCACGAGCCGTGGTTTCCTTAATGACATTAAAAGCAACATTTTTCGTCAAAGCCAATGTAATAACCGCACGAGCCTTCTTGTCCTTTGATTCCCAATCAGCTTGTTCTATTTTCACAGGTTTTTCTTCTAGTACCATATCCAAGTCCTTTTGACATAACAATGCTTCTATTTGCGTTTTCCACCAACTAAAATCAGAACCGTTAAATTTCTCGATCACAATCTTCCCGTCTTCAGCCATCTCAAACAGCAAACAAGAAGCAAATCGAAACAGTGAACAGACACAGCAATGGCACGGGCCTGAACTTGACGACTGTTCTACTGAACACTGTCAACTGACCGATTTGCTCCTACAAAAAACCTTTGTAGACAAATCTAAACCCGAATATACTTTTCTTTCACAAAACACGGTTCCCCAAACGGTTTGATAATAATTCGTCAATAAATAGAAACTTGAAAAGACAAAACCCTAACCTTTACCCGACAACTCCAAGAGTTCTTCACCAAACCCTAATCGACGGCTTCAAAGGGTTTAACTTTGTACTAACCTTCGCTTGTTGTTCTTTGATTACTTGTGATACATGAATCACCAAAGAAAAAAAAATCCAGTAGCCTTTTTTGTTTCTTGGTTGTCGCAAACCCCAAAGAAAAAAGAACAAAAGTTTTTTAATTCTTTTCCTCTTCTTTCTTGCGCAGAACCCCAAATCAAAAAATCAACAAATAACACTATTTTATTACTTTGTTTTGAGCTGCGACTGCTGCGTACAAACAACACCCAAAAAAAGCTTTCAGATCTTCTTTATCAAATAAACGCTAGTTCCAATGGACTTTCACAATCGACCAAAACTGTTGCGAATCGTTTTCGTGCAACAACCGTGTGTTCAACGAGCCAAAGCTCTGATACCACTTATTAGGAATCAAGCGGCGCAGCGGAACCAACACACGAACACGCACAAACGAATATCACGCAGAAGAAATAGAACAATAAATGACACAAGGATTTAACGTGGTTCGGTCGGTGTGACCTACGTCCACGGGCTGCAACTAGGGTTTTATTTATTTGCTCAGTACAAAAGATTACAATACATGACATGGGTATATGTAGAGACTAATTAGGGTTAACTATTTAATTAACAAATAAACTAAACATGGGCCCAAGCCCAAAGCCTTCACAAACCCAACAATTTACTCTCTAACTTATACAGGAAGAGGGCTCTAATTCTCTAAAGTTAAAAAGTAAACGTTTCTCTAACTCTTGTGGATCCCCCAAGTGTGATTTCTAATATCAGTAGTAGGGCTGATATACTTCAAAGCTCAGACTAAGCAAAGCTTTTCAGAAGACGCGCGTGCATATTCACTAGACAGGTGTTGGCAATCTCCAATCAATCCAGGTTATGTTTTATCTCTAATGGGCAAAAAAAACTTAAAACAAAAATAGGCTGAATGGGTCAACACGTTGAAAGTCACCCAATTCAGAAAAGCCTCTGAATCATGTATTCAAAAGCTAGATTATCATTGATATAACTAAAAGGTTCATATATATTACTTTGACATATTAATTGTTATAAATAAAATAATTTTCATTCAAAATATCCTGCGTAATAACCCAACCCAACAGAATTGCCCCACTTTTCCATGTTTAGAAGAGAATAAGGACCCACAAACCTCTCCGAAAGGAATCCTTGTATTCTGTCTCACAAGGGCACCAGCAGCAACCATGGCATTTTTCTCAACGTAAGATCCATCAAGCAAAGTGGCACCCATGCCAACAAAAGCTTCATCTTCAACAGTACATCCATGTAACACGGCACCATGACCTACGTGGCGTATAGAAATGTTAATAGCAAATTATGGCATGCATGTAAATAAAAAAATGCACATTTGACGGTACTTACTCACCTACAGTAACATTGTTGCCTATTATTGTTGGCAAAACATTACCACTTATGTTCGATTTGGCCACATGGACAATAGCATTGTCTTGGATGTTTGTTCCTGATCCAACCCTGATGCTGTTCACATCACCTACATATGGAGCTCATGTGAAAAGCATATAGAATAACACATTATAATTTATAAATTATATTTTTACACTGACAACATATAGCTTTCATAAGGAAAGCAAGCTTCCAGATGGCAAATCTAGCTAGGGAATTAGAACTTCACAAACAGTTGTCAAAACGCTGACACAAAAAAATTTGGTCATAGTTGTGCATACCTCTAAGAACACATCCATACCAAATTGAGGACCCACAGCCCACTTGAACATCTCCAATGACTGAAGCACCAGGAGCCACAAATGCATCTTTGTCAACCACAGGATCTTTATCAAATATATTCATCAACGTCCGGTGCCTAGACACTAAAGACAGATTTACGATAAGTTGCAAAAAATTCAATTTAAGATTTCTAGATAGTATGAACAGTATATGGCGCATAAAGACTAAACACGTGTTATGTAACAAGGATAAAATATGTAATGGTCAAAGAATGACAGAAACTAGCACATAGGAGAAGTCAAAAAGAACATGAACCTTAACTACTCATTCATAACCAACCACATTAGATCAATACACAACAAATTCTAGATAATAAAAATTAGGATCTTTAATCTGGGTGCATGAATATCACTTCATTTGTCCATCACATCATTATAAGCAAATTGACAAGCTCTCAATCCTCATTCCCTATATTAAGCATTTAAAGGGAAAATGTGATTGACCATGAATATTCATCACCCTATAGGGAAGAGACGGTAGGAGGGACTAAAGCTTATGACAGACCAAATAATTGTATTACAAGAGGCTTAACTTCAAAATGATCAAAAGACCTTCAGCATCACTTTACTAGCAACCAGGTAAACTACAGGGTCTCTCGGTATCACACTTATCTTATTCTCAGAATCAATGACATGGGATATGCTAAACCTTATCATTTATGTATAATGTGCTGCTATGAAAGCGTAACAACCCAACCATGGTAGAAATGGCAACGGAATCATTACCCTATCAACTATCTGTGTGTTGAAACCTAAACTCCACAAAACCAAATGGCCTGTCTAGTGCGGAAAAACAACCCTTCTGTTTGCTAAAAACAACTTGATTTTATTAATAAATTACAGGGTGACAATGAATACATACTACTACACATCCAAATTCACCTACTAATCTTACCCGCCACATATGAAGAATGCAAAATCCAAAATGGTTTCCTTATCTTCAATCATCATAATACATACAAAGAACACAAAAACTTGGAACTTTTTAACATTCAATCCCTTATATATTCATGACACATCAAATTCAACATCACAAACACCAAAACTCCGAACAAACAAGATTACCTACAGAACCAATCGAACCCAATCAGCAATAAACATAACATCACTTCAATTCAAACCCTAAATTGTTTGGATTTCTCTTGGGCATTACCACAAACACATAGAAATCAACACTTGACAAACGACATCAGCACAAATGGGTTTCCAAATTGAAGTGAAAGAAAGATTAAGGAGGGTTTACCTTGTTCTTCAAAGAGGTGACTGGCTTGGAGGGTGCCTCCGACCCGATCGACTGCTTGGCCGGCTACCCGGATCCAAGATCCGACGAGGTAGATTGCTCTTCCTAAAGTCCCCATTACGCAAGAACCCTAATTTCTGAAGTGGGTATGCTGCAGCTTCTTCTGATCGAGAGGCGTTTATGCTGCGATGTTGAGGACAAGGGAGTGTGTTGAGCAACAAATTGGGGGAAGATAGAAAAATAAAAACGGACTTGGGTCGAGTTTGTGACTGAGTTCGGGTCTTGACTCTGTACGACTCTTGTAAATTTTCTCAATCGTAAAGGCTGTTTGGGATTGCTTTTTTAAATGACTTTTGATTTTTGGAGATGTGAAAAGACCAAAATGCCCCTTTAAAAATCACCGGAAGTTAAAAATTTTAACTTCCGGTGATTTTTGGAGGGCCATTTTGGTCTTTTCACCCCTCCAAAAGTTAAGAGTTGTTTAAAAAAAGCAATCCCAAACAGTCCCGTATTCATTTCACAAAATATACATAAAATTTGGATCGACGTTGTAAGTTTAAAGATACAAGGAACAAGCATTCAACATTAAAAAAAGTTAGAAGACTAACTTAGAAAATTTTAAAATATAGAAATCAAACATAATATTAGAGTATCACAGATCGTTTATGCAATTTTCTATTTTCTTGTCTACCTTCGTTTCAATTGATTAGATTATTTAGTTTATTATTATTGTATTTAACCACCTCAAGATGGCTTAGGGGCTGTTTGATTGTGCTAACTGAGTAAGATCTGATTGAGTCAGAAGCTGACCCAGTAAGAAGTTCTGACTGAGTCTGCATCTGACTGAAACTTGGCTGTTTGATTATGTATCTGACTGACTCTGCTGAATTAAAAAAATAACCGCTATGTACACTTCTGTTAAATTTCTCTGTTAAATTTCTCTGTTAAATTTCTTTGCTAATTAAGTGTGAAATGATAAATAATAATACTAATAATAATAATAATAATAATAATAATAATAATATAATAATAACAATAATAATAATATAATATGATATTATATATATATTAAAGATATAAGGTTTAGCTACAGTACTACAGTAGCTAAACCTTATATGCAAAATGGGCAAGCGAAGCAGAATGGAATTCAAGGAGCTCGAGAAGCTTTAGCACCATCACCACCGCCACCATCGTCTCCCTCAACACCCACCATCGTCTCCCTCTTCCTAACAACCACCACCCTAAAAAACACCGTCATTCGCAAGCTATTATTAGGGTTTTTCAGGGGTTTCTTCCTCTGCAATCTTCATTCCCAATTTTTCGTGTGTTCTTCGATCCCAACTGTTGACCAATTTCATCGCACAAGCTGCTGTTGATGGAAGCTCAAGTAGGGATGTCTAATCACGGCGGAATCGTTGACGGCAGCACCACCGTGAAGTTTCTGCAAAAGCAGCAGGCGGTAGCGGTGTCGCCGTCACGTTTGGTGCCTGAAGAGGTCGGTGGAAGAATCGAGTGTTGTTCGACCGGAAGGGGGAAAATCACGGTGGGATGTGAAGATGGGAATGTTAGTTTGCTGGATCGAGGGTTTAAGTTTAGCTATGGATTCCAAGCTCACACTTCTTCTGTTCTAACAGAAGGTTAGTATTTACCTGTTTATGAAGACTAGCAAGTGCTCTGAACAAACAGTAGCCATACCACCTGAGTTGAAAAACATCTATTTCTCTCTTCAAAACCTAATTTAAACAAAAAAGAAGCAGACTAATAACACAGGCCTACTAACTACTTGGTTAAACTAAACAGATGACTAGGGGATTACCTCAGGCCTGTCGTGTGCAACATGCTCAAGAACAAGGCAATGAGAATTTCCACTTTTAAACGAGCCTTCGTATTTAATCACAAAGTTCTTACCCCTGAAACATAGGAGTATTTTGTATCAACATCGTAAGAGTATATTGTTCTTAAGTAACATCTTTACATTCTTACCCAAATCTCTCCAGCATTTTCAATTCATTATAAACATGTTGTCTGTTAGCATTTACATGAGGATCTGCAAAACCATAATGCACCAAAAGCCAAATTTATCAAAATGTTATTATAAGTAAGGGATACACATGCAGTTATATGCTAACAGATTAAGTAGATATATAACATTGCAAGATATTCTAAATAGATTATATTCAATGATCTTATAGCACTGATACATGCCACAAAGAAGTACCAATTATAAACAGGCTCAGTTTGGTTATATTATTTATATGTTTAAAACCACAAGCTAATAATCAGATGAAATGTTAAGCAATTAAGCCTCAAATGACAGGTAGTTATAACTTTAATGCAGTTGCAGATTTGCATCATAACTTATATTCTTCAGTTGACATTGTTGACAATGCAGTTGCAGATTTGCATCATAACTTATATTCTTCAGTTGACATTGTTGAACCAACAAGGTATAGCAATAGCATAAATGAAATATTCAACTCCTTACATTTAACAGCAAACATTGTTCCATCTTTTTTCCTACGTGCCTTGTACACCGTGCCATAACCACCTGTGTATTCCATAAGTGAAACAATATAAGAAAACCTAATACACAGTCTACCATAAAATTAATACCTTAGGCTTGTAATTTTAAATTTAGAATTCAAATTTACTTCCATTACCTGAACCCTTTTCTTCCTCTACAATATAAGAATCAAACGTTGGTACTACTTTTGGCTCTGAATGACCCTGTAAATGAGGCATTGAAAGTATTATAAGTGTTATGACAATCAAATGATAAGCTTATATATTATAATTATATGTTATTTCTTGTAAGTATGAGAATTAAAGTTTTATTGACTGTTACAAATAATTTCAATAAGTATATCTATCTTATGTATCATGTTTATTTGGTTACAGGTTTTGGTGGGGAGCCTTTTGAAAGGTATTCAATTCGTTGATTATTTCAGTTTGAGTTCATTGGTTTCTGCATAGTATTTGAGTCATGTTATTGGTTCCTTAGAATTTATGATGCTGATGAATTTCATAAAATTAATACATTATACATGGAAATAAGATTTTGATGAATATGATGAATGTCATGAATTCTGTCTATTCCAGGAACATCTTCATTGCTGATTTTCTTAAAAGGGTATATGATATACTGCAAACACCAAGGGCATTACATCTACATCTTCAATTAGTTCACTTTTTTCTAGAGATTCCTTGACTTTATGGTAAGATCTTATGCACTAATAGTTTTATAATGTTAGCATTTTATATCAAGGATCGTCACTTAGTGTTTTGGAACATGTTTTTTTAAACCTTGAACCCTTTATAGGTTCATCCGAAGCTAATTTTGAAGAAAGTTATGTAAGTGCATGCTCTCATAGTTTTTATTGTAAGAATGTGCAATTGAACAGATTAAAAATTTGGGTTTGACCTTGATTTGTTGAATTTTTGATTGTTTTGATCAGACATTTGAGACCCAATTTTTGGAAGAGCGGAAAGTAGACCCGAAAACAGTGGCTTCCATTATCTTGGGTGAAGGTGCAGGGACCCGACTGTTTCCTCTTACAATGTTGCAGGTTTGAGGTAAGATCAAAGTGATGATTCTGTATGTTCTTGTATTTTGCTCTTTACATACCATTATAAGTTTGAACTAATACAAAGAACAAATTTTGTTATCCATTAATCCCTATTCCTGTGATTAGATACAAGGAGTATCAACTCCAAGATTATGGTTCTTGGTTTATAAAAAAAGTAAGTGTAATTCCTTTAAACATGAGTCCAAAAGTTATCCACTTTATATAATAACTGTCCGCATTTGTTTGTGAAAATCAACCATTTAATCAAATTAAAAGTTTACTATGGTGTCCTTATTGCAGACTCTCAAACAATACAAATTGTCACACTGAACTCCCATTGAAGCCGGTTGCTGCAGACCACCCTCTCAGTAAGGCTTCATAAACTCATTCATTCCCTTTGATCTCCCCGCGGCAACGCGCGGGAGAAACTCCTAGTTAATATTAATATGATAATAACATAGCCAACCCACCCATCCCCATCCCCATCTTCTCTACTGATCCCCAACCCACCCAACCGCACCACTGCTTCTCGCAATCTCCGGCGACTTTCTGCTCCGGCGATGGGCTCCTTATCTCTCTCCGAAGCCCCCGGCACTATCCCTCCTTCCTCTGTGACGAATTCGTTGATGTCTTCATTTGTTGATTTCTCATTTACGGACCATCACCATCTCTACATCCCCTCCCAACCAACACCATCTCTACATCCCCTCCCAACCACCACCGCCCTCCACCACCACAACCACCATCGCGAAGGGGAGGGCCATCGCGCAGGGGGGCCGTCGCGCAGGAGGGCCATCGCGCAGAAGGGCTGTCGGTGGAAGCGCCGGCGAGGGGTGGGGTGGCCGTCGGTGGTCGCGGTCAGCTGAAATGGATGGGTCAGTCTTTTCCGAAATCAGGTCTGGGTCAGCTACCTTGGACCCGGTCAGCTGTAACTTCTTGCATATCAAACGGGCTGACCCGCTGACCGAGTCAGCGGTCAGCCGGGTCAGATCAAAAACAAACAGCCCCTTAGAGGTAGATGACTTGGGTTCTCAAAAAAGCCTTAGATTATTTAGTTTATTATTATTGTAGCTTAGTGTGATTTGGAATAGAAATAGTAGTTCTAACTCCATCCCTTAACTCTAGTTGACTACTTCGAGGCGCTTATCTTTTGTGGATTTTTGGAGCGGGCATGTCACATGGTCATTAATGAGCCCGCTAACACTCGTGAATAGTTATTTTAGTTTCTTGTATATAAATATAAAACAAATATACAATAAGTAAATAAATTAGGTAAAAAGTTATTTTCCCTTTGGTATATAAACATTGTTACATTTTATTTAATAGGAGACTCGCAAAGTGTTCAATGTACAAATTGGACACCTAGAATTTCAATTACGGACTCGAACTTCTTCAAACAAGTTCAGCGTCTGAAGAATCCCGATTCAGGTTTCGAAATGGCTTAGCATCCGAAATGAACCTCGAGTTTGCAATTCAAATTTTAGAATTTTCGAATCAGATTATGTAATTTCTAATTCTCATATAAAAATACGTGCATCATATATCTTTTGGAAAAACAAATATTGTTCAAATAATATTTTTAGCAATGAGCAAAACTGTGATTTCAAAAATGAAAAGACAACTATGAATTCTAATTAAAGAATGTATTTTCGTCCAATGCTTCAACCACAAAATTTGTACATCTTCATTTTTGTTAGGGTTATTAGATTCTAATAATCTGAACTTTATTTATTGCCTGTGATTAATTTCAACTTGATAAATATTTAAATACACTCTCAACTTTATACTCATTTTCCTCCAGTGATTTTTTACCAACTAAGAGTTAACCACTGTTAGTTTTATTAATAAAATGTGACCAACTTTAAGCCATAATTTTAAATTTGTCGTCGCTCAACCTCTATCAGGTTCATTTTTGGTATTTAGCCTCTATCGTCACTTAAAATTTACCTCCAGCAAGTCAAGTGATTCAGATAAAGATATAGATATTAACGGGTTTCAGGGTGCAGAAGTTTCATATTGACAAACTTGATAATTGATTTTAACTTTCTGCATAGTGTTTTGGCTTTATAAAAAAAGTAGTCTACATCATAAAAAACTAACGACGTTAACTTTCAGTTAGTAAAGGATCGCTGGATAAAAATAAGCTCACAGTTGTGAGTGTCTGTACACATTTCATGGATTGGGATTAATCCTGGCGGACCTGACCAATAAATGAAAGTTGTGATTATTAAAATCCAGTAACTCTTTTTTAATACATTTTTTGTTCCTAACCTTCCCCAAGTATCACAATGATGTCATGTATATTTGCAAAACTTTACCATGTATTTCATACGTGGTATTACATAAGTGAAAACCTCAAAAAACTCAAAGTGATATTTCCAACACGTACACTAGTATAATTCTCACTTGGGCAACCGAAAGCAAATTCGTAAGCTTCTCGTGGACAAAACAGACAATATTGATGGTATAACAGGCCAGATGTTATAAATGGTATCAGAGCAACTCCTATGTCATGTGGGATGGTGGGGCAAATATCATCAAATACGATGAGTCCTACGGGTGTTCAGAGAGACACCTTAGGCACATCATACATCTATGGATTAGATGGTGAGACAAATCTCATCGAGAACGATGAGTCCATAAGGGGAGGGGGTGATTGTAACACCCTATGCAAATCACACATCCATCGTGGATAGAAGAGTTGTTATTATTGTTGCTTGTTGCTAGTGCTGCTGGTGCTGTTGTTTATTTTTTACATTTTAATTATCATAAAACATATATAATATAACATATAAACTTAAGAAAACCCCTTTCTAATAATTTAGATGTCTGAATAATTCAGCATTTAATGTTTAAGACTGTTTGTTTCGTGAGCAAATGTCTAAATAGTTCAGACATGTGCCTCCGAATGGTTAAGCATTATACTAATACTGAATGGTTAAGCATTATACTAATACTGAATGATTAAGACATCTTATCTGAATTAATCAGATATTTATCTTTGAATAGTTAAGTGATATATTAGCTCTTAATGGTTGAGACCTCTTAATGGTTGAGAACTTAATCATTCAGATATTACCAAACAACCCCTTAGATTAATTGGTTTGGGATGAGACACCTATAAGTTTCAAAGTGAAGGTCATATGTTCGAGTATCACTTAAAGTAATATGCTTCAAGTGGATCTAGGGTTTTATCACAATGGACCTAGGGATGATGGATTTCCCTTGGAAGGATAGGCGGACCGGATCACAGCGTTGTCTGTTTTCACGGGTGCGGGTGGCCTTTCGACATTGGATTTACCCCGATGATCAGGCTTATACTATTCGTTAGCCGTTTTAGAAAAAGATTGGATTGTTGTTTAAAAAACAACTTACAAGTTTCATAATTATGGTGTGGCCTTAGTTACACGATTAAAAAGAAATATTATGTTTATGAAAAAGTTGTTATTAGCTGATACGAAAATACTTGTTTAAAGAAATTAATGAAAATAAATTCTCATAACATTTTACCTGTTTTTACCAAATATTTAAGGACTAATAAGAAAATCTATTATATCATACACGTTTGTTTTTAAATTACATTAATTGAACCAAATATTTAAGGATTAATAAGAAAATCTATTATATCATAATTGTGAATGCTTTTACTAAAATGCTCCTGAATTAAATAGATATCTAAGCTTATATTTCTTTTTTTACTGAGTGATATAATATCCAATAAACCTCATGAACAAGAAATAATAAACTTCCAGCTTATTATAGTGCTTTTTATTAATTTTAACAAACAATAAATTACAAAAGAATTCAAAAGCATTTGATAAGTTGCATTTAAGTATGTAGACAAATACTAATTCTTTTAAGTATTATTTGAACATATGATCCACATGCGTTACGGAAAGTAATATGTTTGAGTATAAAAAAAGTTACAAGTTTGAATTTAAATAAAAACTTTAAATTTTATAGCGAGCTTGTGTATTTATTTTAGATTAATTTTTAACCATAATTTATCATAAAAGTTAACAAAAGTAATAAATTTGATACTAACATTGGACTCTAATTTAACAGAAAATTTATAAATAAAATAGCCTTAACATCTAAAACAGTTACAAAATTAAGGTGGTGTTTGTTTTTTACAAAAAGCTCTTCCCAACCTCTTCATCTGCGCGGACGCAGACGCGGGAAGAGGTTTTAATAGAACAGACTGTTTGATTTCTGGAAGACATTTCATTTAAAAATGTCTTCCTGGGGTCTTCTTGGGGAAGACATGGATTAGTGTCTTTAGACGGGAAGACATTTCATCCAAACCTCTTCTCTTCTTCTCCTCTCTTCACAAAACTATTTGAGCCCTAATCAAAACACAAAACACCAGCCCCCTCCACCTCTTCTCCTCTTCTCCTCTCATCTCCTTCCCAAGGTCCCGCCGGCCGGCCCCCTTCACCGGCCCTCCTGCTTCCGCCTCGCGACCTCCGCCGGCCCCCTCCCTCCCGACCTCCGCGGCTCTGCCAGTCCCCTCCCTCGCGACCTCCGCCGGACCCCTCCCTCACGACCTCCGCCATTTTTGAACAGAAGTAACAGTTGGATTGACTGAGATTGATTCAAAGTCAAATTGGGTCTTTAATTTTGACTGTGGTTTGTAGTTATGTACCGATTTTACCAAGGTTTTGAAAAGTTGAAAATTTACAGAATTATGCAATGGCTTTGATGTTTGATTATGGTTATGTAAAATGATTATATGTTATAGGTTGTTTGATGTTTGATTATGGTTATGTAAAATGATTATATGTTATAGGTTGTCTTTAATTACAACATATTTTACTTTAATTACAACATATTAAAAAATCAAATTTGGTTTACTTTAATTACAACATATTTAGCAGTCTGCAAATATTAAAAAATCAAACAGTCTTTTTCTAGCAGACTGCAGACGTTTGGTCCACCTCTTCTGCTGCAGATGTCTGCAGATGTGGTCCGCAGACTACAGATGTTTTTCTGCAGAAAAAACAAACAGCACCTAAAAGTCAATACCCAAAATTTTTTCTTGTTTAATACTCAAACCCGTTACTTTACCCCGACTACATCGACACGAGACACCATCTTTGTAATTAATTATTTTTATTATTAAAATTTTAAATTCTTTAATAAATTCCTATTACTTTAGAATTTAAAACCCCTTCATCATCAACGAAGACTTTGATAACTGTCTACCAATTCCCCGCAAAATTGAACTCAACGGCTAACACCTTCATTTCAAATCCTTCAAAATCTTGAAACCGTTCAAAATACCCATCAAATACAAGTGATTTAAACACCCATTCCATTTTCATCTTCTCAATTCATACTCTGTTTCTTCTAATCGTTTTCACACTCTGAAACATTCAAGAATCATCGAAATCAAACTCTGATTTCACCCAATTCGACGCACAAAGGTACGATTCACACCGCTTTCCACTGTAATTTGATTGATGTTTGTGTCGATTCATTCAGATGTTGTTATATCCGTAAGTGATCAAAATCTTGCAGGTGGGTTTTTGACAATCAATCGATCAACATTCAAGAAGATGAACGACCTGATGACGAAATCGTTTCTAAGTTATGCAGAGTTGAAGAAACAAGCCCAGATGGACATCAAATCGGAAGAAAAGGATATCGAATTAGGGATTCAAGACCCGAAACTCAGTCCCTCTGATGAAGTCTACCTTTGTAAATTCTTTCAAGAAATTGAGGCTATCAAATCCACCATGGAAGAGATCACAAACCTCCTCTCTGACCTCAAGAATCTTAATGAAGAGACGAAATCTGCTCACAGTGCTAAAGTTCTTCGCGGGTTGAGAGACCGAATGGAGTCTGATATGATGGCGGTCCTGCGTAAGGCTAATGTGGTCCTTGCGCGTCTCGAGTGTTTAGAATCTTCTGAAACCTACAAAGAAAACACTGCTGTTGGGAGAACTAGAGTTCTAGTCACCAATGGGCTAAGAGTTAAACTCAAACAGATGATGAATGATTTTCAAGATTTGAGGGGTAAAATAGTTGCAGATCATAAAGAGTATCTCAAAAGAAGGTACTTTAATGAAACTGGTGAATACCCAAGTGAAGAAATGATTGAAACAATGGTTTCTGGAAGCGGGAAAGTGTTTGAAATGGCTGAAGGGAAGATGGATCTGGTGATGGAGAATAAAGAAAGACATGAAGCTGTGATGGATTTGAAGAAAAGTTTGAATAAACTTCATCAAGTGTTTCTTGATATGGCTGTTTTAGTGGAGGGTCAGGGACAACAGTTGGATGATATTGAAGATAATGTGGCTAAAGCTGGGAGCTTTGTGAGTGGTGGAACAGATGGCTTGTTTTATGCTAAACAGATGAAGGATAAATACAGGAATAATTGGGTGTGTTTGATTTGGGGTGTGATGCTAATTATAATTGTAGTATGCTGCATTGCTATGCTGTCTTCTTTCTAAGAGGGAGTGCCAAATCTATTGGTTGTTTAGATGTTTTGATCTTTTGTGTTTTTTTCTGGATTGAATGGAAGTTTTTGATTGAACGAATGGATGTTCTGATATGTTGATTCAAAGGTGTGTGATATGGGTTCACAAGTTTCTATTTGCTTATGTTTTGTTCTGATATGTTTTATGCTTCTGGTAGAACGCTAGAACTGTGACTGCAGAATGTATAAGTATCTAATATGCTTATATATGTATTGTTTTATATAGGATGGAAATCGGGTTGGGTTGGTGGGATGAACCCAAACAAGGATCATTTTATTTGTGTCAAAGAGATTAAATCCTACCCGAACACACTTCAAATTGTGTACCCCAGGCACAATCCGCGTAATTCATTCATAAAAATGAGTCAAATGGAATGGCAGGTTGTGAACTTGTGATCATGTCATAAATTGGTTAAACGGGTTGGTAGATAAACGGGTCATAAACAAGTTGACGGACCTTATAAAATATATTCTATTTTTCATTCTAAATTAATCGGGTCGAATATATAACCAAGACAGGTCAACCCTAACACGATTTAATTAAACAAGATAAACTTATTAATCCAAACACAGCTTAGTTTATTATATGGATCCCATAAGACAACCTGTTATTTTTGTGTCATAAATTCCCCTACCCTAATTTGTTAAACTTCAATATTTAGAAGCCCTTCTATTGTGGTCCTAAAATCCTACATTTCATCAGGAAGAAATGCAAGTCATTTTTCCAGAGCAATAATGTATATACTACTGCGATCTGTTCTTCATAATTTGGAAGTAGTCTATAGTACAATTGCAAATGATGTTTGCTTATAATAATTAAATATTTGTTTCTGTTATTCCGACAAGCGAGTGTGTTTTCATTGTCCAGTAGTCACAAAACTCTCCGTAAGATGCCAAATAACATACTATACAGTAATGCCGTATTACTGGTCAAAGAGTATCTGCCAGTAATGTTGTGTTACCTGTTGGTCTTATATATGATATTCAGCCAACACTGAGTTGTTGAGTAGCCACCCATGATTTTTCCGGCTCTAGATCAACATTTCCAATCTGAAAATAATGTAAGAGATGAGTTTCTACTTAATTATACCATTTTCTTCTATTCTTCGTGTAACCATGATTTTTCCGGCTCTAGGTGGCAACATGCATAGTTCGGTGGGTTGAGTAATGGGTCAAAGGGTTCTTTTATATGGGTCAGATGGCTCGGACGTGTTGGGTTTGACTTAAAACACTTTTGTTTAAAAACTTAAATTTATTATAAGCAATTAGTTTTTCTAATATGATTACACATATATGTTGTTTTAATAACAAAATGGTTTAGGATGTTTGGTGCTATGAAATTTACAAATTTCCTTCTAAGCTATTTTTTATTTGACCCATGACAGATAAAGCATATGCGGAGTAGACGCATTCATAAGAAAATGTGAGCAATTGGTGGCTGTAAATGTTGTGACCAAAATGAGACACATTTGTTGTCATGGATTATTCCAACTTTCAACCATAAACATGCAAGACGCTTAAATTGGCACATGAAAATGAAGAAGCCTTGTCTCATAACTAGAATGTGGTTCATATCGAAAGCAGTAACATCTTGTTTACCTGAGCGTTCTCAACACATACAAAATCTTTGTAGCATGCTTCCATTGTCAAATATGGGTTCCACAGAACGGCATCTGGCCAACTGCATGAGCAAGAAGAATATAAAATCAAATGAACCAAATAAGATGGAAACAATTACTAGAGGTGGCAATTTGTACCTCTTCACCTAATGGGTGAACCAAATAGAGTAGCTTAAAAGAAACCGGTCAAAAGCCGAAATGTAATTTTAATTCATAAAACCTTCTAAACTATTTATTCAAGAATGAGATTAGTTGTGATTACATAACATTTCTAATCATATAAGCCCACTGGTTATTTATAAAAAGTATGATTTTTGTCAAAAAGTTTTGGGTCAACCCAACCCACCCATCTCAACATGTACAAATTTACCTGTTTTGGCCCAAACTCGATTCTACGAGCGACCCAACCCATCAAACCCGACCACTTTGACACCTCTAAAAAACACAGAAAAAGATGATTAACTTACTTTGTATTCTTGATGGATATGACATCACCAAGACCGTTATCCAAGTATAACTCACTAGGAGCACCAAGATAAACACAGTCAACGAATCCAGGATACGTCACTACGTCTCTGGATCATGCAAATTAAAGTTGGGATGAGAATTGCAGAACCAGTACATACGATGGCTACATTGTCTACAAATTTATACAGCACGCAAATGACGATTTGATATAAAGGGAACTAGTGATGATACCTTTCCTCCTTACCCTCCACTGGGTTCTTAGGGTCTGGATCTTTGTTGAGTGTCTTGCAGCCTTTTAGACCTTTAACTGATGCACCAGATACAGAAGCCTGCGTCACAAAACCACATAAATTTTTAAATACTTACACATGAATATGGCACATGTACACAATTACAAGGCAGCTATGATTTAGACTTAACACTGAAATAAGTATGCAGAGCAGTGGTGAATGAAAACGGTTTGTTGTCGGTGTTTGTGATCTTCAGTTCAGTGGAAAGGCTTTTATTGTCTAGAGTGATCTGCAAACAGAAGAATTTATCTGTTGAAGGTTCGTAGAAGACAAAAATGATAAAAAGAAGGAAAAAAACATAACATATTTATTTCAAAAGAATATTGATGAAATCCGTCCCAGATTGACCTGACACCTGATAGGGGCCTCTTTTCTCCATTTCCCCCCTGCTCGCACTAGAGCTATATTTATTATATCCCATCTCAATATAACGTTGGTATAAATTTATATACTGATTTTAAACCTCTCATATATAGATTAAGGCCTTGATCGTTGGAGGGTGCTCCCCGGGCTTTTGCCCAAGGGGACCTTCTAACAAGTTCTTTATATTTTGCAGCTCATATCTGGGCTAGGGAATGCTAGACACAGTTCAACTAAACAACAAGACCCTGCAGGTACCTGCATTTCATTGTAGCAAGAAATATGTTTACCTTGTATAAGGCATGAAAACTGTAATCCCACATAGCACGGCTGTAAGGGCTTTCCTTAAGCTCTAAAGTGATAACAGGAGATCCGTCCACATTTTCAGAATCAACAACTGACCAGTTGGAATTCCTTGCAAATCCATGCTGGTTGCCACATAAGCATTTCAAGGGTTAAAAACTCGGTTCAAAGTTACTTCCACATTCTAATTAGACAAAATAAACTAATAAAGTACATAACGAATGCTGCAATCTTAAATATGCCTAATGGCATAGGAAGCACACCTGTTGCATTGGGCCAGGTCCAAATTGTGGAAAACAATGCGGGATCCCTCCACTATACCAAAATCAAAAATTAGATGAAACGATACATATACTTTACATATATACCACCAGAGTACCGGACAAAAACCTTAACAACATATAAGACAAGAAGAAAATCAACCTTATCGGCTTCTGCCCGTTGAAAACAGCATCTGGCCTAACAAAAAGGAGATCCTTGCTCCCAACTTTCCAAGATGTAACACACCCTCCAAATAAATAAAGCTCAGCCTCACTGGGAAAAAGAAAACATAATTCAGTCACAACCCTCAAACCAAGTCCAAATTACAAGATCTATAAACAATAAAGTGTTAAGCCACCATCAAGACTGTATTTTTTTTTCATATAATTTACTTCACAATCCACTACTTTCAAGTTAGATCAACACTAAAGAGCAATGATGAATGCCCCCAATATCACCCAAATGTCCATCAAAGCTCATTCACTAGTATGTGTGTTCCAAATATAATCAAAACCAAATATGATGTACATTAGATAGAATCTCCACATGAATCTTCATCGTTTCAGCTTAATAAATCAAACAATGAATGAACTTTTATGAATCGAAGTACCTTCCATGGGAAGATGTTAGCACAACCTTGGGCAAATTTCCCAATCCTTCAGTAACTTTAACCCCCAAAGTCGCCACATCCTTATTAACAGTCGCAAATGCCATACCTGAATATCTGCAATCAAACACTACTCAAAAATCCCTAGAAAATGGGTCAAAATTTACAAAAAATCGACGAAAATCATACACCTTTCGAAATCTTATAACGATAAACAATCAATGTAAGATCGAAGTCAATGAAAGATGTATAATTTGGGGAATGGGAATCGAATCGAGAACTCACCGGTTGACTCGGGGAAGCTTTGAGACTCGGGGAAGCTTTGAAGATGTTAATGTAGGAAGAGACCACGTCATAGTCATAGATATCGCCACCATTATCGTCTTCTCTACTCGAAAGAGTGATTACAGCCCACAAATTCATACATACGATTATACAAATGTCAAATGTCGTTATGCTCGTAATGGATCTCGCATATTCCATCAAAACACCAACTTTCTTACACCACACATGACACAACCTCACTAACTTCATTAGTCAACTAGTTTATTGGGTGTTAGAGCATTCACATCCCATTCCTTATCTTTATCCATATAATTACACTAAAAATCACTACTTCTTCTCTCTCCTTTCAATTAAATAATATATTTTTATACCTTTTTCATTACCTTTTCTCTCTCCTTCACTCACAACCACTTTCAAAATATTAAAAAATTTATAAGGATTGTACAGTGATTCTTCAAATATACCAATCCACAATAACATTTTCTCTCTCCTTCACTCACAACCACTCAAAATCATTCCATATAATATACCAAACACACTCACATAAATATAAGGCATGGGTTGTGAATGCTCTTAGGGATCGTTTTTTAAAACTTCTATTGATTTTTTGAAAGGGTAAAAAAACAAAAATATCCGTTCAAAAGTCATCCGAACTTCTGATGATTTTTCAAGGGGTATTTTTGTCTTTTTACCCCTATAAAAAGTCAGAAAGAGTTTTAAAATGGAATTCCAAACACCCACTTAAACAAAACATAAAAGTCTTTCTTGAAAAATTTTATAATCATGATTTTTTTACTTCTCAAATAATAAACTTTTTTATGGTTCTAAATACAAGTGGACGGTGTTTTTTAGAAACTACCTATCTTGCCCGCGTGTGTTGCGGCGAACAATTAGCATGGTAAAGCTTATAACCGTGAATGATATTAATTAAGTTTACGTTAATAGTCTTTTTGACTCGGAAATAATTACAGAAATGACTGACCCAATATTAGATTCCGCACTTGCCATCATTGGAAATAGGGGTGTTTAAAAACATCCGAATCCGAACATTCGATCCGAACATTCGAAATTCCGAATCCGAATCCGAATTTTCGGATATCCGAAATTCGGATATCCGATATCCTCGGATATCCGAATTTTCGGATATCCGAAAATATGGATTCGGATTCGGATAGTTATTTCAGGAATTTTCGGATATTTTGGATATCCAAAATATCCGAAATTATTAAATTAATTATATATTTTTTATAATTTAATTATATATTAAAAGAAAGTTACCCACCCCAATTCCCTATGTCCCCCAACTCTCCATCGGCCATCAGATGAACATCCCAGACTCCCCAACTCCACAAACCCTAAAATACTTGCAGCCATCGGCCGCCCCTTCGCCACCGTCCCCCATCAGTCGTCGGTCGCAGGTCGCTCCATCAGTCGCTCATCACCCATCAATCGTTTGTCGCCCATCATTCGCTCGTCGCCCATCATTCACTCGTCGCACCTCTTCCGGTCGTCGCCCTCCTCTTCCGGTCGTCGCCCTCCTCTTCCGGTCGTCGCCCTCCTCTTCCGGTCGTCGCCCTCCTCTTCCGGTCGTCGCCCTCCTCTTCCGGTCGTCGCCCTCCTCTTCCGGTCGTCGCCCTCCTCTTCCGGTCGTCGCCCTCCTCTTCCGGTCGTCGCCCTCCTCTTCCGGTCGTCGCCCTCCTCTTCCGGTCGTCGCCCTCCTCTTCCGGTCGTCGCCCTCCTCTTCCGGTCGTCGCCCTCCTCTTCCCGTCGTCGCCCTTCTCTTCCGGTCGTCGCCCTCCTCTTCCGGTCCTCGCCCTCCTCTTCCAGTCATCGCCCCTCCTCTCCCGGTCATCGCCCTCCTCTTCCTGTCAACGCCCTCCTCTTTTGGTCCTCCTCCTCAATCTGTCACTCACAGGCATTTCACTCTTGTGTATTATTTGAATTTCAAACTAAACAGGGTAGAAGTTGGTTTATAACTATTATCTATTTTTTATACATGCTAATTCGGATATCCAAAAAACTATCCGAATCCGTATCCGAATTTTCGGATTTCCGAATTTCGGATATCCGAAAATTCGGATACGGATTCGGATAGTAAAATGAGCTATCCGAAAATTTCGGATATCCGAAATTCGGAAATCCGAAAATGAACAGCCCTAATTGGAACCACTGAAGCAAAGGATTGACCCATCATATTATCCGTGGAAACGAATAAATACCAAAAAGTTTAAAGTCACAGCTCATAACATTAATTAAATTGGTGTTGACATATAATAGAAATATTTTGCCTATTAAGGAGGATTTCATGAATTACCAGAAATAGAGATGATCACAGAAAATATAAAATAATTGATAGGATCTGTTTCAGTAACATATAATGTAAGAGAAACTCAAATATTTGAAACTCTAGAACTTACATTAGAAAACATAGTTGATTAAATCCAAAAGATTGTAAACCTCCTCTCATAACCAACTATGAGTTTCATTGCCTTGTAAGTCATAAACCTGACTAAGGTATTGTAATCTTACTATTTAATGTCCGAACAAGATCTAGCATGGACCATTAGGTAGGTAATTTGTATTTCTTTTGGTTTTAGTAAGTGAATTAATTGTTTTGTAATGCTTTCCAATATTTCATCAAATGATGGAGCGCTTTGGGTATCAAATTCTATACTTTTAATAATTTTTCTGAAATTGCCCTTACGTTCAAATCAAAGCATGAATATAGATAAATAGTTAATCATAATTTTATGGTAACTACGCATTTAACCGGCTATTACAACTGTGTTGTTAACCCTTCATATACTTGTCTCTTTATCAGTCAGACTAATAGCGGGACCTTCTGCTGTAGGAGATCATAACCATTTTCACTATGTTAGAATTGATAGTGTAATGAAGTAAAATGCTAATACCGTCTTTTTCTATTTTTGTTTAAACCTCGTCTTTCTATCTAAAGGTATCATAGTCTCATAGGTTACATGAGTTGTAACTTATAAGTATATTTAAAGGAGTATATAGAGCTAGGATTATAAACCAAAAAAAGAAACAAAGGACTTGTACCCAAATGATTTTTGGGAATGGTTTTCTATAACTGGTCAATGCCTTTTCTATCTGATTTTCTCGTTCTCCTTGGACCTTATCATCATCATTAGCCTCGAGATAATTCGTATTAACGTTCATTCTATGAAAATTTCCATCGATTGCTTGATCTCATTAATTAACTTCTCAGTTGTTAGATCAAAATCAATAGGTGGACTATTCATGTAATTAACTATACATGCAATACTAGCATGTTACATGGACTGCTCATGTAACTAGCTTGTTATATTATACATATATATTTTTGTAATTTTGAGTTTTATTACTCCTACTATATGAGAATCTCGTATACTACAGGGTCGACCATTACACTCGAACCAAACCAATGATGATGTTAATATGCAGTTATTTGTGAATCTACTGATTATGGGCATTGGTACATACATGCAATTACAGCCTTACAGAATGTATAATATGTAACATACAACAAACTTTTGACCTATATATTTGATACATTTGATTAATTAAATATTAATTAAGTTATTGTATTTACCAAATAGATGACAAACGTAAATATGAAATGTTTAGTAAATTGAAAGAGATTGTAGAAAAGCTTAACTTTTTTAACGACAACGAAAACAAACTTAGTTGCATGACTCTTCATAACTCAGGTATAAACCATACCTCTGACGTAATTTCAATCTTCCATTATTATTTTGACACTCAAAGATGGCGCCAAGCGTCCAGAAGGAAACCGACTAGCTAGTAAACCCCTTGACTTGCAACGAATTAAAATTCGTCGCCTACAAGATTCGAACCCAGGTCTCCCCAATAGGGAGAAACCTGAATGCCGCTGGAGCAAAACATTATTGGCATATGAAGCTTAAATGAGCAAATAATATAAGAGTTGACATCATAGAAAATCATCACATCACAAATAAAGTTATTCATTTATTATAACTAGAGCGGAGTTCGTGCAATGAGATGAAAAACACAACACACTAACACATACACCAATAAAACGCTTGAACAATCACCTAATGAAATATCATATAGATTTGAAGGTCTAATAAATGTTCATAAAATAAAGCAAATATAAATTATATTAAAAATGATATTGAGAATTTAGTTAAACAGTTGTTTACAAATTAGATTTCTAAAAGAATTTCTTTGTTAATTGTAACGACCATAAAATTAAACATGTAGTATAACTAATTTATTACTACATACTATTGAAAAAGAAACAAAATGAACAGTAGTATACAACTACTGTTGCATGGTATACAAGTACTAGAGTTTTTCTTATCACAGCTTCGCCTCTTTATTTGTGGGTTTTATCACCGTTTATTTACATGGTGATAACTGGTTAATATGCATGCATATATCATAGTTAATATTACATTCGGATGTCATTACTCTGTTACGTGCTAAAAATGTGAGTCAAATGGAGCTTAGTTGTAACATCTCGTATTTCACGGCATTAACTTTTTTTATAATAATAATAATAATAATGATAATAATAATAATGATAATAATAATAAAAATAATAATGATAAAAACAATAATAATAATAATACTAATAATGAAAATGCTAATAATAATAATAATGAATAATAATAATAATAATAATAATAATAATAAAATAATAATAATAGTAACAATAAAGTCTAGGGGGTGTTTGGTAATTTCTGAAACTTCAAAAGAAGTTTTCACATAAAATAACAACAACCTAAAGTCAAGGGACCATTTGTGTAACTTTTTCAAACCCAGCCCCCCACCCGCTTTTTCCCGGCCAGACTCCGGCGAAGATTCCGGCTAAGCTCCGGCGACGACCAAATCAGCTAAAATACTCGACATTTACAGCTCAAAACACACAAACCGCTTCGTATGCAAGATTCGAATCCAATGCAACCACTAAACGTGTTAATCATCGAATTACAGCTCACAACTTCGGATCCAACTTTATCCCGACCGTTCAACGGATAATTAACCCACTCAACACAACTTTAGACAAATTGATTCAATCAGATCGAACTTTATCTAGCTATAAATTGAATACAACTTGTAATTCTAATCGAAAACACATAAACAACTGAATTCGATCATCATCCTCTGTCGAACCTGCAACTCCATCGAACACCCCTTTCTGACCTTTCTAAATCCAAATTGATAAAAGGCTTTCGTTTATCATCATCACTCAAAACTGTCTATGCAAAGAATTTGATTATTATCAACAAAATCATCTCGAATCAATATCTCCTCTGCCGCGGCTGTTCTTAATCTTGTTCTCTATCGATTTAACATCGAATCAGGTAATTAAGAGCATCAATATGCTCGATTTTAGATGGGGATTAAAAGCCCCATGATTATCTGCATTAACATTGTCGAATTGATCTTCAATTTGGGATCAATCGATCTAGGGTTCTTATGAATTTAGGGAAACTGGGAAAACCCTGTTTAAAAATAAATGGAACTGAGTGTTAGCGCGGCTGGATGCCTTGGTTCACTGGTAAGCTTATGGGTGTGTGAGTTGGAGGTCCCGGGTTCGAACCCGGCTACCTCCAACTATTTTTTTAATGCCTTTTAAGCTTCCAAAAATTTCATAAAAATTCTTAAAATTATAAAATAAGTTTTATAAATTTTCTTATTTAAATGATACACAAATAATTTCTGTAAATTTATTTCATTTAAAAATCTTAATAATATTTATAAAATATTATTTATAAATATTATAAATAACTATTGTTATAAAAATAGACACTATATCATGTTTAATTATGAATTAATCATGGAAATTGTAGAAATTATACATCTTATAATTTCACAATTATTTACAAACGTAATTATAGGTCATTTCTTATAAAATATACTTTAAATAATTATTTTAGATTAATAAATTATTATCGGATAATACGTTATCGTAATGATATTTACAAAGAATATATACAAAATAAAATTTACAAAATCCCAAATCCTAAAACCTTAGTTCACGTCTAAATGTTAAACTTATTATCGAACTTAATGTTGTAATAAATACGTTTTAGGTACCTTGTAAAGGAATTCGTTGAAACGACGCGCGTTATTATTTCTTATTAATCATCCAATATATACTTAATCGCCAAGTGAGTATTTCTATACCCATTTTATTACTTTCACACTTTTGGGTGAAACATGTTACATTATAAACGTTGCACTTGTAAACACGTTTGATTCTTGTAAACTTAAAGCAATTTGCTTGTATGTTGTGATTAGTTGAATCTTGTAGCTACCATGTAATATCGAATACATGTACAATCATTAACTATTGCTAGCCTGGCGACGTCATAGATCTATGGGCCTGACAAGCCTGCTTGGTTGATCCAAGTACACTTAGCTAATCGTATATACTTGTAAACGTTTGAGACATGTAAAACTTTGTCAAGGTTTGATTGTGCATTCTGTCTTACATCCCTAGTTACCTTGATCTCTAATTTACAACATGAATTGCCATCTTTTATATACTTATGTATTCAAAACTATAGAATGCTCACCAACAATATGCTGACCTTTTATTTTTAACATGTTTCAGGCAATAGCGTTATGTGGCTGTGAACAATCGTAACTCTCACGCCTCGACGATTCCGCCGTCAAGGTTGGGGTGTGACAGATTGGTATCAGAGCCCATAACTATAGGGATTTAGGTTATTAGAAATGGTGACTTAGACTATAGCTTATGCATGCACCTTATAGTATTTTTATCTTGTAAATACATGGTTTGCATGTTACATAATGCTATGCTTTCTTATGTGCAATTTGATGACTTAGCATAGGATTGCCTAAACTTAGTTACTTGTCTCCCTAAACTTATCTTTGACTCTTCCCGAACATAAAATCACTCAATCTTATTCTCGACGACATGTGAAATCGTATACTTATACTTATGATCTGGATCTTAGACGTATGTCTAATCTATACAAATCTCATCAAGGTTTTGATTTTATAAACCAAGGAAATTTGTGTGACACATAGACACATGTATTCTGGATTTCCTGGCAAAAAGGCCTAACTGCTAAGGCAAGCGTATTCGTATAAATCTCATTGTGAGACCCGTTACGCTACCTGGGGATTTCTGGGATGAGTGATAAACTATGGTCAAAATACACAAATCTCTAAGGCAAATGAGTCAATTTACCTTGACGTGTCCACGGTTCCAAATGGTAATGCGTTACCAAATGGAATCATTCTGTGTACCTTACAAACTTTAGCTTGCATTTGTCTAAACTATTATCCTTGTTACCCTCCTTCCCGTAACTAACTCACTTTTAGTATGTCCAGCATGTCTCGTCGACTTGCAAGGCGTGGAAGTTTCAGCCGTAAGCTAGCCGCCAGTATTGCTCAAGAAAGGGCTGCTGTCATCCCGAATATGGTGGCTGAACTCAGCAGCACCATGATTGCCAACATCGCAAACCATAACAACGGCCAAGGGGAAACTAGTGCAACCCAAGGCCGTAACAACCAAACTTGCACTTTCAAGCACTTTAGCTCTTGCAAGCCCACTAGTTTTAGTGGCAAGGAAGGAGCCACTGGTCTTCTTGAGTGGTTCGAAAGCATGGAAAACACTTTTGTCAATTGTGAGTGTCCCGAGGCACTCAAAGTTCGATATGCCACTAGTATGCTCCAACAAAGGGCACTTACTTGGTGGAATAGCGAGAAGAGGAATCGAGGAGCCGAGGCTATTCTGGCACTTACTTGGGAGGAGTTCAAAAACATCGCCATCGCGAAGTTCTGCCCGAGAAGTGAACTGCAAAAGTTGGAGGAAGAGTTTTGGAACTTGAAGCAAGATGGTGGTGACCATTTGGCCTACTCAACTAGGCATCACGAGTTGAGTTTACTACTACCCCATATGGTCGACACTGTCCCCCGCAACATTGAGAAGTTCATTAAGGGTGTACCAACCCAAATTCAAGATGCTGTGGTGGGCAGCCGACCCAAAACCTTGGAGGAAGCTATCACTATCACCGCTCAACTTACCGAGAATCATATACGAGCTGGCACCATGTCAGTGAAGGGTGCAAAGAAGGTGGAAAAGACGGCTACTGAGACTGTTAAGGAGACTAAAGCTGAACCGTCTCACAACAACAACAACAACAAGAAGCGTAAGTTTACACCAGCACGCAACTATGCCGTGGCTGCACCCAAACCACCTCAAAGACAACATGTACCTGTCGCCGCACCTGTGGCACAAGCTCCCATGGCAAGAGCCTATGTTGGTCCCTACCCCATGTGTAATACATGCAAATACCATCATGCGAGCAACATTCCATGTCGAGTCTGCTCGTTGTGTGGGAAATATGGACACCTGGTGGCTACCTGTCTTAGGGCACCAAACAACGCTGCAATGCTCAACAACCGGACCTGCTATAACTGTGGCGAGATTGGCCACATTCGTCTGCAATGTCCTCGCAATGCGGGCAACGTGCCACCAGCTCGTGGAAGGGCTTTCAATATCAACGCCAACCAAGCACAAGTCAGCAATGACGTTGTGAATGGTACGACGTTGAACCCCGTTTAAATCATTTCTTGTATTATTGATATTTTCATCTTTGTATTCATCGTATCAATAATAGAATTTTTACCAAACAGGTATGTATCGTGTGAATGATCATTATGCATCTGTATTATTTGATTCGGGTGCGGATAAGAGTTTCGTGTCGTTAGAATTCGAGCCCATACTTTCTAAATCACGTATTAATCTGAAAAGACCCTACACGGTCGAAGTCGCCGATGGAAAACCTATTGTCGTTGAAGTCATAATACGTGATTGCATCATAAGCCTTAACGAACACGAAATCTCCATTGATCTTATTCCTATGAAACTTGGAAGCTTCGACGTCATCATTGGTATGGATTGGCTAGCCAAACACCATGCCGAGATCGTTTGTTTTGAGAAGTGTATCCGTATATCGTTACCATCTGGGGATACTTTGAAAGTGTTCGGCGAGAAACCATCCCAAGGACTCAAACTTATGTCTTGCATCAAGGCCCGCAAGTGCTTAAGTAAAAATTACACGACCTTCATGGCATATGTAGTAAATAAGAAAGTCAAGGGTAAGGAATTGAAAGACATTCCTGTCGTGCGAGATTTTCCTGAGGTTTTTCCTGAAGATCTTAAGGGTTTACCTCCCGTGCGAGAAGTTGAGTTCAAGATTGACTTAATCCCGGTGCAAACCCTGTGGCTAAATCACCTTATCGTCTTGCACCGTCCGAAATGCAAGAACTAGCTAGCCAACTGCAAGAGTTAACCGATAAGGGTTTTATTCGCCCTAGTTCTTCTCTTTGGGGTGCACCTGTCTTATTTGTGAAGAAGAAAGATGGGTCATTCCGTATGTGTATCGATTACCGGGAGCTCAACAAGTTGACCATCAAAAACCGGTATCCTCTTCCTCGTATTGACGATCTGTTTGATCAACTTCAAGGAGCTGCTATATTCTCGAAGATTGATCTACGTTCTGGATATCATCAATTACGAGTCCATGATGATGACATCCCAAAGACCGCGTTTCGTACTCGTTATGGGCACTATGAGTTTACGGTGATGCCTTTTGGCTTGACTAATGCTTCTGCTGTTTTCATGGATCTCATGAATCGAGTATGCAAGCCTTATCTAGATAAGTTTGTGATCGTCTTCATTGATGACATTCTCATCTACTCCAAAACCAATGCCGAGCATGAACTGCATTTGCGACAAGTTCTTGAATTGTTGAAGAAAGAGCAATTGTACGCGAAGTTCTCGAAGTGTGATTTCTGGCTCAAGGAAGTTCAATTTCTAGGACACGTGGTGAATAGCCAAGGAATTCACGTTGACCCTGCAAATGTGGAAGCCGTGAAAAATTGGTGTGTTCCCACGACCCTAACTGAAGTTCGTTCTTTTCTGGGCTTAGCGGGTTATTACCGTAGGTTCATAGCAAATTTCTCGAAAATTGCTAAACCACTAACGACACTAACCCAAAAGAATCGACTCTTTGAATGGGGACCCGAACAAGAAGAGGCCTTCGAGACCTTAAAGCGCAAGTTGTGCAACGCTCCTATTCTCACACTTCCCGATGGAAACGATGACTTCACCGTTTATTGCGATGCCTCAAATCAAGGTCTTGGTTGTGTTCTCATGAACGAGGCAAAGTCATAGCATACGCGTCGAGGCAATTGAAGGTTCATGAGGTGAACTACACAACCCATGATCTTGAACTTGGCGCTGTGGTTTTTGCCTTGAAGATTTGGCGACATTATCTTTATGGGACACAATGCATAGTCTACACCGACCATAAAAGTCTCCAACACGTGTTCAACCAAAAAGATCTCAACATGAGACAAAGACGTTGGATCGAATTGATCAGCGACTACGACTGTGACATTCGCTACCATCCTGGGAAGGCGAATGTTGTAGCCAACGCGCTGAGTCGCAAGGTCCATAACAAAACCATCTCACTACAAGAAATCCGGGATTGAAGATAGTGGTTTGACACGTTAAGGGAATTTGATACCGAGGTTCGTGTGGATGTCAACGAGGCTACTATCATGCTCCAAAACATAAGGATTGATAGTGATCTCGAGTTATGCATTCGCAAGGCTCAACAAGCGATATTAACCGACGAAGAAAAAGATGAAGATTTGGTGTCTAATGTTCGATCACAACTGGAGGCAAAACCAAACGGCCTATGGTACTTTCTGAATCGACTTTGGATCCCAAATCGTGATAACCTTCGACACATCATTTTGAACGAAGCTCATCATACCCGATATTCTATTCATCCTGGCTCCGATAAAATGTACATGGACTTGCGTGGTCAATACTGGTGGCCTGGAATGAAGAAAGATATCGCGGTTTATGTCTCCAAATGTCTCACGTGTGCAAGAGTCAAAGCCGAGCATCAACGACCAAGTGGTTTACTTGAACAACCTGAAATCCCTATGTGGAAATGGGAACATGTATCCATGAATTTCATAACCAAGTTACCACGTACTCCTCGTGGTCATAATAGTATATGGGTGATCGTGGATCGTTTGACCAAGACGGCACATTTCATACCTATACGAGACACCTACAAGGTTTCAAGACTAGCTCGTATATACATTGACGAAATTATGAGTCGTCATGGAGTACCATTGCACATCATTTCCGATCGAGATGCTCGTTTCACTTCGCACTTTTGGTCATCTATGCAAGAACTCTTGGGTACTCAGTTGGATTTAAGTACGGCTTACCATCCTCAAACTGATGGCCAAACCGAACGAACAATCCAAACCCTCGAGGATTTGCTACGACTATGTGTCCTTGATTTTGGTGGTAATTGGGATACGCATTTACCACTCGCGGAATTTTCGTATAATAATAGTTATCACTCGAGTATCAAGATGGCACCGTTCGAAGCACTTTATGGTCGTAAATGCCGATTGCCGATCTGTTGGACCGACATTGGTGAAAACTTTATCACTGGTCCTGAACTTATACAAGAAACGACCGATAAAGTCGCTACAATCCGCAAGAACCTTGAAGTGGCAAGAAGTCGGCAAAAGAGTTATGCCGATAAGCATCGTAAACCGTTGGAGTTTCAAGTTGGTGATATGGTTCTTCTTAAGGTTTCACCATGGAAAGGTGTTATTCGCTTTGGGAAGAAGGGCAAATTAGCTCCAAGATTTGTAGGACCTTTCAAAATCCTGAAAAGGATTGGGAAAGTGGCTTATAAACTGGAACTACCTTCCGACCTTAATGGAGTTCGTCCTGTGTTTCATGTCTCAAATTTGAGAAAGTGTTTGGCCGACGAGAGTCTGCATGTTCCACTGGAAGACATTAAGATCGACGAGTCATTGCACTTCATCGAGAAACCTGTCGAAATTATGGATCGCATCATGAAGAAGACTAGGACCACAACTACTCCAATCGTCAAGGTTCGTTGGGAGAACAAGTGTGGAGCTGAGTTCACGTGGGAGCGGGAGGATCATATCAAGGAGAGATACCCGTATTTGTTTGTTTAGTTCATTTTTAATTTCTGAACGAAATTCTTTAAAGTAGGGGAGACGGTAACACCTTGTATTTATACGATAATTAACATTCATTCTTAATCAACGTAAAAGCTTATAAGGCTAATTTGAAGCCACACACTTTAGACTCTCTTTTTACCTCTAATGGCTCTGCCATTGCACATAAAGTAAACACTAAAGCAGGTCAGCTTAATCGATGATGAATTTTTCTTCTTTTGATACCTTATCAAAACCTGAAAGTTCTTCAAGTGTACCTCAGAAAATGAGAACACAAACTGCATCAAAAAAAAGAAAAAGAGAATCACTATGATCTATCTGTGGCTTCATGCTCACCTTCTGATTAACCTGAGAACGTGAGGATCAAATGAAATCCAAGCATTCTCATCTTTTCGACTCAGTCTCCTCGTAAACAAATTTCGGGACGAAATTTCCTAAAGTAGGGGAGACTGTAACATCTCATATTTCACGGCATTAATTTTTTTATAATAATAATAATAATAATGATATTAATAATAATAATGATAATAATAATAAAAATAATAATGATAAAAACAATAATAATAATAATACTAATAATAAAAATGATAATAATAATAATGATAACGATAATAATAATAATAATGATAATAATAATAATAAATAATAATAAAATAATAATAATAATAGTAACAATAAAGTCTAGGGGGTGTTTGGTCATTTCTGAAACTTCAAAAGAAGTTTTCACATAAAATAACAACAACCTAAAGTCAAGGGACCATTTGTGTAACTTTTTCAAACCCAGCCCCCACCCACGTTTTCCCGGCCAGACTCCGGCGAAGATTCCGGCTAAGCTCCGGGGACGACCAATCAGCTAAAATACTCGACATTTACAGCTCAAAACACATAAACCGCTTCGTATGCAAGATTCGAATCCAATGCAACCACTAAACGTGTTAATCATCGAATTACAGCTCACAACTTCGGATCCAACTTTATCCCGACCGTTCAACGGATAATTAACCCACTCAACACAACTTTAGACAAATTGATTCAATCAGATCGAACTTTATCTAGCTATAAATTGAATACAACTTGCAATTCTAATCGAAAACACATAAACAACTGAATTCGATCATCATCCTCTGTCGAACCTGCAACTCCATCGAACACCCCTTTCTGACCTTTCTAAACCCAAATTGATAAAGGGCTTTCGTTTATCATCATCACTCAAAACTGTCTGTGCAAAGAATTTGATTATTATCAACAAAATCATCTCGAATCAATATCTCCTCTGCCGCGGCTGTTCTTAATCTTGTTCTCTATCGATTTAACATCGAATCAGGTAATTAAGAGCATCAATATGCTCGATTTTAGATGGGGATTAAAAGCCCCATGATTATCTGCATTAACATTGTCGAATTGATCTTCAATTTGGGATCAATCGATCTAGGGTTCTTATGAATTTGAGAAACTGGGAAAACCCTGTTTAAAAATAAATGGAACTGAGTGTTAGCGCGGCTGGATGCCTTGGTTCACTGGTAAGCTTATGGGTGTGTGAGTTGGAGGTCCCGGGTTCGAACCCGGCTACCTCCATCTATTTTTTTAATGCCTTTTAAGCTTCCAAAAATTTCATAAAAAATCTTAAAGATTATAAAAATAAGTTTTATAAATTTTCTTATTTAAAATGATACACAAATAATTTTTGTAAATTTATTTCATTTAAAATCTTAATAATATTTATAAAATATTATTTATAAATATTATAAATAACTATTGTTATAAAAATAGACACTATATCATGTTTAATTATGAATTAATCATGGAAATTGTAGAAATTATACATCTTATAATTTCACAATTATTTACAAACGTAATTATAGGTCATTTCTTATAAAATATACTTTAAATAATTATTTTAGATTAATAAATTATTATCGGATAATACGTTATCGTAATGATATTTACAAAGAATATATACAAAATAAAATTTACAAAATCCCAAAATCCTAAAACCTTAGTTCACGTCTAAATGTTAAACTTATTATTGAACTTAATATTGTAATAAATACGTTTTAGGTACCTTGTAAAGGAATTCGTTGAAACGACGCGTGTTATTATTTCTTATTAATCATCCAATATATACTTAATCGCCAAGTGAGTATTTCTATACCCATTTTATTACTTTCACACTTTTGGGTGAAACATGTTACATTATAAACGTTGCACTTGTAAACACGTTTGATTCTTGTAAACTTAAAGCAATTTGCTTGTGTGTTGTGATTAGTTGAATCTTGTAGCTACCATGTAATGTCGAATACATGTACAATCATTAACTATTGCTAGCCTGGCGACGTCATAGATCTATGGGCCTGACAAGCCTGCTTGGTTGATCCAAGTACACTTAGCTAATCGTATATACTTGTAAACGTTTGAGACTTGTAAAACTTTGTCAAGGTTTGATTGTGCATTCTGTCTTACATCCCTAGTTACCTTGATCTCTAATTTACAACATGAATTGCCATCTTTTATATACTTATGTATTCAAAACTATAGAATGCTCACCAACAATATGCTGACCTTTTATTTTTAATATGTTTAAGGCAATAGCGTTATGTGGCTGTGAACAATCGTAACTCTCACGCCTCGACGATTCCGCCATCAAGGTTGGAGTGTGACATTAGTGGACATTATTTGATAAGAATACAACAATTAGCAAGATTACGGATTGAACGGAGCTAAAAACGAAGAAAATCAAGAAAGAAAATTGAGATCATAAATTAAGCTCTATAGGTCGTAGCTTATCGCCTCACAACACCACCGTGTAGGAAGATCGCAAGACAAAGGCAAGGCCGTCTGGGAGGGGGTAGGCCGTAACCTATGGCCTATAGGCTGTAAATTATGGTCTAACATAATATTTTGAGGATTATTTCAGATTTAAAACCTATTTAAACCCTAACATTAGGGTTTCAAAGGGACACTTACCTCCGACCCCACGAACAAATCATTGGACTATTTTGAGCCATTAAAACTCTCTCTAATCATCAAACGTTCAAGGATACATATGCTCGAGTTGAAGATGCATGACTAAACCACTCGTGATCATCTCTAGGTGGATGGTTTTTGATTTGATTATGCATGCTTGTGTTTTACCTAGTCATAAACTTTGACTGTTTAACAACCTTTCTTCGTTTGTGTATTTGAATCGTGTGTTGATTAAAGATTATTGTTAGTTGATTTGATTATTGCTTATCATGTTATTAATTTTACATGGTTAACCATTAAGTAGTAATCAAGTTATTATCATTAATTGATGATTGCAAATAAAGTTTCTAGATTGTGGCATTAGTTAGTTTGCTAATTAATTTACATATCAAGTTGGTAATTGGCTTTCAACATATGTGATAAACAATTTAAGTGTATTTGACTTTAAGATTAGGTAAAACATAAGCATGTATTCAATTACATTCCTTAAACCCGATTGTGATGCCTTTCATCTCAATAGTTCTAAACCAAGTCCAAGTTTATGTTTTGTTTATTAAAGTGATCATTTTTAATATAATTTCATTCAATCGTAATTCGCAGTCTAGTGACAATAGTAAGTTAAGTATTTTTTAACCAATTACTCATGACACCATCCACAGACTCCTCATTAGATCGACACCCTATTTACCCTAACTAGTTAAGGTATTTAGGAATCATAAAACAAGCAAATTATATTCTTATTTGATCAGATCTTCGCTACCAATCACATGGTCGATGTCCCCCCTCTTAGCCAGGGTTTTCTAAGTCGGGGGCGGTGGTGGTGCAACATTATCCCGGATTGTCGTCGCCTCAAGTCCGGTGTGGTAGCACCGTTATGGCTCGTTGTGGTAATGGTTTAGGTGGCGGCGATGTGGCTTTGGCGATACCATCGTTATGGCGGTGGTTCGTTATGTTTGACCCTTTTCTTCGATTGCTTTTTAGGTCTTCGATTGCCAAGGGTTTGTTCTTTGTATGGAACTAAAGCACACATTAATCAAGTGAGGGGACCTTGAGATCATGTTACAGAAACTAATTTCTTCAAAAACGATTGAAGAATTTACCATAAATCAAGAGATTCTAATCGATTGACGAGGTAATTTGTCTATTCAAAACACTAATTTACTATTTTAAAGTGTTAATTTCTGGTTATATTTGAATGAACTAGTTGCTCTTTTGATATAATTTTATTCATTCTTTTTTGTGACATATATAGCTGGTTTGACTAGCCCTAATTTGGCGAAGAGTTGTGATTTGACTATTGGGATTTATCAATTTGATTTTGAACTTCAAATTTAGTTATCCATTTTGAAACTTTTTACTACACATGAAGATGATGATATTCACTTTTACTTTAATCAATTTCAGTTTTGTATGTGATTAGCATGACTTGAATAATCAAAATCATGATAAGTTGATTAAGACTAGAGAATGGTATAGGTAAGGTAATCAAAATCAATTTCTGTTTGTATGTGACTAGTATCTATTTAATTCTTTAACTTCTAAATCAAAATCATGATAAGTTGATTAAGACTAGAGAATGGTATAGGTAAGGTAATCAAAATCAATTTCAGTTTGTATGTGACTAGTGTTGTGAAATTACAATGAAATTGAATGAACAAAGAACAAGAAATCACTAAAACTCCATCAATTGTGAAAATGAATGTGTACAATTAGTTAATCCCAATTAATCTGCAATCAGAACTTATAAACCCCTAATAACAACCTCTAACAACCAGAGATTGTTTTGTACACAACCAGTCCCTCAAAAATACAAACAGTTACACAATGAGAACAAACTAACACATTAAAAGAACTTTGGTAACTTGTCAACTTTGATCCCTGCACTATCTATATATCAACATTCTCCACCTTAGTGCAGATCAAATTGACCCAATTTGCAACAAATCCAAACACCTCATGAACTTGTATCCGGGCACACCCTTTGTCATCATGTCTGCAGCATTGTGCTCAGTATCCACCTTCACCACTGCAACTTTCTTATCATGAATAACATCACGAATGAAGTGAAACTTCACATTTATATGCTTAGTCCTCTCATGATACTTTTGATCTTTGGACAAGCAAACAACCCCCTGATTATCACACTGCACAACCAACCTGCTGCAATTTAATTCCAAGTTCAGAAACAAACCACTCAGCCACAAGGCTTCCTTAACCGCCTCAGTTAATGCAATATACTCAGCTTCAGTTGTACTTAATGCCACTACCTTTTGTAATGTAGCCTTCCAACTAACAATACCACCAAGCACCTTAAACACATACCCTGTAGTGGACCTTCCCCTATCCAAATCCTGGCAAAATCAGAATCCACATAACCCAATACTTCATTATTAGATCTATCACCTCCACCAAAAATCAAGCCAACATTTACTGTCCCTTTAAGATACCTCAATATCCATTTTACAGCTTCCCAATGTAGTTTCCCAGGATTAGATATAAATCTACTAACTACACTTACTGCATAACTGATATCTGGCCTAGTGCAGACCATGAGATACATCAGACTACCTACTGCTTGAGCATAAGGAACTTTGCTCATTTTCTGCACTTCTTCATCAGTTTTAGGAGAATCATCATTAGACAATCTGAAATGTGGCCCAAGAGGAGTCTTCACACTTTTACAATCCTGCATAGCAAAATTATTCAAAACTTTTGCAATATAGGATCTTTGGGTAAGAAATAACAGCTTAGTCTTCCTATTCCTTGAGATTTCCATGCCAAGAATCTTCTTAGCCTCACCAAGATTCTTCATCTCAAATTCATTCATAAGAAACCTTTTAGTTTTCTCAATCTCTTCCCTTTCTTGACAACTGATTACATATCATCTACATATAAGAGTAGATATATGTACTTTCCTGCATCATACTCTTTGAGATATACACAACAATCATAACTGCTTCTTTGAAACCCAGTTGCAAGCATAGCCTCATCAACCTTTGATACCAACACCTTGGTGACTGCTTAAGTCCATACAAGGACTTTTTCAACAAGCAGACCTTTGCCTCTTCACCTGGTTTCTCAAACCCAATAGGCTGCCTCATATATATCCTCCACTAGAGTACCATGTAAAAAAGCTGTTTTTACATCCAGCTGTTCCAACTCCATGTCTCTAGAGGCCACCAAAGATAAAATGATCCGAATTGATGAGTGTTTAACCACTGGTGAAAACACATCATTATAATCTACACCTGCAACTTGTGTAAATCCCCTAGCTACAAGTCTGGCCTTGTATCTAGGTGGTTCCATATCAGTCAAACCAGACTTAAGCTTATATAACCACTTGCAGTCAACCACCCTTTTATCCTTTGGTCTATCAACCAATACCCAAGTCTTATTCTTGTACAATGATTCCATTTCTTCTGACATAGCCTGCACCCACTTGTCCCTATCACTAGACACAACAGCCTCTTGATAGGTCAAGGGCTCCATCATACTTTCCATCTCAGCTGCAGTGAAAACAAAAGCTGAGATGTCAACATCACCATCAGTTCTATACCTTGCAGGAGGTACAGTATTCCTTCTAGGCCTGTCCCTTGCAATACTATAGTCTGGTGTCCTTTGAGACATAGTATGAGGTTGATGAGAATGGACATGATCATCATCCTTGACTGTTTCTTGTTGAGGGGTTTGAGGCAACTCCACCTCAATTTGAACACCCGGATTCTCAACAAAGTCATAAGCCTCTTTCCCATCTTCAACACATCTTTGTACAAGACATCTTCTCTGAACACCACATCCCTACTAACAATAACCTTGGGTTTACCATCCCCTAATCTCCACAACTTATATGCTTTGACCCCCTCAGGATAACCAAGCATAACACACTTCTCAGCCCTTGGTTCTAACTTATCTTGAGTCAAATGAGAATAGGCAAGTGATCCAAACACCCTAAGATTACTAACATCAGGCTTCTCCCCTGTCCACACCTCCATTGGAGTTTTCATATCAATGGCAGTTGAAGGACATCTATTAATCAAGTAGGCTGCAGTGGTTACAGCCTCAGCCCAAAACCCTTAGGCAGACCAGACTTAGAGAGCATGCATCTAACTTTATTTAACAAAGTTCTATTCATCCTCTCTGCAAGTCCATTTTGTTGTGGTGTACCAGGCACAGTTAAATGCCTCCCAATCCCATTCTTCTTACAAAAAGAATTAAACAAACCACTACAAAATTCCATCCCATTGTCTGTCCTAAGCTTTTTCACCTTGAAACCAGTTTGTGTTTCAACAAGAGCCTTCCACTCCTTAAACTTCTCAAAGGCTTCAAACTTATGCTTTAAAATGTACACCCACACTCTTCTTGAATGATCATCTATAATGGACAAGAAATACCTAGCTCCACCTAAAGAACTAGTTCTGGTAGGCCCCCATAAATCAGCATGGACATATTCCAACACATGCTTTGAAATATGTTTCCCTTTGCTAAATTTTACTCTTGTTGATTTGCCTAGTATGCAATGCTCACAAAACTCCATGTGACTTACATTTATACTAGGCAATATTTCCTGTTTCTGCAACTCAACCAGTCCTTGATCACTTATATGACCAAGTCTATCATGCCACAACCCAGGGTCATTAATCTTTGCACTATCAACAGTATTAACAGACCCTGATATAGCCTGCCCATCTAACAGATATATATTATTTATTTTTCTTGTCCCAGACAACACCACCAAAGACCCCTTAATCACCTTTGATTTTCCATTTCTAAGACAAACATCATATCCTTGACTTTCAAAAGACCCTAAAGAAATAAGATTCCTCTTTAAGTCAGGAATATACCTTACTTCCTTTAGCAAGAACTCCACACCATTGTTCAGCTGCAACATGACTGAACCAACACCTTCTATCATACATGGGTGATCATTACCCAATTGAACAGTGCCCATATTGGTCATTTTGAGTTCTTTGAAGTAGCCTTTATGAGGGGTCATGTGCCAAGAACAGCCTGAATCCATCACCCATGCTTCACTTGTGTTCAATTTTGATACCATCAACACATCAGCAGAATCATATCCCTCCATTGATCCATCAACAGACAAACTACCTTGACTTCTAGAGGGACTAGGATCACCAGGCTTCTTTTTCTTCTCAGGGCAATCCCTTTTGATGTGTTTCTCTGAATTACAGATGAAACACTTCCTTTTGTACTTAGACTTAGATCTCGTTGGGGTCTTTGACTTTTGATTTCTGAATTCACTTCTTCCTCTCACAAATAATCCAACACCCCTTCATCCTTCACATCAGATCTCCTTTCAACTCTTTAGAGTTTATGGCTGCCAAAACCTCTTCCATACTCAATGTTTCCCTTCCATACATCAGGGTATCCACGAAGTGTTCATATGTTGAGGGTAATGAGGCCAAGAAGATGATTGCCTGGTCTTCATCTTCTAAAACAACTTCTATATTTTCAAGATCAATAATCAGTTTATTGAACTCGTCAATATGGTCCTCTAATGTCTTCCCTGCAGCCAATTGGAATGTATATAATCGCTTTTTCAGATACAATCTGTTTGCCAGCGATTTTGTCATATACAAGCCTTCCAGTTTGGACCAAACACCGGCTGCAGTAATTTCCTTAGACACTTCCCTGAGTACTCTATCTCCGAGACTCAGAATGATAGCACTATGGGCCTTTTCCTGAGTTTCTTTCCACTTTCTTCAACTTCTTTACGTTTGGCCTCTGATGCCTCCTTGTTCTTATCATCGATCGCTGGTAATTATGGTGCTACGCCGGAGAGCGCACTCACAAGTCCCTGATGAACAAGTAGGGCACGCATCTTCACCCTCCAGAGGCCAAAATCGTTTTTCCATCGAATTTCTCAATCTCGAATCTAGTTGACACCATTTCTGTTCTCAAACCAGTCGCCGATCACCTTCGGAAGCTGTCGATTACTCTTCGGAAGAACTTCTTGATTCAATTCACTGAATCGAGCCACTAACCAGGCTCTGATACCACTTGTTGTGAAATTACAATGAAATTGAATGAACAAAGAACAAGAAATCACTAAAACTCCATCAATTGTGAAAATGAATGTGTACAATTAGTTATCCCAATTAATCTGCAATCAGAACTTATAAACCCCTAATAACAACCTCTAACAACCAGAGATTGTTTTGTACACAACCAGTCCCTCAAAAATACAAACAGTTACACAATGAGAACAAACTAACACATTAAAAGAACTTTGGTAACTTGTCAACTTTGATCCCTGCACTATCTATATATCAACAACTAGTATCTATTTAATTCTTTAACTTCTTCACGTTCCTTCCTGTTGATTCCATTTTTAAAATTACTCTTTTTCGTTCCATACAACGTGAAAATCTGGTGACAGAGACAACCTTCATCACCGCCGAAAATTAAGATATGCAGAGCGTTCATGCTTCTTCTTCACGCCACTGGTTCATCGCTATCATCGAAGAGGTAATCGGTCTCAAGCTGTGTCACTATAAATACTAAAAGTAGTGTTTTTGTTTCTTATTTTCAATTGTAATATTGATATTCTTATCCACATTGAGCTGATACGCTAAAACTCATATGATAGGTTAAGATCATGTCAACATGCATTATGGATTTGTTTGGCTTCATTCAAAATAGAACCAAATGCCCTCCAATTACATTTCTTGAATGACAAATTTACAGGTATATGGTGAAAATTGTTTCTTGATTACATGAAAATCTTTGATCCAACTATATTTGTTACTAATGAGCAATGGAAACTCAATTGTATAGCTACATCCAGAATTACAAAGGTACACATGAGAATGAAATATTTAACTTCAACCCCGTTGCTTCTATTTTATGGTGTTCTTGGTCATCATATATGTAGCTTATTCATGGTGATGCTATGTTAGCTTAGTATTTTAGAGTATTCGTGTCGTTCAACATGTACAATGGATGGGTTACTACTAGAAGATACTGAATATTAATCACTTAGCAGCGGGTTTAGAAGCCTTTGGTTACTCAATGAATAGAAAAAGTCATAATCAAAGTATCTTAAGATAAATATCTGATTGGTAATACTATTTAAATACTTTGTTTTTTTTACTTTTCAGAGGTGATGTGACTTGGTGACATCGTGGTGCGGGTGTCTGGCTGTGGCAACACCATGATCGCCACGACCAATGGTGGTGGTGGTTATACATCTTTGCTGCCGTTGCAGCCCCCTTTCATCAGTTTACGTGGTGGTGATGTGGTTTGAGCCTTGGTTTTACCGTCCTTCAAGTGCACACGCCCGCTAATGTATAACACTAGTTGTATTTATAATCAATATGTTTTAGTTATTTTATTTTGCATTTATTCGTATTATTGGCATGTGTATAAAAGATAATTAAGATAGTGAAATTTATAAAACACAATTTTACTCCTTATACTATTAAAAGAGAATGTAACATGATAAGTTTGTCCTCTTCAAATATGATATAGATAAAAGAAACTTACAAATTACAATCTCTTACAAATCTTCCTACCATAATAAAATGATAACTAGAAATGGCACGTGTCAGCATCAATATTCTCATTAAAATTTTTTCCGCTTATTTCTCATATTAAATAACTTTATTAATTTAGTAATATTATTTATTTCTTTTTTTGGTTAAAATAATTTTAATAAATTAAGAAAATTTCTCTTTTACTAATATTATTTCTAAAGAAATAAACTTTTATGAAAACTTTTTTTCTAAAACATCAAACTCTTTTTAATATGAAATATTTAAAATTAGTATATTTATAAACAAAAAACAATTAAAATTGAGATTTACCGGAAATTTGTAAAAATGATGTTTTTTAAACGTTTTGTAACGAAACAAAACATTAAATTTATTTTTGGAAGAATAAAAGAATTTAAAAATAAAAACATAAAAAGTTGATATTATCCTTACATAATATCAATCATATTTTATCTTTGAATTTCATTTTATAATAAGTTAATTTTATTTTATTTATTATTTTATTTATTTTACTTATAGAAACATTCTCATGAAGACTAACACTATTTTTGTGTTTAGCTCAATTTACTCTCTAAAATATCAAGCATCGCAACTACTAATTGTTGCAAAAAATACTAAATAAAGACAAATAAACATAATAATATGTTAATAATTCGTAGGTTACAAAAACACTTGACACACAAGTTCGTAGTGCTTCATTAAAAAAAGTCATGCAACTTAAAAAAAAATGTAACCCACGTTTTTTTTAATCCAACTCTCTTTTTCTAAGTCACTTCTCAGTCACATAGCCTTCTGCTTTGATGCTTTATGCTGTTCATCTAACAGCCTGATATTTATCAAAAGGCTTGTAACATGTTGTGTGTAAAAAGTAGGTTTAAAGAATGTCGGTTAGCCTTTTCAAACGCTTCAAGTAGTTAAAATTAACTCTCATGATGAAAAAAACATGCAATTTAAGAATAGGTTTAGAGAATGTCAGTCGATCATTTCAAAACACTCACAGTATTATAAGGAATTTGGTTGCAACTAGCAGGAAAAAATATGCAATTAACTCTCATGTGTGCAACTAGCAGGAAAAAATGGAGAAGACAATCCTCATTTCTTTCTATCTTGTTTAAAGTCGACACACATGATGTTTCACTTGTAACAATGTTTTTATAAGGAATTTGGTGGATTTTAAAAGATATAAATTTATTTTGAAGATTGAGTGCTTAAAAAATCATGTATTTAGTTTTATTATCGAACATTGATTATTAAAAATAAAAAAAACATAAGCTTGTAAATGAGTTGAGCTAATTATGTGTACGATAATCTCTAGCTAAAACAACTTTAAATCAAACTAAGTTTAAACAAGCTTGAGTATAAATATGAGCTTCTTTAATAAACAAGTAGAACTAGCTTCGCGGTTAATGATGTTTATTTAATATAATAAATTATTAAGTAATAAATTTTTATTTTATAAAAGTGACTATATAAATATAATGTACACCTTAGGTTTGGGCTTGTCAATACATCATACATTCATAATAAGAATATAATAGGAAATGGGTTGCAAAGCCCATAGTTGTAGGCCCATAAACGATAGCCCGGTAGAAGTCCATCAAAACATAAACGGGTGCATCTCACATTCTCACAGCCCACGTTAAAATACATATGCTTTCCATGAGGTTTTTTTTATTATTAGAGTAAATTACCATTTGAGGTTTGGTGATTTTAACCATTTGTATCTCTACAGTTTAGAATCCCCATATACCCCTATTGTTTTATTTCTGTTCTCATTTGTATCCAAATGACTAACGACGTTAAATAATTCAGTTAACTTTTATAAAATGACAAAATTACCCTTGCTACAATTTAGTTGGACCATCCACATCACCTTCTTCTTCTTCTTGACCACTACAAACTTTCTTCTCTCTCTCTCTTTCTTTCTCAAACATAAACACACAGACAAACATTCTCTCTCTCTCTCTCATCACTCCATCACCACCACCATCAACACCACCACGCATCACCACCACAACCTCCCCTCACCACCACTGTAGATTAAACCCCTAAAAGATCACCGACCCACCCCACACATTTCAAGCCCTAGTTTTGATCATGCAACCCCAAAAACACCCTACTGGAATCTGACCTACAGTCGCTCTCCACCATCAAAGTCAAATAATCATCCTCCCATTTCTACCCTATTGCAACTAAAACCCCCACCGCCGGCCCCCAACATCTTATTCGCATCACTGTCAACCTTAGCGACGAGAGCGCCTTCACCGTTAAGTGGGTTGTCCACCAGTACCTCCACCATCGTCCACCGTTAAGTGGTTATTTTCTCCTTTGATTCAGACCCAATTCAGACCCATATCGGTGTTGATTATTATCATTGGGTTGTTTCTCCTTTGATTCAGACCCAATTCTGCTTCTTTTGCGGGGGTAGCCGGGGCTCCGGCGTCGGCGGGTTGTAAAGCCCCCTGTATTTACAAACTGTCAAATTCAGTCCCTGTAATTCTTTGATTCTTTCATTCTAACCCCTATACCAGCAGATCGGAGAAGAGATGTCGGTGTCGGAGGCTTCCCCGGAGAATGTCGATCGATTAACACTGTGACGCTGGTGCCGGAGACTTTCCCCAGAGAATGACATGGGGGTCGTCGTGCCCATCACAATCCACACCGCCTCCACTTCCGATGCCGGTGAACTCATTTCCTGTGAAAGCTCTGGTAGAGAGAGATATAGAGAGAGAAAGAATGGGGAGTGTGTGTGTGAAGGGAGAGGGAGATAAAGTTAAAAGGGATTGGAGTCAGGGTAATTTTGTCATTTTATAAAAAGTTAACTGAATTATTTAACGTCGTTAGTAATTTGGATGCAAATGAGAACAAAAATAAACGTTAGGGGGTATATGAGGATTTTTAAACTGTAGGGATGCAAATGGTTAAAATCATCAACCTCAAGGATGTAAATAGTAATTTACTCTTATTATAATTTTACTCTACTTTATGAAAACATTTTGTTATCATACAAATAATGCTATAATAAAACAGTGAATGTACTATAATATTGAATAATCAGCGTAACCCTACTAAAAAGAAGGGACAAGCCGCTGGAAAGAAATGCAATTGAAAAAAAAACAAAGGACAAAATCAAACAATAGAATTAAACAAACAACAATGTCATTTACAACCTTAATATCATCAACCAAAACAACATAATAAGTTAAATAAACTTTTGGGCTTTGGATCATGGTTCCGCTTGTTGTATTGTACCTTGTGCATACCTAGTTGTACCATTTGTTAAATGGTTCAATCAAGGTTTGGCCTAGAGTGTTTCATGGAATATAGAGTGTAATTATATGGATGTTGTATCATGCATGTAGTGTTGTAGTATATCCGATGGAATATCCTCCTTGAATTGACATTTTATTATTTAATTTATAGATATTGTCGAACTCTTTTTAGGTTGATTCCAACTTCATTCGATTCTAACTTTTTTTTTTTAAGGTGAATTTCATTCATTCGATTCTAACTTCTAACTGTTATATAAAATATGATATTAATAATAATAATATTATTATTTTGATGTGTCATCAGCTCCATGGACCATGGGTATATGTACATATAAATATTCTTTACATTAAAATTAACTAGTGTTGTACCCACAGCGGTATAAACTAAAGCTTAAAGAAACGTATGTTGTGTCTGTTCTTACACAATTTTCAGTGAACGGTACTACAACAAAATGGAACACACTCATCGACGTGAACCATGTACACACCACAGTTCTGAAGACAACTGCTAGATCACATGTCTTTAACATCAAAATTTATATAATTATTACGATGATTACATAATCAACCATTTACAAAGAAAACATATATAAAAGGAAATTTGATCTAACTCTCAATCTCATAGCTTGCGGTAGAAATTATAATAAAATATCCAAATATCAAAGTTTAATATGCTTGAAAAGCACATACTCATCAACATCATCACTTATTTGGTCTTCTTATCTTCATTTTAAAAATAAGATGTAACAGAGCCATCTACCGCGTCCGGCACTCCGGCAACCGAAAATCTTCAAAGAGCTATTTTCTTCTGTTTCTAATGTTAAATACTATACAAAAGTCGATCTAGAGGGTGACCTCATCAACAACGTATTCTTTGACTACTCTGGTTAAGAAAACATTTCCCGTCGGATGGTGAATAAACACCGTCAGAGCCACCAGTGATTCCGACCCTCACCCCCACACTTGCTCTCAGTATTAGGCCAAACGACCATCACCAAGCATCCCCCACACCAGCTCCTTAAATACGCCAGACCACCACCATTGGGAACCACACACTGCCGCGACCACCACCAAGCATCCCCATATCATCGGTGGTGGTGATGAGTGAGTTTTGAATTATCGTTGAACCATCCGAACTTGTATCCGAATACTACTAATGGCGGGGTGATGGCAGAGTAACGATCATCCTCTATGTTCTATGTGTGTCTTCATCATCACAGGAGTAGGAGTGAAATAATAAGAGAACCATTGTTGTCTTGCTGACATCTGTTCTCTCCTAGACGCGTGGTAAAAAACAAATGAAACATGTGGCTCAAGCAGGCACAGAAGGAACAACCCTCAATATAGAAATTAACGAAATTAGACCTCAAACTATGGTGACCAAACCAAAAAAGCAAAAGCCACTGCTTCTTTACTTCTAAAATTAACATATAGGTTAATTGAGGATCAAGATTAGTTTGTCCTTTCTTATCTTTTTGTTGTTCCCAAATAACCCATCCATATATTGCTTCTAGATAGACATCAAATTAATAGTAGCAGGAAACAGTGTACAAAGTGAATTTTACAATGTGAAGTGTTATCAAAATTTATTGTTTTATATATTTGTTATCATTTTGACTGATCATTTATTTTTGAGAAAAGTTAAAATACAAAGTCTTTGAAAACTAAAAAGTATAAGAATGATTAAAATGTTGAGATGTATTTTTTATCAAGATAAATTGAGGTCAAAATCGGTAATGTTCCATTTCTCAAGTTTTATTTTTTAAACGCTCAAAATTTTTACATACGACATTTTAGAAAAAAAATTATATCATAACAATCGAGCACTTTTTATATTTAAAACGCATGTTGGTATAAAAAATACATATATTTCATGTTTTTAGCTCATTGTGTAACTTCGTTAGGTCATTGTATATTCTTTTGAATTGAAGTAAATCACACAATTATCTG
>JABSNV010000537.1:0-60000 GCA_024085815.1 Flaveria linearis
ACAAGTGTACATTGACATATAAAACTACAATCACCGCTCGAAAACAGTTTTATGTCCCTGATACCCAAGATCACTACAAAAAAAGGCTTTGCGACTAAATCTTTTGCGGCGACACGGGTTTCTCGTAAAAAACGCTACACGACAAAATAATTTACTTTTTGACTTTTTCAGTCAATTTACTATTTTGCGGTATATTTTCATCGCAAAGGTTATTTTAATTTAATTAATATTTTTTAAATTAATTTAATATTTAATTTTTATTAACTTTTTGCAGCGATAGTTTCGTCGCAAAAAGTATTTTATTTACTTTTTTTATTTTTTCAAAGCATCATTTGGGGGGAAAATTTCATGCTCATTATTTGCGGCGAATTGTCGTCGCAAAAACACATCAGAATTATAATATTAATATTTTCTTTAATCTTTTTTGCGTCCACCACCCGCCCTGCCTCACCAGCACCCCACCCCACCGTCGTCTGCCGTCACCACCACCGCCACTCCACCACCGTACATACATCCACCGTAAGAACTTTTTTTTTTAAATTGAAAATAAATTAGGTTATTATCTAAAATTAGAGTTAGAATGATGTATTTGTTGAACACTAGTAAGTAGAAGATGATGTTTTGTTAAAAGATGATGTTTTGTTTTAGCAATTTAAAGTTATGGTTAAGGATGTGTATATATGTGTATGTGTGAACACTAGTAAGTAGAAGATGATTTTTTGTTAGAAGATGATGTTTTGTTAGTAAATCTAAAGTTAGGGTTAAAGGATGTTTATGTATATGTGTATGTGTATGTGTAAGTTAGGGTTAAAGGATGCGTATGCGTATGCGTATGCGTACGCGTATGCTACGCGTATGCGTACCGATGCGTACGCGTATGCGTACGCGTATGCGTACGCGTATGCGTACGCGTATGCGTACGCGTATGCTACGCGTATGCGTACGCGTATGCGTACGCGTATCGTACGCGTATGCGTACGCGTATGCGTACGCGTATGCGTACGCGTATGCGTACGCGTATGCGTACGCGTAGGCGTACGCGTAGGCGTACGCGTATGCGTAGCGTAGGCGTACGCGTAGGCTTACGCTATCGTAGGCGTACGCGTATGCGTATGCGTATGCGTTGGGTAGCGTATGCGTAGGTAGGCTAGCGTATGGTAGCGTATGCGTATGGGTATGCGTATGCGTATGGGTAGGCGTATGCGTATGGGTAGGCGTATGCGTATGGGTAGGCGTATGCGTATGGGTAGGCGTATGCGTATGGGTAGGCGTATGTATGGGTAGGCGTATGCGTATGGGTAGGCGTATGCGTATGGGTAGGCGTATGCGTATGGGTAGGCGTATGCGTATGGGTAGGCGTATGCGATATGGGTAGTCGTATGCGTATGGGTATGGTATGCGTATGGGTATGCGTATGCGTAGGTATGCGTATGCGTATGGTATGCGTATGCGTATGGTATGCGTATGCGTATGGGTATGCGTATGCGTTGGTATGCGTATGCTGGGTATGGAGCTACGTATGCGTATGGTATGCGTATGGTATGCTATGCAGTATGGTATGCGTATGCGTATGGGTATGCGTATGCGTATGGGTATGCGTATTCGTAGGGTATGCGTATGCGTATGGGTATGCGTATGCGTATGGGTATGCGTATGCGTATGGGTATGCGTATGCGTAATGCGTATGCTATGCGTACGATGCGTATGCTATGCGTATGCGTATGAGCGTATGCGTAGGCGTAGGCGTAGGCGTAGTCGTAGGCGTAGGCGTAGGCTGCTAGGCGTAGGCGTAGCGTAGGCGTAGGCGTAGGCGTAGGCGTAGGCGTAGGCGTAGGCGTAGGCGTAGCGTAGGCGTAGGCGTAGGCGTAGGCTGTAGGCGTAGGCGTAGGCGTAGCGTAGGCGTATGCGTATGCTGTAGCAGCGTATGCGTATGCGTATGCTGGTATGCGTATCGTATGCGTATGCGTATGCGTATGCGTATGCGTATGCGTAGCGTATGCGCTATGCGTAGGCGTATGCGTAGGCGGGTAGGCGTATGCGTAGGCGTATGCGTAGCGTAGGCGTATGCGTAGGCGTAGGCGTATGCGTAGTGTAGGCGTAGGCGTATGGTGTAGGCGTAGGCGTAGTGTAGCGAGGCGTATGTGTAGGCGTATGCGTATGTGTAGGCGTATGCGTATGTGTAGGCGTATGCGTATGTGTAGGCGTATGCGTATGTGTAGGCGTAGTGTATGTGTAGCGTATGTGTATGTGTATGTGTATTTGTGTATGTGTATTGTATGTGTATTGTATGTGTAGTGTGTATGTATGGTATGTGTATGTAGTGATGTGTATGTGTATGTGTATGTATGTGTATGTGTATGTGATGTGTATGTGTATGTGTATGTGTATGTGTATGTGTATGTGTATGTGTATGTGTATGTGTATGTGTATTTATGGTATTGTATGTGTTGTGTATGTTTAGTGTGTATGTGTATGTGTATGTGTATGTGTATGTGTTGTTATGTGTATGTGTATGTGTATGTGTATTGTGTGGATGTGGATGTGTATTGGATGTGTATGTGTATGTGGATGTGTATGTGTATGGATGTGTATGTGTATGTGGCTGTGTATGTGTATTGATGTGTATGTTATGGGATGTGTATGTGTATGTGTAGGTGTATGTGTATGTTAGGTGTATGTGTATGTGTATGTGTATTGTATGGTGTTGTGTAGTGTATGTGTATGTGTATGTGTATGTGTATGTGTATGTGTAATGTGTAAGTGTATTGTATGTGTATGTGTATGTGTATGTGTATAGGTATGTTAAATTGAGATGAAAATGAACTATATGCGTATTGTGTATAATGTATATGTTATTTGTGTATGGATGTATGAAACAAGAGAATGTATATATTTATGTATGGATGTATATTGTGTATGTGTGTATGTATGTTAAATGGAGATGAAATGTATATATTAAAACATGAGATGTATGTATTTTGTGTATGTATGTTAAATTAAGATAAAATGGATGTATAAACATGAGAATGTATGTATTTATGTATGGATGTATTTTGTGTAAATGTGTTAAAATAATTAATATTTGTTTGTAGACACGTTATGACGATGATAAAAGTTGGACTACTTTAAAAATAAATTTTCTAAAGAATATCTTATTGGTATTAAGCATTCATGAAAAGTGTAAGAATTATACGATAGCCAAATAAAGCTTGATGTCCGTGTAATAATTGCAATATGTTATTGGTTTCCTCTTCCAACAATAGAGAGCCCCATACATAATAATGGTTTTTGTCGATTTTACAAAACATGGACGCATCACGGTGAATCATATGTTCCGTCACCGGTAGTTTCGGTCATATCTCAAACGACAGACCCAATACATGATTTCATCAATGATGTTTCGTCAGGAGAATCAGCAACCAAGACGAAACGACGATGACGATTCAATGAACACAGCAAAATCAAGTGATACAAATGATGAACTTGCTGAATTACTAAACTTGCTAACACCGAACTATATCCTGGTCGTGACGACATGTCTTCATTGGATTTCTTGGCTAAAATGTGTCATATGCGGCTATTAATAAATGGACCGATACATCGTTTGACCAATTGCTAGAATTTTTTAGAACTGTATTTCGCTTGCTAAAATACTCACCGTCAAACCCATGAAGCCAAGAAGATAATGAAAAAAGTTGGGTGGATATAAATCGATCCACGTTTGTAAGAACGACTGTTGTTTTTTTGGGGGAAGGATAACAAAGATTTGCAAAAATGTCCAGTATTTGAAAGTAGATGGAAGGACGCAAACACTAAGGGCAAGAAAGTAGCCAACAAGGGTTATGCGTTACTTTCCATTAATTCCTAGACTAAAGCGTATTTATAGCTCAAGACACACTGCAAAGCATATGACATGGCATGCTTCTGGACGTTGCACGGAAGATGGTAAGTTACTCACCCGGTGGATGGTAACATCATGGAAAAACTTCGATTCAATGTATCCTGCTTTTGCCGAAGACCTTGAAATGTTAGATTAGGGTTGGCTGCTGATGGTTTCAAGCCATTTGGCAACATGAGTACGTCCTATAGCATGTGGCCGGGATATTGACACATACAATACGCCGCCATGGTTATGTATGAAAGAGTCTTCATACATGCTGACGTTATTAATCCCCTGTCCTAAACACCTGGGAAGGACATTGATGTTTTTTTGAGACCATTGGTCGATGAATGAAACTCTTTGGTCGGACGGAGTCGTGACAAAAGATGCTGTTAAACCTTTTTTTTACACCTTGCCAGTGCAATGCTTTTATGGACAATTAATGATTCCCCTGCTAGTAGTAGCTTGTGGTTGGAGGGGGCAAGGTTACTTTATGTCACACCCCCGCTGATAGCGGAAACACGGGGAATGTGAGCTAGACGGGATCGTCATAACACATGGTATGATAGAGTAGCAATAAAGTATGATGACAAGCGTGTCATGACGACACCCGAACACAAGGAGACTTGTGTCGTGTATAATCAATGTTCACGACAGCATAGTCATAACAACAACATAAATATCACATAAACATTGATAATACTTGTAATGTAATATTCCACAACTCGGGAACAAGTATACAAAAGATCATATTCATGTTCAAGCTTTACAAAAGTATTAAACAAAATGCATCCTAGGGTCTCCTCTAAAAGGCAGCACTCCTAGATCTTCATTCTCTTGTTACCTGAAAAATATGCTCAAAAAGGTCAACATAATTGTTGGTGAGCTTCGCAGGTTTTAAGTAATAAAGATATTAATGCTGAAAACAGTAAGTTTAATAAGAGTTACCGCGACTACACTTATGTATAGGCGGTTTTACCAGTTATAAATAGCTACAGCCAACCTAGTCATCGGTTCCACCACGGGAATTAATGGCTATAAGGAAACATTTTCAAAGCTAAATAGTTTATAATGACGTAGCAAGATCCACACAGCGCATACGTATAGTTTATAACCAAATCAATCCTTAGGTTCCATTACCGGGATTAATGGTTATATAAAAAGGTTTTCCATAGCTAATAAGTTTAATATGACGTAGCAAGATCCACACAGCGCATACATTTAGGTTACAACCAACCAATCCTTAGGTCCCAATACCGGGATTAATGGTTGTATGGATGATCGGCTTAGAAGAACCACACAGAAGAACCACACAGAAGAACCACACACACCGAGCACAGCATCCAAGGTCATAGCACATACAATAGCATCATCATCACACATAAGTAGTAGTGCATAGTAGTGTTACCACTAAGTAACATACATAATGGTAACATAGCACATAGTTCAAGTTCATATAGCAGCAATCACCAGATAACAAGATAAGATACTCATAGAAGTAGCAGCCAACTTCCACTAGGGAAGGTGCCTGAAATCAAGTTAAGTAGGTGAGCATTCTTTTCCCCCAAGTAAAATGTTTGAAAAGGTTTTTACAGAGTAAAAAGGGGCCACGAAACTCACTGAATACATATGAAGCACTGTAATGATGAATGTATCCCAAGGTAGATGCTATGAACCAGTCAAACACCTATAGACAGTTACTGACAAGCATTAAAATGACATAAAGCATAAGATGATTCAATAGCTCGGCAGTTTCGGTTCGGTCAGTGGGTAGTACACACACAAGCAGTCACACACACATTAGACTGGTTATTTTAAATAGTATGTGCCTGTTGATAGCTTAACTTTAATCTTTGTGGTCAAGCTATGACACTTTATTAATTTACTTATCGTCGTGAAGATCTCCGAAGCAGGGGATCCATCGCACACACACATCATTAGTCATACAATAGGACCGGACGCACGACTGACACTCCATTCGCACGAGTGGACTTTCAGTCGTTACGAATTAGCTACTTTCGTACGCATTGAACCTTCATTCGTGCGACTAAGCACTTCAGTCGTACCATGCAAGACTCACATACGCGCGCAACCTCCATACAGCACGATTGAACTTCATTGCGAATCAGCTTCATTCGTGCGATTGAACATTCATTCGTGCGACTGGCCTTTCAGTCGTACGACTCACGCACAGTCGCACTCACATTTCATCCGCATGACTCAATCCACGCACATTCACTCGCATAGACTCATCGCACACCCATACGCCTGACTTAGTCGCACGATTTGCCCAATCACACCCAGTCGCGTGACACACTCATCGCGCGCTACCCATCGCACGACTCACCGCGCAGCCCATCGCACTCAGTCGGCCGAAAGGCCCAGTCGCCCTGTCAGCAGGTCGCGACTGAAGGAAGGTGCAGGGCGGCCTTCGGCTGCCCGAACACGAGTTTACACCACCAAAACTTCCAGAACTCATATCCTAACATGTCTAGACGTGAATCACACTCTGGAACAAACACACAAGCCCACACAACCTCATGTGCTCGGATGAACCCGAGCACCCGAAACCTTAGAAAACGCAGCAGCTAAATCGAGCAATAAACGAGGTAAGCGAGGTTATCTACCTGCTAGAACGAGTATACACGATGACACTCAGATTTGACGGTGAAAACGCGAGAAACGAGCGGTTTTTGGTGCTAGAATGGTGAGAAATGAAGAGGAGAAAGATGAAGAAATGAAGAAGGAGATGGTGAAAATGGCTGGGAATGGGGTTTTTATACCCATCCCAGTTTGCAAATGTCACTTTTAGTCCCTGTACTTTGCCCCGAGTTCCTAAATTTTGTTTGGTTGAAAATGTTATTTATAGTCTTGTTTTATTAATGATAAATGTTGTTAATGATATTATAATTTAAAATGGTTTTACACGTGATAATAGTTTTTATAAAAATGGTGCGTTTAGTGTTAACGGGGCAAATTTCAGTTAATGTTTTAAGATGATGATAATTTAAACAACATTGTACACGCATAAGGTTAACTAAGCAAATAAACAGGCATAATATCCACATAGATGGGTTATAAGGCGAGGGATGACCGACAACAAATTAACAGATTACGTCGATAAACGGACCTTTGGTGACGGATGTCACATCCCCCAGTTAGGGAATTTCGTCCCGAAATTCAACTGGTGCTAGGTCTAAGGGTGTCATCCTCGAACAGGTGTGGATATTTGAGTCTCATCTGATCTTCACGTTCCCATGTAAACTCTGGCCCTCGTTTGGAATTCCATCTTATACGAACGATAGTATCTTGCTGCGCCTCAACTTTTTGACCTTTCGTCCATGACCTCAATAGGTTCCTCCACGAAATGGAGGCTTTCATCAATCTTGATATCCTCAATAGGTACGTGAAGCGATTCGTCAGCTAACACTTATTGAGGTTCGATACATGGAAGGTATCATGTACACTGTTAGTCTGTGGCAACCGTAATCGGTACGCCACCGGACCGATTCTTTCTGTGATCTCGAATGGTCCAACATATCTCGGGCCAACTTCCCTTTCTTTCCAAACCATACGACCCCTTTCCATGAGAGACCTTAAGCAACACTCGATCCCCAACGTTAACTCTAGCGGCTTTCGACGTTGTCGGCATAGCTCTTTTGGCGGTCTCTAGCAGCTTTGAGTCTGTCTTTGATTTGGAAGATCTTATCGGTGGTTTCTTGAATGATTTCAGGACCCGTTAGCTGGCTTTCACCAACCTCGGCCCAACATACAGGCGATCCACATTTCCGTCCATACAATGCTTCAAACGGTGCACACCAATACTAGTATGGTACTGTTATTGTAGGAAAACTCGTCAGTGGTAGATGAGTATCCAACTGCCACCAAATCAATAACGCACACCCTCAGCATGTCCTCAAGCGTCTGTATCGTTCGTTCACTTTGGCCGTCTGTCTGGGGGTGATAGGCTGTACTCATGTCTAATCGAGTGCCCATCGCTTTCTGTAACGCCTGCCAAAATCGTGAAGTAAATCGACTGTCTCGGTCGGATATGATTGACACCGGCACCCCGTGCCGTGTCACGACCTCTTTGATGTACACCCTTGCCAACTTATCCATCTTATAGTCTTCTCGGATAGGCAAGAAGTGAGCGGATTTCGTCATTCGATCCACCACGACCCATATCGAGTCGTACCCACTTGGCGTTCTCGGGAGTTTAGTAATAAAATCCATAGTGATGTTCTCCCATTTCCACTCGGGAATTTCAGGTTGTTGTAATAATCCCGATGGTTTCTGGTGTTCAGCCTTGACCTTTGAACAAGTCAAGCATTTGCTCACATATATAGCAATATCTTTCTTCATGCCTGGCCACCAGTATAGCTCTTCAGATCGTGGTACATCTTGTCTGCACCAGGATGAACAGAGTATCGAGTCTTGTGTGCTTCATCCAAGACTAGTGTACGTACATCTCCCAATCTGGGGACCCATATACGATCCACGAAGTAATGTACGCCGTCGTCCTTGCGAGTCATTTGTTTGTCCAACCCTCGGAATTCTTCCCCCGTAAGGTTTTCTTCTTTCAATGCCTCGTTTTGTGCAATTTGAATCTGAGCCTTTAGGTTAGTTTGAATAGTCAAACCTAGCGCTCGAGCACGTAATGGTTTCACGCGTTCTTGTGGCTTAAAGCATCAGCCACCACGTTAGCTTTCCCTCGGATGATACCGGATTTCACATCGTAGTCGCTAAGTAGCTCTACCCAGCGCCGCTGTCGCATGTTAAGTTCTTTCTGATTCATGATGTGTTGAAGGCTCTTATGTCTGTGTAGATGATGCATTTGGTTCCATATAGATAGTGCCTCCATATCTTGAGTGCAAACACTACGGCACCCAACTCCAAATCGTGAGTTGTGTAGTTCTTTTCATGCACTTTGAGTTATCACGAAGCGTAAGCAATTACCTTATCTTTCTACATTAGTACACAGCCCACCCTTGATGTGAAGCATCACAGTACACTACAAAATCGTCGGTTCCGTCTGGGAGGGACAATATCGGTGCGTGGCACAACTTCTCCTTCAATGTTTGGAACGCCTGTTCCTGTGCTTTACCAATCGAACTTCTTGTCTTTCTGAGTCAACAAAGTTACGGTTGGGCAATCTTTGAGAAATTCGCAATGAGACGTTAGTATCCGGCCAATCCTAGAATTGCCGCATCTCTGAAGGTGTCTGTGGTGTATCCCATTTCTTCACAGCTTCAATCTTACCAGGGTCCACATGAATTCCATCTTCGTTAACTACAGACCCAAAAACTTCACTTCTCGAAGCCAGAATTCACACTTCGAGAACTTGGCGAAAAGTTTCTCTTCTTTCAACAGTCTAGAATTGTCGGAGGTGTTTTTCATGATCCTCCTTCGAACGGGAGTAGATGAGTATGTCGTCTATGAATACAATCACAACTTATCAAATAAGGCTTGCACACCCGATTCATTAGATCCATAAAGACAGCTGGGCGTTGGTCAATCCGAATGGCATGACCAAGAACTCATAGTGCCCGTAACGAGTTCTGAATGCTGTTTTTGGAATATGTCCTCGAATACCTTAGTTGATGATATCCAGATCAGAGATCGATCTTAGAGAAATACAAGGCTCCTTGCAACTGATCAAACAGGTATCGATTCTAGGAAGAGGATACCGATTCTTCACGGTCAATTTGTTCAATTCCCTGTAGTCGATACACATACGGAACGACCCATCCTTCTTCTTGACAAATAACACCGGTGCTCCCCACGGTGAATGACTCGGTTGAATGAAACCTTTCTCCAGTAGTTCCTGTAGTTGGCTTGACAACTCTTGCATCTCTGAGGGCGCTAACCGATACGGTGTCTTAGCTATCGGTGTAGCTCCAGGAACTAGCTCTATACGGAATTCCACCTGTCGTGGAGGAGGCAATCCAGACAAATCATCAGGGAACACTCCGGATAATCCCGTACAATCGGAATGTCTGCCAATTTTGTCCTTCTTCTTCTTTTCTACACGTGAGCCAGAAAGTGTAACACTGCTTACGTAGACTTGGCGGTGCTTTCATGCAGAGTGATAGCTTCAGTGTTCTTCCGGTCGCTCTCCTTGATCTCTGAGTACTTCCCGTTTGGCATGGGATTCGACTACTTTTCTCGGCAAACAATCTCGTGCTCCATGATTGACAACCAATCCATACCCACTATTACTCAAAGCTCCTAACTCAAAAGGTATCAAATCTATGCTAAGACCTGGTCTTCCAATATTAGGGTGCAGTTCTTAATAATCTTCCTCTGCTGTTCAACCCTACCATTGCCATTTCTACGGAGTAACTAGTTTCTAGTCTACTGGAACTTAAATCAAGCATTTGCACAAACTCAGAGATATAAAACTATTGTCTGCCCAGTATCAAACAGTACAGATGCGAAGTGGTGATTGAGCAAGATCGTACCCGTAACAACAGTTCGGATCTGACGGGCATCATTAGCTCCAATGACGAAGGCACGACCCCGTGCAGCATTTCCTTGGTTTCCTTGGCCTTGAGCGCACCTGCTATGGCCATATCTGCTGTTGATTGTTTCCTGTGACCGGTGCCCTGTTCAGTCGGGGGCACATGTTTCTGAAGTGTCGAGGCCTCCACATCTCGTAACAAGCCCTGGCATTCCGCGGGGTAACCGCGTTGATGGTGCACCAGATTGGTCGCACTCTACAGTCTCTTGCTGGTGCCCGGGCGCCTGCAGTTCGAACACACCCGGCACGCGCTCTGGAGGATGATGAAGATTACACCTGTCACATTTCGGGTGCGGCCCAGCATATTCCTTCTTCCCTTGAGTCACGGCCACAAGTTTCTGGTCGTTTTGCCCTCTTATCAGACCTTCCAGTACCACCGACTTGTTTCCCCAATCTCTTTCCTTTTCTCCGCTCCCCTACCAATACTCCTGTTCTTATCATCTTGTCAGTGAGAGCGCCCGCTTTCAGAATAGCGCTCTGGATTGTAGGAGGAGCAGCTGCAGTTACCATTGCCCTGATTTGAGGCGCGAGTCCCCAAATGTACCTTTCTATCCTCTTAGATTCCGGAGTGACTAGGTGTGGAACTAGTCTAGCCAGCTCGTGGAATCGGTCAGTATAAGCTGCGTGCCCTGCCCCCACCATAGCATGATTCCAGAACTCATGCTCAATCAACTGCATCTGTTGACGGGCAGTATTCCTCAGTAATCAAAGCTTTGAATTCATCCCAGGTCATCTGCATCGCAGATTCCCTTCCCTAGCTTGAACCTGGGTGTTCCACCAGGTTAGTGCTCGCCCTGCAGTGAGCATCTTGACATACTTGATGCGCTGGCTGTCGAGGCATTCGCTGATGTCGATCACAGCCTCCATTTTCTCGAGCCATCTAATCAGGGCTATCGCCCCACCTTTACCGTCGAATCCCGAGGCTACAGGCCACAACTCCTTTTAAGAACAACCCCGTTGGCGTTTATATATATAATTGGAACTAAATTTTTCTATTTCATTTATATTATCCTTCTTGTACCGATACATAAACGATAACATTTTTAATACAAATTATTATATAGGAAGACAAGTTGTGGATTAGTTTAGCGCTGTGACAACGATAGGCTCACCAAGTAACTTCACTTGTTATCACTTCCCCAAAGATGAGATTGTCTACAACCAAAAAAGAATAACTAACCATAGCATAATGTCCTATTGGATTATAGTTGGCAATTCTATTCATATTAATCTAATTGTCAGTGTGAACAGTAGTTCACACCTTGGAACCTACACCGGCCACACCATCACCATCTTCAAAACCGACCTCCACACCATCACCATCTTCAAATCATCATCGCCATCTTCAAATCGTCATCAACGACCTCCACACCATCACCATCTTCAAAACCGCCTCCCTCACCATCACCATCTTCACCGATCTGCGGCGCATGAGAAGGTGGTTAACCCCCTTCCGCCGGTGAAACCCCAAAGCTCACGGTTGCAGAGGATTCGTCCGCCGCCGTTGGAAAACATCGTCACCGCCCTCCCACCGCCGTCGCCGGCGTGATTCCGGCGAACCCTAGCATCCGACCAGGTTGTGGTGGTGGTGGTTCTGGACCTTCTTCTTCTCCGTTCAACGGCAGAACGATCACCTATCTCCCCGCTTCTGCCGTTTTCGACGTCTACGCGCGGCGGCGGAATCGCCGATCTCCGCCTACATGCGGTGCTTTCAGACCACATCACTGGATTCACCCACCTCCACCACCGCAACAACACCACCACCATCATCTCTTCCGCCTTTTTATGTTACTGCAGGATCTGCTCTACTTGTGTGGTTTTGCTGTTTGATGGGTAAGTTTGTTGTTAATTGGTTTCTTTTGGCAGTGGGTATATGTTCTAACATTTGATTTTGCAGGGTTTGCTTTCTTTCTTGTTGTTTTTTAGGGTATGTTTATTATTTGTTTTGTTGTTTTTTGCTGTGTTGTTTTCTGAGAGTTGAATATTTGTTGGTCATTTAGGTTGTTGGCGGGTTTTGTGTTCCTTCTTCATTGTTTTCAGGTATGTTTAACTTTGTGCTCTATTGCTTGACAGTTTTTGTGCTATGGGAAAAGGTTTAGTTCTTGGGTTGTGTGTGTGTTGTTAGTGTATTGTATGTATATAGTATGTTTATGATTGAAGTATGTTTCTATGTTGCACGGTTGATATGTAGGTTTGTAAGCTCTTTGTGTTATATATGTATTTTTGTATGTGTGGAGTATATGTGTATATGTATGTATATTTGTATGTGTGTGTTTGCAGCCTTTGTATATGTATGTGTTTTGGGAACGCAGAGCAGCTGTAGGTTACTCTGTATATATGTAGTTGAGTCGGTTATATGGTGTGCGTGTTGTTGGTGTATGTGTATGTATATGGTATGTCTATGATTGAAGTGTGTTTCTATGTTGCACGGTTGATATGTAAGTCTGTAAGTTCTGTGCGTTATATATCTATTTGTGTACGTATGGAGTGTATAGCAGTTTTGGAATGTAGTTAAGTGATGCAGTGGACTCTTTGGTTGGTTTAGACTTTTGGTTGGTTTAGATTTTGTGTAATTGATTTCTTTGGGTTGGCAGGTTAGGATTGTTGAATGGCTTATTGGTGAAGTTTATGTCTTGATGGTATACATGCATAGTAATTTATTTGTTTGGTTGACCAGGTTAGGATCGTTGAATACCTTATTGGCGAGGTCTATGTCTTGATGTTATATATGCATGTGTGTATATGTTCTGTTTATGACATGGTTTTTCTAGAGTTGATTACACGCTGCGGGTTTTGGGCTGCAATGCATTTGTAAAGAATTAGAGTTGTTTTGTTTTTTTTTGTGTTAATACGTGTTTTAGTTTATACTTAATTGTGTAAGTTTATTGGTTTTAAGGTTGTTCAACTTAAGTCTATAGTATAGTGGTTTAGATTGTTAGTTGTTAGTTTGTTATAGTGTTGTTGTACCATGTATATATGTTCTTTCAAGATTTCTGTGTAGTGTGTAAGTTGTTGTTTAGGTTTGTTTATGAATATCGCAGTTTATATTTTGGTTTGTGTGCATGTTGTTAGTGTATTATCACATGTTGTAATATGTATGTATGTTGCTGTATGATTTCTTTGTATTGTTTGTTTGTGAACATTGCCTATAGATGTATTTGATATATATTTTATGAACTTTTATAGCTTTTGCAAGGTACACCAGCCTATTATGCGTTTTGTGATGTATTTGATTCATTTGTTTGATAGCCTGAATTTTTTTGCTTTTGAGGTTGTTCAGGTTTGTTTATGAATATCGCAGGTTTAATTTTTTGTTTGTGTGCATGTTGTTAGTGTATTATCACATGTTGTAATATGTATGTATTTGGTGTATGATTTCTCTGTATTGTTTGTTTGTGATCTTTGCCTATAGATGTATTTTGATGTATATTTAGGAACTTTTATATCTTTTGCAAGGTACTACGGCTGTAGCCTGCTATGTGTTTGTAAGAATTGAGTTTTTTTATTATTTTTGTGTTATTACAATGTCTTTAACATTAAGGCCTGATAGTTGGTACTTTAGTGTATCATAGCATAATATCATAAAATGTTATGGTATGATGTTGCATGTTGCTTAGATAGTATCTGTGTGTCTTACAATGTTTTGTAGCATGTATGTATGTTATTGCACAGTTTGGTTGTAGATGTGTAAGCTGTGTGTGTTATATACATGTATATGTATATATATATACTATGTTTTATGCATATGTTATGTACATATTGGAATCTGCTTTATTGTTGTTTTTTACTTTTTTATATGTTGTTTTGAATGGTGACTTGTGTTTTGCCTAATTAGAGAAACATGGTTGATTTTTGTTGTATTGTTTTCTCTGTTGTTGTTGCAGATCATTGCGGGTTTAGTGGTATCGTTCTGTCGTCTTTCAGGTTTGTTGCATTCTTTATTTATATTTAACGTTACTTTGAAGAAGATTTGGTTTTAACATAGATTTGACAAATGTACGTCGTTAGTATGTATGTGTGCTTTGGTTATAGTAGGTACTTTAGTATTGTTGCATGCTGCTTAGATAGAATGTTATGCTATGATATTGCTTTTTGTACTTGTATTGTTATTCATAGTCTATGGTTTTGATGTTGCTGTTAGTGCCGTTTTTATCTTTGTCGATAGCGTAGTGATATTGGTATAGGTTATGGTCAAAATGGGTGGCATTGGTTATGGGTCAAACAACTAATATTTGGTATCGCTCAAAAACGGAGGTATTGGTATAGGTTAAAAGGGTGTTTAAGTTATGGTCACTTGGTGATATTGGATGTGGTCAAAATGGGTGATATTAGATGTGGGTCAAAATGGTGATATTGGTTCTGGGTCGAAACAGTTGATATTAATATGGGTTAGCTTGGGTGATATTGGTTATGGGTCAAACGGTTGATATTTGGTATTGACCATCTTGGGTGATATTATTTATGGTCAAAATAGTGATATCGGTTATGACTCGACACTATTGAAACTTGTATGGGTCAACACGGTGGGATTGGTTGTGCGTCAAAAAGGGTGGTATTGGAAATGAGTCAAAACGGTTGGTATTTGATATGGGTCAAAACGGGTTGTAAAGGTTAGGAGTCAAAACAGGTCAAAACAGTTGCTGCTCTCTAGAACAATTTGGACGGTTTTCACGACATTGCAAGAAACACCCACAGCAACGCGCGGGATCCAATGCTAGTTTGTAAACCAATCTATTATGTGCTCATGATTATTTTTTCATACTATGACCCATCATGAAGTAAGTCATACATTTGCCTTCAAAACCTTATTTGAGGTTCTCTAGGATGACCTCGGTTGACTTACAACACACACTTGTAAGACAATGATACTAGGATGAAATGCCAAGATGGTTCAACTTCCCAACATTTTTTTATATCTCTCAACATTTTCAAGCAAGTCACTGTCGTCTACTTCTAACCTGAAATTTGGTATCGATCATAGGCGCCTAAAAAATTCTTAGGTCAACAAACTCTAGACCATTTAGTAAATCTAATCAATACTTTGAATGAGATAGATGCATTCCTTTTTAACCATGATCACGAGCAATGTTTTCAGAACCGATCGGACGTCGAACCGGACGCCTTACTGTTTGTTGGTCGGACCGGATTTAAAAATCGGATTACGTCATAATTATTATATAGTATATTATATATATAGTTATATATATAATCAAATATAAGTATTTATATATGATTTATATATGTATTTTATAGTTATATTAAAAGTAAGTATATTTGTATATCTACCAACACTAATTTATAGTTCAACACCCCGTTTTTACTCAAAAAAAAAAAAAAACCCCAAAACCGGTCCGAACCGGTCCGGTTCCCGGTCCGACCACCGTTCGGGAAGAACCGGCCGATTCGACCGCCCAGAACGAATCATACATGACCGGACCGGCCAGGCCCTGGACCGATCCCCGTTGAACCGGTCGACCGGCCGGTCCGATCCGGTCGTGAAAACACTGTTTCCGAGCTCAATAGTGGATGTTGGGTATCAAAGAAAATAAAAAATGGGAGATCTTGGCTTCGAGTCTTGCTCAAAGCAAAAACACTCGTGGTTGAGCCAGAGGGTTTTCCTAGTTGTGGATGGGTTGGGGTGCGATCTTTCTGGGAACAACAGATGCATGGCCGGTTAAAATAATATATATCTTGCAAAACAGGATCGTACATTATGTATTATGTATTTTGTGGTCACATCATCACCTGCCACCTTATAAACATAGTTTGCCCAAAATGAGTATTTATCTAAAAAGCATAATAAGCGTCTATTACTAACCAAAACATAAAAGTGTACTTCTCAATTAAATAATATTTTAAAAAATGTGGATGCTACGCTTTAAATGGCAAGTAGTTTTAACCCTCGTGTCATCCTCAACATCCATTATTTTCTGCTGCTAGTATATGCATACAATGGTAGCGTTACTACTGTGTTAGTTTTTGTTTTATAATAATATAAAAAATATAATTTTAACTTTTTTTAATAACACCATTCATCATTCATGACAGTCAAATTGACTTTATAATATCCCTTGCGTGTTCATTATCATTTTATCTTTTATTACCTTTCCGTTTTTATAAACTGGGTTCATATAAAGCAAGATCCCAAATATACGATTGACAAAAGTGCCACATACCCCTACCAGTGCTATTGATCATGGTTAACTAAACCACCGACATAAAGACAACAAATGCCACTCCTACCGCACACGCCCCTCATGATTAGCTAAACCTCTATATTGACCCGTTATGCAAGGCACATACCCATCATGAATAAAGGTCCATTCCATTCATTTAACTCACATAACTCAAGTCAATTGTGTTAGGAGAGGCTTTTCGTTCATCATCTGGCCCGGGTACAATTCATTATGTTTCACAGTTATTCATTTCGTTATTTATTGTTCCATTTTACCATAGATAATGATTTATAAATATATTTTATATCATTACATAACATAGAACATAGATAGCACTATAAATAAGTTTCACATATGAGAACTCAGTTTCAAGAAATATTCACATGGAAATATGGCCAACAGTTAGTCAAACCCATGGCGGAAATATCTTAAGTGTCACTTAATGTGATAACTGTAACTTAGTACTAGGGTGAATGCGGGTGAATAACTTACCCATGATGGAATATCTCGTCACTTAATGCGGTAACTATAACTTAGTACTAGGGTGAATGCGGGTGAATAACTTAATGCGGGTGCAGAAACACATAGTATTCTCTTTAAAGCTTAGCCTATCCTACATTTATGATAAAGCATGATAAAATTCATACTTTTAATGAATTCTGTTACTTTCTCACTTTATACCCAAATGCTATTTCTCTCTCTAACAAGTAAAAATGTTTAGGGTGCATGAAAATGAGGGAAGGGGCGATTCTTTGCTTTTATACCTCATATGAAAACCTTTTCTTTTGGTCATATTTGGCCCTTCAGCCTTGTTAAAATCGTCCCTTAATTTCTTTTTCTTTTTTATACAATATCGTGTATTACAGTTCACCCCCTTATATAGGTTCTGTCCTGGAAACCTGTTATTCATTTAAGAGATTCAATAGTGCTATCTCATTTCTTCTTCTGCTTCTTGGATTGTCTTAAAATACCTTCAATGTCTCCACTGAACTTTCACTTGGTTATTACCTTATTTCGTAACTATTTCTCTTTTCGGTCCAGAATAGCTATATGTTTGCTACATAACTCAACCCTTCGTCATCCTCAATGTCCATAAGAGGAAAAAAAAACCTTGCTTTCCGCCAAAATGCTTGCGTAAATGAAATATATGGAATGTAGGATGAATTACACGTAACTCGTAACTCTTCTAGAAAAATTCCAACCTATACGCTCCACCCCAACCCTAACGAGATCTCAAAAGGCCAATGTTACTTGGACTCAACTTTACTCTTTGCGAAAAAATAATCCTTTTGCACGAGGATGCCTTCATCATTGCTCTATCACCGACTCAAAACACATTCGGTCTCTATCTTTTATCAAAATATGATTTTTTTGTCCTGGCTGCCTTCATAAAGTCTTTATCTCAAAACACATTCGGTCTCTACTTGGACTCAACTTTACTCTTCTATCCAATATCTCACTAAGAAACTTTTAATTCAGTAACTAACGCTCCTATAACATCTAGCGTTCCAACTTTTTCAACTCCACCAAGAAATCAAGATGAGAATTTTGAATTTATTTTGCAATCTTCATCAACACTCCACCTGAACAAAGAAAAGAAGCTGGTACTTCATCTAGTTCTCCAAAATTACTCTTAATTAGATGTTATTAGATGTTATTTTGACTCTTTTTCATACAGTTATTCATAGTTATTCATCAACACTCTTTGTTCCAAATTCGAGTTATTCATACAGTTAAAGATTCTCAATCTGCTTGGTTTTATCCAAGACTTCTTTTTTCAAAATTTCCGGATAAAGACGCCTGAAAACCATATCGAATTCCTATATGATTATGTTTAGATCATGGACAACCAGTTCAAAACCTTTACAGCTCAGTGAGCTTCTCAATCTACTCAGTAAGAGCTAGCTAGAACAAACAAGTAAAAGGTTTGATTCGGGTGTTTTGGCTCGGATTATGGTTGATTAGTTGGTTATAGGATTGATTGATTCAATTATTATGTTAGAATTTATCGCGATTATGATTTTAGTCAAAGATATTTGCTGATTAATTGGATTTTAATTCACAACGAAGTTGGGTTTAATTTGAAGAATCAGCTTTGATTAGAACATGGTTAAATGTATGAATAACTCGAATTGAGATGGGTTTTAAGGTTTGAAACATACAACGACAGTCAGGGGACGATTAATTGAGTGAATCGGAAAAGAACCGGTGGATTGTGGCTTAATCAGAGCTAGGTTGGATCTTGGCCGGAGATGGGGGGTTGACAGGATGAGGGTTGGGTTTTTTTTTAGTGAATTTACAAATTAGTCCCTGATGTTTGGTTGTTTTATTATTTTTGAATAAAACGTTTTATTTCAAGTCTAAAAACTACAAATTAAACCCTAAACTAAATGAAACCCTAATTTAATACTTAACCAAACTTATTAATTTATAAAAATTTTATAAATTTTATAAATCTTGTGAAAATTTGAAATTAAGACTCATTAACAATGAAGTTCTATAAATTTATAAAAATCTATTTTATTTTAATTGAATAAATAAAATGTTATTAATAATTTTATAAATTATATAATGATATTAAATTGAAAAAAATGACACATTTATTGTATTTGGATCATAAAAAAATAACTAAATAATAAAGTTAATTTACAAGATTGACTCAAATGGGGTCTGATGGGTTTGGATTTACCAATTTCAACGGATCAAATGTTACAGGTTGGTGAAAGTAAAGGAGATGATAAAGGAAAAAAGAAGGAACATGATGATGATGGTGATCAATTATTGGTGATATGGCATCCGCTGCAAGTCCTTTTAGTAAATGAAGGTCTGAAAATATCTCCGGGCTAAGTTTTGATTATTTAGAGAATTACCAACCTCTTGATCGAGCTACTAAAGTGTTGTATGGAAAGGAATTTTACAGCTTATAACAACAAATTCTACTAAAGATTCTGATGAATTGTTTGACCTTATGATGATCTTGATGAGTCAATTGATTATATATAAATATTTTTGGAAACAGTTTAAAGAGTTTGTTTTTTTTGGATATTTTATGGAAGAAGGATAAATCTCATCGGACCAAGGAGTTGAGCAGACAAATGCTCCAGTTGAGGCTCCTAACTTAAAAGGAAAGCCAGCTATGAGACAAGTTGGAAATCTCACAATATCTACTCCCCTGCCTTCCATTGAGAAACATGTGCTAAGACATTCTAAATTATTTACACATTATGAATACTGAGCCTGCTATGAGTTAGGGTTATGATGAAGAGAAAAAGCTATCTATTATCAAGAGGAAAGCTAGTGTAGTTCAATATTACCAAGATAAGCATGACTTACACGCACTTAGAGATTCAAATCTGTACGCTATGGGAAGGGTGCCATTTTATAATCCTAGTAACTATGGAAAGGCAAAGTGGATTAGATATGATTTGACGATAGGGCAAATCTAACTTTAAAGATTTTAAGGCTGCAAAATCTAAAGTGATTGAAAACGTGACGAGAATAGATCCAGCACTAACGCTCCAATGAAGATAAGAGTGTTTAAGCATCTTGGATATGTTAGAAAAGTTCCAATCCATGCTTTGGTACCTGTGAACAGTTTGTCAAAGCTGATGAGATGGGTTTATGTAAAAAAATATATGAATTGCTATGATCTACTGTGTGGACAAAGAGTATAGGATCATCGATCCAATTGATCTACTAAGTTTGGAGGAGACGATTGGATGAATCTTCAAGCGTGTCCATTGAAGCAAATGAATCAGTCCATTTCATTGCAGCTCAATTCAGTTGTTAACTACAAAGACCATTGACAACAAGATGTATGCTTATGGAGGCAATTACAAGGTTACAGACTAAACTTTTGATGATTTGATTCACCGATCATAGAGGATCAGATTGTAGGGATCAAATCAAAAGGCTTGGGAAACCAAAATCGAATTTTAAAGAATAGAAGAAGTTTCACGCGAGAACTTAGTTGTCGCGCGAAAAGTAGTTCTCGTGCTAATTACAACAAGTGTAATTAAAGCGTGAATTTTTAGGGTTGTTATATCACCCACTTGGATGACACACATATTTTAAGTAATTTTTTATTCAGTTTTTTAAAATTTCAAAGGTATAGTAGGAAAAGATGTATTGTTTGGTTTTAAACATAGAATTGAATGAGTCAAGTGGAAGTTTGGGCAGCTCATTCTTATCAATTTGTCATTATACTTGGACTAAACATAGAATTGAATGAGTCAAGTGGAAGTTTGGGCAACTCATTTTTTTTAATTTGTCATTATACTTGGACAAGTGGCCTATTTGAAAATGATATCTGATGGTAACGCCGTAATCTGATAATAAAATCAGAACAATAATAACTATAAAATAACATAAATTTATCTACAACATTTTGTTTGATACTTTGTGGACGCTTAGTTTTGATTAATTAAAGTAATTAACTAGATGACTCGTCGCATGTTGTTGTGCCGTGCGGTTGTTAAACACTCTAGTTTGGACACTCTTGTCTTACAGTGGGGCGAACCAATTTTTAAAAACTTTAAACTTCACACAATCGCTTCGAAACTAAACGTCGTCAAAATTTTTGAATGTAAAACGTTAATAATATATAATGTAAAAATAAAACAACAAAAAGACAACGATAAACATAACTTTTAATTAAAACGCCAATAAATTAAATGTTTAAAAACGAACCGAACATCGTCAAAATTTGAATGTAAAACATTAATATATAAAATCGTAAAAATAAAACATAAAATAGACAACGATAAACATAACTTTAATTGAAAACACCCTAAAATTAAATATTTAAAAAACCATGACAATGAACACAACATTAATAAAAATTAATAATTTAAAACTAATAAAAAATATAACATTAGCCTGAACTTTAACAAAAAAGAGAAATAAAACTAAAACATTATAAAACCGGAAATATAACATAAACAACAAAACAAAAGAAGGATTTACACATAAAATAAATATAATTCAACTTTTCATAATTATATATGGCCATAATCAAACCCTTTAAAATACAGATCAAACTATAAAATTTTAATGTTTACTGTAGCAATGGAGTTGATCTTTAATAAATTATATAGTTTATAAATTGTAAAACTATGTTCACTAAAGGATTTGTAGGAGTAATGTATTGGGTAATGTTAGATCAAACGCTTGTTGTTCGATGAGAAATAACATTCTAATACGTGAAATATGAACACCAAAATATACATAAGTTACTAAATAGTTGTACCTAATTGTTGTTTATGAACCAAGTACATTTGCATCCTCAAAAGTCTCACCTTACTTGTGTAAATGATAGATATTTGGTTTATAATAATTAAGAAATATTTTGCCTCAAATACCAATGATAGATATTAGGTCTCTAATAAGTAAGAAATATTTAGATCTAGAGAGAAAAGTCTAGATCAATTTATATAGGTTTAGAATTTAATCAATTCTTGTTGTAAATGATTGTAACTGACTATCATAATATATATATATATGTATATATATATACATATATATATATAACACACCATATATATACATATACATATTATACACGTATATATATATATGTATATAATAAACATATATATATATACACATATATACATATATATACATATATATACATATATATAGATATATATACATATATATATATATATGTATATATATATATATTAGGATATATATATGTTATATATATATATGTATATAGATGTATATATATGTATATATGTTATAATATATGTATATATATATATATGTATATATATATATATATGTATATATGTATATATATATGTATATATATATATGTATTATATATATATGTATATATATATATATATATGTATATATGTATATATATATGTATATATATATACTGTAACACCCAGTATTTTTTTTAGCAAGAAATAAAAGAAAAAGGAAGAAAGGAAAGAAATAAAAATCAACTAAAAGGAGGGACCAAAATGCCAAATGGGCAAAGTTGTTATTTATTTTGTACAAAAGGGCATGGTTGCCCATAACCCCCGCACACTTCTTTGCATTCGTTTTTAGAGAGAGAAACAGCAGGGACTTCGATTCTTAGAGAGAGAAAGAAGAAGAATCGGATTCAAGGTGTAGAAACGACTGGGAAGTTAAGAAAAGGGATCCAAACCCGAAGACAAACTAAGGTGAGTTTCTAGACCCCCTTTTTACTTGTTTTAAACGTTTTGGGCTGGAAATGCATGTAAGTATGTTTTTATAAAATTTGGGTTGATACCCGTATGATATGAATGTATGTATGTATGTTTATGTTTATGTTAGATTTATGCCTAGAATCATGTGTATATGTTTAGACTAGGCATTATGATGTTTGGGACTTGAACTATGAATTAGACACATGAACAGGTTACTAATACGTCTGAAATTTTGCCTTAGAAATATGTCTGAAATTTGGACTTAGAATAAATAAGTATAAGTTGATGAGCCACTAGTGTTTATACGTCCAACAGGACTCATGAGTCCCACAGTACCCATGAGTCTGAAAACTAAGTAAAAAGGTGAAAAGTCTGAATCTGGTCGTATGACCAGAAATATTTCTAAGTATGGGATGGTACGACCAATAGTGCTCATACGCCCAACGGGTGGTCGTATGACCAGATGATATTTCTAAGTATAGGATGAAAAGTCCAATAGGGCTCATACGCCCAGCAGTGCTCTTACGCCTAACAGGGCTCATACGCCCAAGGGGCTTATACGCCCAACAGGGCTCAAACGTCCAGAACACTTAGAATTTTTACAGGAATTTCCTGCAAATCTGAAGTTCGAGGTTTTGACCAGGGTTGACTAGGGTTAATAAATGATGATGTTTTATGCTGTAATGATGATTATGATTAACCCTTATTATTACTGATATTATTATCAGTGTATTATTATTGTTAACAATATTATTAATAAAATATTGTTAAGTATGGTATGATGCTATGTATGATGATGAATGTATGATGATGAATGTACGATGATGAATGTATGATGAGTGTTATGTTCCTTGTAATTGTGTATGCTTATCTTTCTGAAACTTTACGAATAACGAGAATGAACTAATGAAGTATTATGTATCGTAAAGTGAAAGATAATGAAAGAGGAACATGATGATGAATGCATGTATTAACGAATGAACGAAAAGAAGAATGATGATGAATACATGCATTAATGAACGAACGAATTATGTCTTGCAAGCATTGAATAACGCGATTGGTCCTTCTTTGTGATTGACCATGGTCATGGTACCTCTACCGCTTACCTCTAGTACCGTGGCATACGTTTTGTTGTTCATATGTTGACTTCGGCCCGGTAGCTAATACGATCGGGTGTAGCATATGGTATTGGTACAATTCACCTTTCAACGTGCAAGTAAGTATGAACGGGATTCTTGTCATTCGACCACAGTAATCATAGCCAAGTGCTATGAAGTGGGTAAAGCCTGACAGAATCCATACGAGAAGTTAAAGATAACGATGAATAACGAATGATGAAGATAATAACGAATATTATCTCTGTGTACGTATGATTATGAACGCATGCACGAAAGGATACTTAAAATAAGTAAAAGTATGTTTATTATAAAACTAGAACTCACTCAGCAACGCTGACTTTTATGTGTTTTCAGTTGGCAGGTAGTGTTGCTGAGGATGGCACGAGGCGGCTACTCAGCTCTTTTGGGATGGCATTCTTTTGTTAATGTTTTTGTATTGTAATGCAAACAAACGATATTTTGTAATGGGTGTTGTATTACTTTGCAAAAGCATTTATAGTAAATTCAAAGTTTCCGCTACAAATTTTTATTAAGTTATATTAAATGTATGTTTTATGGGTGATGACGACCAACTGTGAGGTGCCCGGGAACGGGGCCTTACATATACTAGCTTTACTAAACCCGTGTTTACACGGGTTGAATAAATAAATATTAATATAATATATTTTATTAATTATAAAATGATATTTTAACATATAATAAAATAATAATATCAACTTTTAAAATTTTGTTTTTAAACTTTTTTCTGAAAATATAAAAAAATCGTATAAAAATGTTATTTTTAATAATTTTCCCATTATAACTCTTAATTTGATTATTTTTGTTTTTAAAAAAGTGACTTTTTAAAAATACCAATTTTAAAAAAAAATTGTATTTTAAAAAAATATGCTTTAGAAAAATATATTAGTTTTATAAAATTATTTATTTAGAAATAATATTAATAAATAGATTTATTTCTTATTTATTAAATCTGAAAAGTTGTTAAGAAATATTATTAATAATTAAGGTAATTATTTAATAAGAGAGAAGGGCGGGAAAATTTGATGAGAATGATTGTGTGTGCTCCACGTGTCATCTTAAGATACCTTTTTATTAGACTAGGTAGATAGGTATAATAGATATATTTATATATATATATATATTATATATCTATATAGATCATATATATATATATATATATATATATATATATAATATATATATATACATATATATATAATATATATCTATATATGTATATATATATATATATATATACATATATATATATATGTATATATATACATATATATACATATATATACATATATACATATATATATACATATATATATATGTAGATATATGTATATATGTATATATATATGTATATACATATATATATATAGGTATATATATATATACACATATATACATATATATACATATATATATGTATATATATATGTATATGTATATATATGTATATATATATGTATGTATATATACATTATATATATATATATATGTATATTGTATACATATATATATATATATGTATATACAATATATATATGTATATACATATATATATATATGTATATATATATACATATATATACATATATATATGTATATATATATGTATATATAGTATATTATATGTATATGTATATATACATATATATACATATACATATATATCTATATATATATATACATATATATGTATATGTATATATATGTATACATATAATATTACCTATATATAGTATATATAATATATATAGATATCTATATATATATATATTATATATATATATATACCTATATATATACGTATACATATATACATACATATATATATACGTATACATATATACATATATATATATATGTATACATATATACATATATATATATGTATACAATCTGCTTCTGAGTAAGCATCTGCTTTCAATGTGAAGTTTGGCATTGGTGATAATCACATTGCTCCTCCTACAGATTTTACTTCAAGAGCAGAAATAGAATCTGATGGAGAAAGCAATAACCAACCCTTCTCATCATGTGACCTACTATCTGATACAACATCATCAGAGGTAGAGGTCAGCATTAATTCCTCATAAAACCAATCAGCTGATGCTAAAACAGCTGATGGTTCAAATGCTAACTGTCACATGATCAAAAGGTTGATCAACTCAGGTGTTATCTCTAAGAGTACTGAAAGTACTGGAGAGCCAGTGATAACAACTGAAGTTCAAACCCCAACTACTGCATGTACTGAAGAAAGAAAACTGCAAGTAGAAAGGGTTTGAAGACTCCTGAAGAAGATATCAGGAAAGCAAGTACTGCAAAGAAGAAAACTGCAAGCACTGATAGTAAACTACTGAAGAACAAATCTTCAGTTGTTTCATCTTCTTCAGTTGATGATCAACACAAGATGAAGAAGAAGCCATGTGAAATATGTGGCTTGTTCAATCATCTTACAGATGATTGCTGGTACAAAAGGGGTTCCAAACTCAAACAAAAGGAGAAAATTAAAGAGAAAATGAATGAAATGAAACTGAGTTTGAGACCAATTTGGAACAGCAACATCAAAACCTGAAGCCCCTAAGTCCAAAAGAAATCTAAAAAGAAGGAAGGGGTTACTCAGGCAACAGCTGAGGTTGCTCAAAAGAAGATGGGCAACACAGGAATCCATCAAAATCAAGCTCTACTGTGTCTGATGAGCTGAAAGCTTTCTCACAAAATCAGACACAAGTGGTTATGATGGTTCAACATCTAATGGGAAGAGTCAACAATTAGATGCTCCTGTGTTGAAACAACAGAAAGGAAATCCAAGCCAAAGGATTCCTCTTCTACACCATCTCCTTCACCTCAGGCTGTCACACATAACAAACCTGTTAGTGTCACTTCTAGTGATGAGAACAGACCCAAAACCAAAAAGGTTTGGGTCTCCAAAACTAACTAACTTATTATGATAACTGCAGGGTTCTTCAACATGCCAAGAAGCATCTGGTATGTAGACAGTGGAGGATCCATGCACATGACAGGAAGCAGCTCTCTTCTTAATGACTACTCTCAGGAAAGAAGGGATTGTTTCCTTTGGCAATGATGCAAAGGTTACATCATCGGCAAAGGCTTTGTTTCCAATAGGGAAATAAGGTTTGATGATGTTAACCATGTGGAGAATATCAAGTACGATCTCTTGAGTGTCAGTCAAATGTGTGATAAAGGCCATATTGCCCTTTTCACAAGCCAGAACTGTCGAATTCTGTCATCCAAAGTTCTGAGTTTGATTGACAACGTGTTGGATGAATATACTCTCCTGAAGGCCAACAGGACAGGAAGAGTATATGCCTTAGATCTTTCAAAGAAAATTGATCTAAAAGGCCATCCTTGCCTATTCTCCAAGCCTCTCCTTAAGAATCTACTCTATGGCATAGAAGGCTGGGGCATGTTATCTTAAAAACATGAATAAGCTGATAAGCCATGGTTTAGTAAGAGGGTTGCCTTTGAAGGAGTTCAAATGTGAAGACAACTGCACTGCTTGTTTAAAAGGAAAACAACACAAAGTCTCATTCCCTCCTATAGAAGAACCAAAGTCCAATGCCTGCTTGCAACTTCTGCACATGGATCTCTTTGTTCCTGTCAGGGTGATGAGCATGGCAAAGAAAATACTGTCTGGTAATTGTGGAGGATTACTCCAGATTTGTATGGACTTTCTTCTTGCGCTCTAGAGATGAAGCTGCAAAAGCTATAATGAACTTTGTGTTATTTGTGGAGAAGCAGTATTCCCTTCCAGTCAAGTGTGTGAGGAGTGACAATGGCACAGAGTTTAGAAATCACACACTTGATGACTTCTATCTGTCGAAGGGAATCAAAAGGCAGTTCAGCATTCCCAGAACTCCTGAACAAAATGGAGTGGTGGAGAGAAAGAACAGAACCCTCATTGAAGCTATAAGGTCAATGCTGGCAGACTCTGGCTTGCCATTGACTTTTTGGGCTAAAGCTGTCAACACAGCTTGCTATGTGAAGAATAGAGTGTTAGTGAATCAGAGGTTGATGAAGACTCCTTATGAAGTACTCCATCATTTGGCTCCTTTGATTTCCTTCTTTAGAGCCTTTGGGTGTCCTTGTTTCATTCTCAACACAAGTGATCCACTCCAGAAGTTTGCTTCAAAGGTGGATGCAGGGTATTTTGTTGGTTATTCATCAACTTGCAAGGCATACAGAGTTTTCAACTGTAGAACAAAGGTGGTTGAAGATACTTTGCATGTTAAGTTTAATGAATCTCTGTCACACCCCCGCTGATAGCGGAAACACGGGGAATGTGAGCTAGACGGGATCGTCATAACACATTATACAATAGAGTAGCAATAATACTAATTGATGACAAGCGTGTCATGACGACCCCGAACGCAATTGGAGACTTGTGTTGTGTATAGTCAATGTTCACGACAGCATAGCCGTAAGCACAACATAAATGATCACATAAGCATTAAGGATAACTTGTAATGTAAATTCCCACAAATCGAGAACAAGTATACAAAAGACCATGTTCAAGCTTTACAAGGGTATGATTACAAATGTATCCTAGGGTCTCCTCTAAAAGGCAGCACTCCTAGGTCTTCAATTACCTTGATCACCTGAAAAGAAATGCTCAAAATGGTCAACATAATTATTGGTGAGCTTCGCAGGTTTTAAGTAATAAAAGATATTAATGCTGAAAACAGTAAGTTTAATAAGAGTTACCGCAACTACACTTATGTATAGGCGGTTTTACCAGTTATAAATAGCTACAGCCAAACCTAGTCATCGGTTCCACACGGGAATTAATGGCTATAAGGAAACATTTTCAAAGCTTAAATAGTTTAATATGACGTAGCAAGATCCACACAGCGCATACGTATAGTTTATAACCAAATCAATCCTTAGGTTCCATTACCGGGATTAATGGTTATATAAAAGGTTTTCCATAGCGTAATAAGTTTAATATGACGTAGCAAGATCCACACAGCGTATACGTTTAGGTTACAACCAAACCAATCCTTAGGTCCCAATACCGGGATTAATGGTTGTAATGGATGATCGGCTTAGAAGAACCACACAGAAGAACCACACAGAAGAACCACACAGCCGAGCATCCAAGGTCAATAGCATTCACAAGTAGTATCAATCACACATAACATCAAGTAGTAGTGCATAGTAGTGTGATAACACTAAGTAACATACATAATGGTAACATAGCACATAGTTCAAGTTCATATAGCAGCAATCACCAGATAAGCAAGATAAGATACTCATAGAAGTAGCAGCCAACTTCCACTAGGGAAGGTGCCTGAAATCAAGTTAAGTAGGTGAGCATTCTTTTCCCCCAAGTGAAAATGTTTAAAAAGGTTTTATAAGAGTAAAAGGGGCCACGAAACTCACTAAACATATGATAGGCATGTATGATGAATGTTCCCAACGGTAGGATGCTATGAACAGTCAAACACCTATAGACAGTTACTGACAAGCATTAACAATGAGCATAAAGCATAAGATGATGTCAATAGGCTCGGCCAGTTTCGGTTCGGTCGTGGGTAGTACACACACAAGCAGACATACACATATCAGACTAGGTTATTTTAAATAGTATGTGCCTGTTGATAGCGTTGACTTTAATCTTTGTGGTCAAGCTATGACACTTTATTAATGTTACCTTATCGTCGTAAGATCTCCGAACAGGGGATCCACACATACACCATCATCAGTCACACAACAGGACCGACACACGACTCAACCCTCCTTTCGCACGGGCATTTCGGTTCGGTCGTGGGTAGTACACACACAAGCAGACATACACATATCAGACTAGGTTATTTTAAATAGTATGTGCTTGTTGATAGCATTGACTTTAATCTTTGGGTCAAGCTATGACACTTTATTAATGTTACCTTATCATTGTAAGATCTCCGAAAAGGGGATCCACACACACACACCATCATCAGTCACACACACAGACCGGACGCACGACTTAACCCTCCTTTCGCACGAATGGCCTTCATTCGTACGAATCAGCTTCATTCGTACGATTGAACCTTGATTCATGCGACTAAGCATTCAGTCGTACCATGCAAGACCCATCGCGCGACTCAACCTCCATACGCATGATTGAACTTCATTCGCATGAATCAGCTTCATTCGTGCGATTGAACATTCATTCGTGCGACTGGCCTTTCAGTCGTGCGACTCACGCACAGTCGCATACAATCTCATTCGCACTGACTCAATCACATGCACATTCACTCGCACTGACTCAATCGCACACACATTTAATCGCACACACCCAGTCGCATGACTCAGTCGCACGACTCACCCCAGTCGCACCACTCGGTCGCACGATACACCCATACGCATGACTCAGTCGTGCGATTTGCCTAATCGCACGGCTCAGTCGTGTGAACAGACCAGTCGCCCTGTACAGCAGGTCGCGACTGCTGAGACCTCGAGAAGCGTCCATGTGACATCCGTCACTAAAGGTCCGTCATTTAACGTGATTTACTTAACCTTGTTAATAGTCATTCCTCATTTTGACGAACCAATTACGTGAACACCCTATTTGTTTTGCTTAATTGCCTTTATATGCGTGTTAAGGTTGCTCAACTTGTAGTTATCTTAAGACATTTCTCCAAGATTTGCCCCGTTAACACTAAACACGCCATTTTTATAATAAAATAATTATCAATAATAAAATCATTTTTAATTTATTTTTAATTTATAAATAACGTTAATAACATTTTATCATCAATAAAACAAGACTAAATTATTACGTTTTCAACCGAAACAAATTTGGAACCCGGGGGCAAAGTGCGGGGACTAAACTTGAAACTTTGCGAAACTAGGCTGGGTATAAATACCCACCTTCCAGCCATTTCTTCCTTTTTCTTCTCCTCACTTCTTCTTCTTCTCCACCATTCTCTCTCCACTTCTCTCTCTAGACTACACCAAAAACCGACCCATTTGTTGCATTTTCGTCGCCAAAACTTGAGTATCATCGTGACTACACGTTCCTAGCAGGTAGATAACCTCAACTACCTCATTTAGCTCGGTTTTACAGCTGCGTTTCAAGGGTTTTCGGGTGCTCGGGTTCATCCGAGCACATGAGGTCGTGTGGACTTGCATGTCTTGTTTCTGAGTGTGCTTCTTGTCTAGATAGGTTAGAATATGAGTTCTGGAGGTTCTGGTTGGGTAACACTCGTGTTCGGGCAGCCGAAGGCCGACCTGCAACTTCCTGCAGTCGCGACCCCCGTCGGCGCGACTGGGATTGTCACGCGAAAGGGGCGTGCGACTGCATGTGTGTGTGCGACTTGAGACATGAGCGAATAGGTAAGTCGCGCGGTTGTGTCGCGCGACTGTCGGTGGGTGCGAAATAGAGGTGTCACGCGACTGGAGTTGTCACGCGACAGGGGTTGTCGCGTGACTGGGCTATGCGAATGTGGAAGGTGTGCGATTGTGTGAGTCGCACCAACAGACGCCTGTCGCGCGAAAAGGGTCCACTCGCGCGAATGAAGCTGATTCGCGTGAAGGACGCTAAGTCGCGCGGCTGGCTGTTTGGTTGCGCGACTGGTATTGCATGGTACGACTGAAGGCTTAGTCACACGAATAGAGGATCAATGGTACGAAAGTAGCTAATTCATACGACTGAAAGTCCACTCGTGTGAATGGGTGTCAGTCGTGCGTCCAGTCCTATTGTATGACTCACGATGTGTGTGTGTATGGATCCCCTCTTCGGAGATCTCACGACGATAATGTAATATTAATGAAGTGTCATAGCTTGACCACAAAGATTAAAGTCAACGCTATTAACAGGCACATACTATTTAAATAATCTAGACTAAGATGTGTGTGACTGCTTGTGTGTACTACTCACGACCGAACCGAAACGACCCGATTCAATTTAAACAATATTATTAACAGTAGCCCATAATATTAATTCTTAACATAACTGTCAATAGGTGATTGACTGTTCATACATACATACAAGTTTGGGAAGTTTCATCAGACATACTTACCACTTACAAGTGAGTTTCGTGGCCCCTTTTTACGCTTATACAATTGTTTCAATCTTTTACAAACATGGGGGAAAAGTATGCTCACACGTTTTCAATGCTGTACAACATACATACAATTTTCATACTTGGAATCAACGTGATACTATTTGTGAGTACTTATCTGATGCATACATGATGTTACTGTGTGGACTGTCTTACAACCATTAATTCCGGTGTTGGAACCAACAGATAGGTATTAGTAGTACTACTGGGTTGACACCCCCACCCTTGACAGATGGTTACTTGTGAGTACCATCACACTGCCAGGAACGGCCTTGGGTGAATATATTCTGACAAAGTTTCTTTGTGTACGTCGTTAGGTTTGGTTGTATAAAACTCATGGTATGTGATTTTTCTTGCTTATAACTGTATGCACGGTATCCCACTACAAACAATATACAACATCAATTACAAGTTTACAATTTAAACCTGCAAAGCTCACCAACATTATTGTTGACCGTTTTGAGCATTACTTTTCAGGTGATCAAGGAAATTGAAGTTCTAGGAGTGCTGCCTTTTAGAGGAGACCCTAGGATGCATTTCGTGTTTATTACTTTTGTAAAGCTTGAACATGAATATGATCATTTGTATACTTGTTCCCGAGTTGTGGGAATATTACATTACAAGCTATTATCAATGTTTATGTGATCATTTATGTTGTGCTTATGACTATGCTGTCGTGAACATTGATTACACGACACAAGTCTCCAATTGTGTTCGGGTGTCGTCATGACACGCTTGTCATCATATTTTATTGCTACTCTATCATATACCATGTGTTATAACGATCCCGTCTAGCTCACATCCCCCGTTTTTTTGCTACCAGCGGGGGGTGTGACAGACTGGTATCAGAGCCATTGGTTATAGAGAATTAGGCAATTACACTTGACCTAGACTATAACCTAGGAACCTTCATGTAGATTTGCATGCTTAAGCTTGTGTGCATTTATATATCTCGTGTATGTGTTCCTCCTTACATGATTGATTATCCTTCTGTTATGTGATCCTTCACCTTGTGCTTGAGCCTTGTGCTCGTCACTGATGAGGTGCTTCCTATTGGATCTTCCGTTCCCTCTGCGCCAAGTTATCATAGCCAAAAATTCGGGTATTGAGACCCGAAGGATCTTTACAGATCATACATCGCGCCTGACCTCATACACTGAGAGACTGACCCGAGGAGGCCATGTCTGAGTCCTACCAAGGACGCGATATAGACCCTCCGCTAGACTATACGTGATTACATGTTTGGCTCTCAGTTGACTTGATGGATTATTATAGATATGATGTGAAGGAAGGTTGGATGTCATGTAACCGGATTAGGCATCATTCTCGGTACATCGTGGGTGTGGTGGGAACGCTGCGGGGAACCCTATATATAAGCATCACCGTATACCGAGAATATGCTTGAAATGGGCTGCATGGTGGTCTTGACTGACCGGAGCATCGAACGTTGGAACTTGATAAGTGGAGTACTTGATTATCATAAGGTGACTAAAGCTTATATGTTACCTCTTTTATGAATAGAACATGCCGCTCGAAGATCTAACCGCAGAAGTAGTAGCGGAAGTGAAGCCCCGAGGGGCAGAGGCAGAGGCAGAGGCAGATCTTCAGGAGCAAATGAAGGTCCTATTGGCAATACTCAAGGGACTGGAAGCCCTGATATGGCAACCCTGATTGCTCAACAACTGACTGCCTTGATTCCCACTATTGTAGCTCAAGTGAACGATGCTTTGCAACAGCAAAACCACTCCCACGGGGATGGTGGTAACGAGAACGAGGGCAATGGGAACCCGATAGGGAATGAAAGTAACCAGAGACCGGAATGGTGGTACAACCGGTAATGAAACTGGGGTTGCTAATACCAAACGGGGCTGTTCTTACAAGGAGTTTGTGGCCTGTAAACCCCGTGAATTCGATGGAAAAGGTGGGGCGATAGCCCTGACTAGATGGCTTGAGAAATGGAGGCGGTGATCGACATCAGTGAATGCCTCGACAGTCAAAAGATCAAATTATCGACATCAGTGAATGCCTCGACAGTCAAAAGATCAAGTACATTACGTGCTCACTGCAGGGCAGAGCACTAACCTGGTGGAACACCCAGGTTCAAGCGAGAGGAAGGGAATCTGCGATGCAGATGACTTGGGACGAATTTAAGGCCTTGATTACCGAGGAGTACTGCCGTCACAACAAGATGCAAAAGCTTGAGCATGAGTTCTGGAATCATGCCATGATGGGGGCGGGGCATGCAGCTTATACTGACCGATTCCACGAGTTGGCTAGGCTAGTTCCACACCTAGTCACTCCGGAATCTAAGAGGATTGAGAGGTACATTTGGGGACTCGCGCCTCAAATACGGGCAATGGTAACTGCAGCTGCTCCTCCTACGATTCAGAGCGCAATTCTGAAGGCTGGCGCTCTGACCGATGAGATGGTAAGAACAGGGGTATTGGGCAAGGGAGCAGAGAAGCGGAAGGATGTTGGGGAAACTAGCCGTCGAGTGTCGGGAAATCTGATAAAAGGGCCAAGATCACCAGAAACTTCATGGCTGTGACACCGGGTAGGAGAGAGTATGTGGGCCACACCCCAATGTGACAGATGCAGCTATCATCATTCCCCAGAGATGTAGTGCCGGGTGTGCGTAAACTGTAGGCGCCCGGGCACCTAGCAAGAGATTGTAGAGTGGCACCGAATCTGGTTGCACCCGTCAACGCGGTTAACCCCGCCGGAAATGCCAGGGCATGTTACGAATGTGGAGGCCTCGATCACTTCAGAAAATGTGCCCCCGACTGAACAGGGCACCGGGTCAACAAGGGAATAATCAACAACAAGTGATGGCCATAGCGGGCGCTCAAGGTCAAGGAACCCAGGAAATGCTGCACGGGGACGCGCCTTTGTCATTGGAGCTAATGATGCCCGTCAGGATCCGAACGTTGTTACGGGTACGTATCTGCTCAATCACCATTTCGCATCTATACTATTTGATACTGGAGCAGACAATAGTTTTATATCTTCTGAGTTCGTGCATATGCTTGATTTAAGTGCTAGTAGGCTAGAAACTAGTTACTCCGTAGAAATGGCCAATGGTAGGATTGAACAAGCAGACGAGATTATTAAGAATTGCACCCTAATGTTGGAAGACCAGGCCTTTAGTATAGATTTAATACCATTTGAGTTAGGCAGCTTCGATGTGATAGTGGGTATGGATTGGTTGTCAAATCATGGAGCCGAGATTGTTTGTCGGGAAAGTAGTACGAATCCCCATGCCAAACGGGGAGGTACTCAAGATTCAAGGAGAACGACCGGGAAGAACACTAAAGCTCATTTCTTGCATGAAAGCCCGCCTAAGTCTACGAAAGCAGTGTTACACTTTTCTGGCTCACATCGTAGAAAGAAAGAAGAAGAGACAAAATTGGTAGACATTCCAATTGTACGAGATTATCCGGAGGTGTTCCCTGATGATTTGTCTGGATTGCCTCCTCCACGACAGGTGGAATTCCATATAGAGCTGGTTCCTGAAGCTACACCGATAGCAAGGACACCGTATCGGTTAGCACCCTCAGAGATGCAAGAGTTATCCAGCTAACTACAGGAACTACTGAGAAGGGTTTCATTCGACCGAGTCATTCACCGTGGGGAGCCCGGTGTTATTTGTCAAGAAGAAGGATGGTCGTTCCGTATGTGTATCGACTACAGGGAACTGAACAAATTGACCGTGAAGAATCGGTATCCTCTTCCCAGAATCGACGACCTGTTCGATCAGTTGCAAGGAGCCTCGTATTTCTCTAAGATCGACCTTCGATCTGGATATCATCAACTAAGAGTATTCGAGGACGATATTCTGAAAACAGCATTTAGAACTCGTTACGGGCACTATGAGTTCTTGGTCATGCCATTCGGATGACCAATGCACCAGTTGTCTTTATGGATCTAATGATCGGGTGTGCAAGCCTTATCTCGATAAGTTCGTGATTGTATTCATAGACGACATACTCATCTACTCCCGTTCGAAAGAGGATCACGAAAAACACCTCCAAGCGATTCTAGAACTGTTGAAGGAAGAGAAACTTTTCGCCAAGTTCTCGAAGTGTGAATTCTGGCTTCGAGAAGTGAAATTCTTGGGTCATGTAGTTAACGAAAATGGAATTCATGTGGATCCCGGTAAGATTGAAGTTGTGAAGAAGTGGGATACTCCCCAAACACCCTCAGAAATACGACAATTCTTGGGATTGGCCGGATACTATCGTCGCTTCATTGCCAATTTCTCCAAGATTGCCCAACCGTTAACTTTGTTGACTCAGAAAGACAAGAAGTTCGATTGGGGGAAAGCACAAGACAGGCGTTCCAAACATTGAAGGAGAAGTTGTGCAACGCACCGATATTGTCCCTCCCAGACGGAACTGATGATTTTGTGCTGTACTGTGACGCTTCACATCAAGGTTTGGGCTGTGTACTGATGCAAAAAGATAAGGTAATTGCTTACGCTTCGCGACAACTCAAGGTGCATGAAAAGAACTACACAACTCACGATTTGGAGTTGGGTGCCGTAGTGTTTGCGCTCAAGATATGGAGGCATTATCTATATGGAACCAAATGCATCATCTACACAGACCATAAGAGCCTTCAACACATCATGAACCAGAAAGAACTTAACATGCGACAGCGACGCTGGTAGAGCTACTTAGCGATTACGACTGTGAAATCCGGTATCATCCGGGAAAGCCAACGTGTGGCTGATGCTTTGAGCCGCAAAGAACGTGTGAAACCATTACGTGCTCGAGCGCTAGGTTTGACTATTCAAACCAATTTAAAGGCTCAGATTCAGATTGCACAAAACGAGGCTTTGAAAGAAGAGAACCTTGCGGGAGAAGAATTCCGAGGGTTGGATAAACAGATGACTCGCAAAGATGATGGCGTTCATTACTTCATAGATCGTATATGGGTCCCCAGATGGGGAGGTGTACGTACGTTAGTCATGGATGAAGCACACAAGACACGATACTCTGTTCATCCTGGTACAGACAAGATGTACCACGATCTGAAAGAACTATACTGGTGGCCAGGTATGAAGAAAGATGTTTGCTGTATACGTGAGCAAATGCTTGACTTGTTCAAAGGTCAAGGCTGAACACCAGAAACCATCGGATTATTGCAACAACCTGAAATTCCCGAGTGGAAATGGGAGAACATCACAATGGATTTTATTACCAAACTCCCAAGAACGCCAAGTGGGCACGACTCGATATGGGTCGTGGTGGATCGAATGACAAAATCCGCTCACTTCTTGCCTATCCTAGAAGACTACAAGATGGATAAGCTGGCAAGGTTGTACATCAAAGAGGTCGTGACACGGCACGGGGTGCCGGTGTAAATCATATCCGACCGTGACAGTCGATTTACTTCGCGATTTTGGCAGACGTTACAGAAAGCGATGGGCACTCGATTAGACATGAGTACTGCCTATCACCCACAAACAGATGGCCAAAGTGAACGGACTATACAAACATTGGAAGACATGCTTAGAGCTTGCGTAATCGATTTTGGTGGTAGCTGGGACACTCATTTACCGTTGATTGAGTTCTCTTACAACAACAGCTACCATACAAGCATTGGATGCGCTCCATTTGAAGCATTGTATGGACGGAAATGTAGATCACCAGTTTGTTGGGCTGAAGTTGGTGAAAGCCAGCTTACGGGCCCAGAGATCATTCAAGAAACCATTGATAAGATCTTCCAAATCAAAGACCGACTTAAAGCAGCTAGAGATAGCCAAAAGAGCTATGCCGACAACCGTCGGAAGCCTCTAGAATTCAATATTGGGGATCATGTCTTACTCAAGGTCTCTCCTTGGAAAGGGATCGTACGATTTGGTAAGAAAGGGAAGTTAGCCCCTCGATACGTAGGACCATTCGAGATTACAGAAAGAATCGGTCCGGTGGCTTACCGATTGAGGTTGCCACAAGAACTTAGCGGTGTGCATGATACTTTTCACGTGTCGAACCTCAAAAAGTGTTTGGCAGACGAGTCATTACACGTACCAATTGAGGAAATCAAGATCGACGAAAAGCTTCATTTTATTGAGGAACCTATTGAGGTCATGGACCGAAAAGTCAAAAAGCTAAGGCGCAGCAAGATTCCTATCGTCCGTGTGAGATGGAATTCCAAACGGGGCCAGAGTTTACATGGGAACGTGAAGATCAGATGAGACTCAAATATCCACATTTATTCGCGGATGACGTTCTAGGGCCTAGCACCAGTTGAATTTCGGGACGAATTCCCTCAACTGGGGGATACTGTGACATCCGTCACTAAAGGTCCGTCATTTAACGTGATTTACTTAACCTTGTTAACAGTCATTCCTCATTTTGACGAACCAATTACATGAACACCCTATTTGTTTTGCTTAATTGCCCTTATATGCGTGTTAAGGTTGCTCAACTTGTAGTTATCTTAAGACATTTCTCCAAGATTTGCCCCGTTAACACTAAACACGCCATTTTTATAATAAAATAATTTTCAATAATAAAATCATTTTTAATTTATTTTTAATTTATAAATAACGTTAATAACATTTTATCATCAATAAAACAAGACTAAATTATAACGTTTTCAACCGAAACAAAATTTGGAAACCCGGGGGCAAAGTGCGGGGACTAAACTTGAAACTTTGCGAAACTAGGCTGGGTATAAATACCCACCTTCCAGCCATTTCTTCCCTTTTCTTCTCCTCACTTCTTCTTCTTCTCCACCATTCTCTCTCCACTTCCCTCTCTAGACTACACCAAAAACCGACCCATTTGTTGCATTTTCGTCGCCAAAACTTGAGTATCATCGTGACTACACGTTCCTAGCAGGTAGATAACCTCGACTACCTCATTTAGCTCGGTTTTACAGCTGCGTTTCGAGGGTTTTCGGGTGCTCGGGTTCATCCGAGCACATGAGGTCGTGTGGACTTGCATGTCTTGTTTCTGAGTGTGCTTCTTGTCTAAATAGGTTAGAATATGAGTTCTGGAGGTTCTGGTTGGGTAACACTCGTGTTCGGGCAGCCGAAGGCCGACCTGCAACTTCTTGCAGTCGCGACCCCCGTCGGCGCGACTGGGATTGTCACGCGAAAGGGGCGTGCGACTGCATGTGTGTGTGCGACTTGAGACATGAGCGAATAGGTAAGTCGCGCGGTTGTGTCGCGCGACTGTCGGGGGTGCGAAATAGAGGTTGTCACGTGACTGGAGTTGTCACGCGACAGGGGTTGTCGCGTGACTGGGCTATGCGAATGTGGAAGGTGTGCGATTGTGTGAGTCGCACCACCAGACGCCTGTCGTGCGAAAAGGGTCCACTCGCGCGAATGAAGCTGATTCGCGCGAAGGGACACTGAGTCGCGCGGCTGGCTGTTGGTTGCGCGACTGGTATTGCATGGTACGACTGAAGGCTTAGTCACACGAATGGAGGATCAATGGTACGAAAGTAGCTAATTCGTACGACTGAAAGTCCACTCGTGTGAATGGGGTGTCAGTCGTGCGTCCGGTCCTATTGTATGACTAACGATGTGTGTGTGTATGGATCCCCTCTTCGGAGATCTCACGACGATAATGTAATATTAATGAAGTGTCATAGCTTGACCACAAAGATTAAAGTCAACGCTATTAACAGGCACATACTATTTAAAATAATCTAGACTAAGATGTGTGTGACTGCTTGTGTGTACTACTCACGACCGAACCGAAACGACCGATTCAATTTAAACAATATTATTAACAGTAGCCCATAATATTAATTCTTAACATAACTGTCAATAGGTGATTGACTGTTCATACATACATACAAGTTTGGGAAGTTTCATCAGACATACTTACCACTTAACAAGTGAGTTTCGTGGCCCCTTTTTACGCTTATACAATTGTTTCAATCTTTTACAAACATGGGGGAAAAGTATGCTCACACGTTTTCAATGCTGTACAACATACATACAATTTTTATACTTGGAATCAACGTGATACTATTTTGTGAGTACTTATCTGATGCATACATGATGTTACTGTGTGGACTGTCTTACAACCATTAATTCCGGTGTTGGAACCAACAGATAGGTATTAGTAGTACTACTGGGTTGACACCCCCACCCTTGACAGATGGTTACTTGTGAGTACCATCACACTGCCAGGAACGGGCCTTGGGTGAATATATTCTGACAAGTTTCTTTGTGTACGTCGTTAGGTTTGGTTGTATAAAACTCATGGTATGTGATTTTGCTTGCTTATTACTGTATGCACGGTATCCCCCTACAAACAATATACAGCATCAATTACAAGTTTACAATTTAAACCTGCGAAGCTCACCAACATTATTGTTGACCGTTTTGAGCATTACTTTTCAGGTGATCAAGGAAATTGAAGTTCTAGGAGTGCTGCCTTTTAGAGGAGACCCTAGGATGCATTTCGTGTTTATTACTTTTGTAAAGCTTGAACATGAATATGATCATTTGTATACTTGTTCCCGAGTTGTGGGAATATTACATTACAAGCTATTATCAATGTTTATGTGATCATTTATGTTGTGCTTATGACTATGCTGTCGTGAACATTGATTACACGACACAAGTCTCCAATTGTGTTCGGGTGTCGTCATGACACGCTTGTCATCATATTTTATTGCTACTCTATCATATACCATGTGTTATGACGATCCCGTCTAGCTCGCATCCCCCGTGTTTCCGCTACCAGCGGGGGTGTGACAGTCCAGCTGCTCCGGGCATGGGTTTCACACACCAAGAACCTCCAGAATACCTATTCTAACATGTATAAACAAGAAGTACACTCAAAAACACATGCAAGCCCACACGACCTCATGTGCTTAGATGAACCCGAGCACCCGAACCCTAGAAAACGCAGAAGTGAAATCGAGCAAGAAGCGGTCATACAAAGTTATCTACCTGCTAGGAGTGAGGATTCACGAAGATAATCAAGATTTGACGGTGAAAACGCGAGAAAATGAGCGGTTTTGGTGCTAGAGTGGTGAAGAGACTGAAGGAGAAGAAAAGATGAAGAAATGAAGAAGATGGTGAAACATGGCTGGGAATGGGTTTTTATACCCATCCCAAGTTTGCAAAATGTCACTTTAGTCCCTGCACTTTGCCCCGAGTTCCTAAATTTTGTTTCGGTTGAAAACGTTATTAATTTATCTTGTTTTTATTATGATTAAAATGTCGTTAATGTTATTTATAAATTAAAAAAAATGGTTTCATTCTTGGCAATAATTTTTATATAGAAATGGTGCGTTAGTGTTAACGGGGCAAATCTTAGATAAGGTTTTAAGATAATGACAAGGCAAGCAACGATAGCACGCATATAAGGATAACTAAACAAAGCAAATATGGTATCCACGTAGATGGTTTATCAAAATGAGGAATGACTGATAACAAAGGTTAATCAAACACGTTAAATGACGGACCTTCGGTGACGGATGTCACAATCTCCAAAGGACAAGATTCCATAAAACCCTGTGGAGTTGTTTGATCTGGACATACTGCAATATGTTCCTTATCAACCTCCAGCTGTTGTTCCTGTCAACAGTTCTCCACCTGGTGGTACTGATGATGATGTAGCCAGTACTCACCTTTTCAGGTTTAGTGACCATCTGCCTGAGTCCACTAAACCTGATGCTCCTGTAGCTTCAGCAGCTCCATCCACAACAAATGCTGATGAGATTTTTGTATGCTCTACTTCTTTTGAGTTGCCATCACCAACATGGTTTCAAGACTCCTCATCATCATCTGTTGCTGCTAAAGGTCCTACAAACACTTGCACAGATCTGATAGCCTATCAAGAGCTGAAGAATCACCCAATGTCTCAAATCATTGGTGATATCAATGCTGAAGTTTCAACCAGAAGTCAATTGTCCAATTTCTGCTTCTATGCTCTCTTCATCAGTCAGCAAGAGCCAAAGAATTATCATGTTGCCTTAAGAGACAATGGATGGGTTGAAGCAATGCAGCTTGAGCTTCTTCAGTTCAGAATACAGCAAGTGTGGGAGCTTGTTCCTTTACCCCAAGGTAAGTGTGCAATAGTCACTAAATAGGTGTTTAGGAACAAAACTGATGAAAAGGGCTAAATTGTTAAAAACAAGGTCAGGCTGGTTGTCCAGGGGTTTACACAAGAGGAAGGCATCGATTATGATGAAACCTTTGCCCCTGTAGCCAGACTGGAGGCAATTAGATTGTTCTTAGCTTATGTTGCCTTTCACAATCTTATAGTTTATCAAATGGATGTCAAAAGTGCATTTCTATATGGTAAAATAAAAGAGGAAGTTTATGTGTGTCAACCACTAGGCTTTGAGGACAATAAACATCCTGATTGGGTGTATAAGCTTGATAAGGCTCTTTATGGGCTGAAACAAGCTCCTAGAGCCTGGTATGAAACATTATCAACTTTTCTTCTAGAGAATAAGTTCACTAGAGGCTCCATTGATAAAACTTTATTCATAAAGAATGTGGGACAACATAAGCTCCTTGTTCAAATTTATGTAGATGATATAATTTTTGCATCCTCTGATCCCCAGTTGTGTGATGAATTCACTAAGCTCATGAAGCAAAAGTTTGAAATGAGTGCTATGGGAGAATTACAGTTCTTTCTAGGGTTGCAAATCAAACAAAGGGCTGATGGAACCTTTATTCATCAGTCCAAATATACAAAGGATTTGTTGAATAAGTTTGATTTACAAAACTGTAAGCCCTGTTCTACTCCCATGAGCAGCACCACATAACTGGATGTTAATGAGAAAGGTAAAGCGGTTGATGAAACCCTTTACAGATGTATGATTGGGTCCTTGATGTACCTTACAGCTTCTAGACCAGACATTATGTTTGCAACATGTGCCTGTGCTAATTTTAGGCTGCACCTAAAGAATCCCATTTGATTGCAGTCAAAAGAATCTTTAGATATTTGTAAGGTACCCAATCACTAGGTCTTTGGTATTCAACTGGGCATTCTTGCAAATTAGTTGCTTTCTCTGATAGTGACTATGCAGGATGCAAAGTCACCAGAAAATCCACTTCTGGTGGTTGCCAATTCCTAGGCAATTGTTTAGTTTCTTGGCAGAGTAAGAAACAAACATCAATTGCTACATCCACTGCTGAAGCTGAGTACATTCCTGCTGCAAGTTGTACATCTCAGGTACTTTGGCTTCAGAACCAACTTTTGGATTATGGAATTACAGAGACTAAGACTCCATTATTAATGATAGTGCTTCAACTCTTTGTATTGTTAAAAATCCAGTCCAACACTCTAGGACCAAACATATAGAGATCAGACATCATTTTATTAGAGATTGCTATAAAAAAGGTCTAATTGATCCAAAGTTTGTGCCTAGTGCTGATGAGCTTGCAGACATATTTACTAAGCCTCTAGATAGTGTCACATTTCAGAATTTGGTACTAAGGCTTGGTATGCTGCAGCTATAATAATTTGACTAATACTGATGCTATCAGCTCAAAAGTACTGATGAGCATTAGTATGCAAAGGTCAAAAATAAGTACTCATGAGTTATTTAGTCTTCAGTCTTTTCATAACTACTGAAGACTAAAATACTTTAAAGTATTGAAGTACATTATTTGTTGAAAACAACTGATGTAGTTACAACTACTGCTGTGGTTATAACTACTGATGTATAGTGATCAAACAAATAAGTACTGAAGAGCAAATTTTGTTCACAAGTACTGATGTGTAATCTTACACATAAGTACTGAAGAAAAATTTGTTCACAAGCTCTGAAGAATAATTCATTTCATCAGCTCTTATAAACATTTGTTCACAAGAGCTGAAGAATAAATATTCACAAGAGCTGAAGGCCAATGAAACAGCTGAAAGTCAGCCGAAGAGCTGATGAGTAATTATGGAGGTCAGCATGAAACAACTGAATTGACGACAACAGCTGATGAGTAAATTTACTCTTCAGCTGATTCAACTTCTGCTGTTTCATTCCAAACAACTGAAGGACAAAACCATGTCTTCAGTAGTTTTACAACTACTGATGACTAACACCAAGTCCTCAGTTGTTTACAACAACTGAAGCCAAAACCATGTCTTCAGTAGTTTACAAATACTGATGTCAGTAGTTTACAACTACTACAGACTAACACCAAGTCTTCAGTTGTTTACAACGTCTGAAGATGCAAACCATGTCTTCAGTAGTTTATAACTACTGATGACTAACAACAAGTCTTCAGTCGTTTACAACATCTGAAGGACAAAACCAAGGTCTCAGTAGTTTCAACTACTGAAGACTAACACCAAGTCCTCAGATGTTTACAACCTCTGAAGGTTAAAACCATGTCATCAGTCATTTCAACAACTGATGACTAACACCAAAACCTTCAGTCGTTTTCTTTCAGCCGTTTCCATACCCTATAAATACCCAACCTTATCTTCAGAGTTTTTCATTCTCTCATAACCTAATTTTTCAAAACTCTGAAACCTCTCTCACACCATTAATGGCGACCATGCAGCTAAAGCCACGACACAACTGTGTCGCATACCTCACCAAGTCACCATTCTGGACAAAGTTTCACAACACCATCGATCTTATGGTCGATTCTCCTTTTTAGACGACATTTCTCCTAAACCCCACTATATATGCCGATTCCTTATCACAGTTCTGGACGAACGTCACCATCCAAACAGGAGAGAACGACGCCGAGGTCTCTCTCCAGTGGTTCGTCAACAACAAACAGGTGGTCATCAATCCAGCAATCATCCGACAAACCCTAAAACTAGATGATGCCACCTTCCCAACCGACTACCCAAAAGGCACCACTAATCTTTCTTTTGCTCATCATGACTATCAGGGTGACCTATCTGCCTCTACCCTGCTAAAGAAACATTTTCATGATCCCGAACGCCTCATTTTTCACATGGTAAATGTTTGCTTAGCCCGAAGACATCTTCATAGGACCAGATGTCCACAAGGTGGCAGCAGGTATTTTACTCTATCCTTGAGAAACAACCACTAAACTTTTCTGAAATAATTTTCTTAGAACTTAAGGATATGGCCACAAAATCTTTTGCAAACCGTTGGATTTTATATCCCCGGTTCATAATGGCCATAATAGAGTATCAGCTACAAGCTGAGGGACTAGTTGGCCTCGGAGTCCCTACCATGGCTGTATTGCCTGAGGTATACTCCAGGCACAACACTGACCAAACGCTGAAGAAGGCTGCCAAGCTGCGAAAACCCACGCAGATGGAACCCACAGCCTCCACCTCAAAGTCCAAAGTCCCCACCAAACCCACACCCAAAAAGAAACACAAACAGGCTACTCAAGGAGATGAGTCCCCTGAGGATGCCCCTGCACAACAAATGCAGGAAGTGATTGCTAGCAAGGTTCTCCCAGCAATCACCACGACTCCACCTACCACAACCGCACAAGCATCCTCTCTACAGGAGCCTGATGCAACCATTTCTGGGGCTGCCACACATCTGGAACCTTTCTCAATTGAGGAGGTTGCCATTTAAAAGCACACTCCTCCCCATGTGCATACTGCTTCTACCCTATCTCCCACTGCAACCGCCCCTCAAAGCCCTACTCTTATAATTGCTAAAGTGTTGACTCATCTTAACACTCCACCCTCTCCCAAGGAACCATCACAACTGGGAAAACTCCAACCGAAGAGAGGGTGGATACAAGTGTTGATGGGAGCCCACAACACAGGGAATCACATGTCTCATCTCCAAGTGTGGCAAAGGAGATAGGACAGTCTGGTGAGGCTGCCACTTCCCCTGAATCAACACATGATCAGGAAGAAGCTGGTACCATATCTAAGTCCTTACCAGAGGCAACTGCCGATGATGGATCCAATCCGGAGGCTGGAAGTCCCCAGGACCAAGAACAAGGGGCACATGTGAAACACTGAGCCACACTCAGCACATGTACATCCTGACTTAGTCAGGAGGTCAGGTGATTCAGTTTCTACTGATGATGACCTGAGCTTTTTCTTTGATGTAGTTGCTCAAAATACTAATCTTGAGGCTGAGGTGAGTAGACTCAAAGAGCTACTCGCCAAAATGTCTCAGGAACAAAGTCCATCTGCCACCATACACCCACAGATGGCACCTTCACCTGAAGGTCTCACATACACTCAACCACACCCACAAACTCAGCCACCTGCCCCTACTTCTGGCACTAGTTCTCAGGGACAAAACCCCCTGAGGAATTAGCTGCTATCTTTCAATAATCCCTGCCTCTCATCACACCCATAATCACAGACATTATGATAAAAACCCTGGATGAGAGGCTTCCCTCTACAATACAGCCTGTGGTGGAAGCTGTAGTAGCCAAGACACTTTCTGATAGTCAAACCCTTGCAACCAGTGCAACCAAAAGGGGAGACTTCAGTGAAAGTTATCAAAAGGAAGAGAGTGGAGGAGGAAGTGAAGGAGAAAAAGTGGAGGTAGAGGTGGAAAACGAGAGGGAGTTGGTGGTGGAGACCAATAAGGGGAAGGAGAAGGAGAGGGAGGAGAGAGCTGAACTGGTTAAAGTGGCTGAAAGTCAAAAAGACTTTCATGTCACTTACAAGAAGAAGAAGGGAGAGAAGGAGAGGGAGAAAGATCTAGCTGTCCTTGTCAAGGAGGCTGATGTTGAACATAGCCGATCAATGGACAACATCATTGATCAGCTATTCAGGCAAGGCTTTGAACTGACACTGCTATGCTAGATCAGGAGATAAGGAATTTGGAGATGAAAGAGATTGATTACCGATGGACCTGTTATAGCCAAGAGGAAAGAGAGAGACTTGAGGCTATGACAAGGTTCATTTCGAAGTACCTGGGGAGACCAGTCCTGGATGTTAAGTCATGGACCAGGGACAACATCTTGGCTATAGCCACCAAGATCTATCGGCTGGGGAATTCACTAAGGGACTGGTCATAGAAGCCCTCTCTGAAGCCGGTGCTGGGAACAGGACTGCGCTAGCAAACAAACCAAACCTTCACTCATATCCAGAATGCTCAGCACCCTTCTCTTCTTCTTCAAGGGTGCATCATCGGCTATGGGTTTGATGGTGAGGGGGTTGGTTTTGTGGGTTTGTGTTGGTGTGGGAGATTGGGCAGGCAAGAAGAAGAGGATGATGAGGAAGAAGATAGACTGCCTCTCTCTGCAGTCATCTCTTTACCTAAAGCCAAACCTTTACCCATCACTCCCACCTCACAGATGGAAACTGTGAGGGTAAAGCTTGAAGAAGAACAACAGCAAAAGCTACATGATGATGAAGTGCTGAAGAATGTAGATAAAGCTTTTGCTGCTTCCTCATCAATAATTAATATGAGGAAAGAAGCTCTGAGACTGTACACCCTTGCTAACATATTTCAATATCATAAGGATAGGTGAGAACTTGGCCTGATCCCAGGGTGTCTTACAGGATTATTAAGAAAGACATTCTAATGAGATACAAGGCCAGGTAAAGAAGATTGTAGATGAAGTGATCACTGTGGCCCTTGTAGTATCACCCTGGGAAATTATTGAAGATTTCAAGAAGGCCTATTAAGCTAACCTGCCACCCCAAAAGATGTTGGAGAATAGGGTGGTCAGAAAAAGGTTAGTCTATAAGAGGCTTGAGAACTTCAGGAAAGATGAGCTCAATCTGTTACTTGAGGGCATGCACCCAGATGAATTTGCCTACAGACAGATGACCACAGTTGAGCTCAAGAATGGTAAACAGGCCAAGTATGTCTCAGAGCTGTATGGGCGTAAAGGATTGTTTGATGGTGAGGCTGAGGAGCTTACTATGGAAGAACAAATTGTATTCCTTGAAGCCTGTACCAGAGAATCCTACAAGCTCATACATGGGAAGTAGGTCTCATGAATGGGACAACAGCCCTGTGTCCAGTTCCCCAAGACAGGGTTCCCATCCATACTATGCCAACCAAATCTCAGAGACCTCTTTCCAGACCAGTGCTTATTTGGGTCAACTTCTGAGCTGATCCAGAAGGAAATAGACCAATCATTCTGCCATCAATAAGTGGAAAAATAAATAGCTTGGTTTTGGCTACATTGGTTCAGGGGGAGTTTGTTGGACCAAAAGAACCAATGAGTCAGATCAGAAAAACCTCTAAGTCCCACAAGACATCACAACAACTGCTGAAGACATCTTCAGCTGTTTGACAAAGTCTGAAGACCTCAACAGCTGAAGATCAAAGTACTGAAGACCATCAACTGAAGAACTGAAGTGCTAAAGACTTCAACTACTGAAGCCTAAAGAACTGAAGAACATCAGCTGAAGATCCAAGTACTGAAGATCAACAGCTGAAGCACAAAGCCTGAAGACAAAGACTGAAGACATCAGCTGATGACAACTACTGAAGTCAAAGTCTGAAGACAAGTGCTGAAGCCTTCAGACTTTGTCACAACAGCTGAAGAAGTATTCTTCAGTTGTTGTGATGGTTTACCTTTCATTCCTTTCTATTTTAGTAGTTGTAAAATGACTGAAGAGTTTGTTCTTCAGTCATTGTAGTATTTCAGTAGTTTCTTATCAGTCGTTTGTAATAAGTTTAACACTTAGCATTTTGTAAGAAGATGTCAGCTGTTTGACATCCTCAGTAGTTTAGGTGTTTTTCAGTAGTTTGTTAATAACGGTTTGATGTCACTATCAAGTGACATCAGCTGATGTCATTCTTCCTATAAAAGGAAGATGACCTAATTGTAATCTTTGCCGAAGCGTGTAATTCAATAGAAAACACCTTTTTGCAGAATTCTCTCTCTCTCTCTATAACTTACTATTCTATTGCAAAATCTGTTTGTTCTTGCTTGTTTGTTCTAATTCTCGTGCTAAATCCGCTGCGAATACAACCTAATTGATCAAACTAGAGGCTGAGATCCTTTCAAACTGTGTCCATATTCAAGAACACTATAGATCTCAAATCAACTGGTTTAGACACACTGGTTGCCAAAATAGAGGCTCTTGAAATGGATAAAAATCAAGAAACAAGATTGTGAGAACCCATGTCTCACCCTATCATTTTAAAGAAACAAAAAGTGCAGGAAGTGCCTTTAGTTCTAACAATGATAGTGAGAACTCTTGTACTTTGAGTGATGATGAAGAGGAAGTTAGTTTCTATGTGTCAAAACCTTCAAAGAAATCATCTTAAAGTAAACATGGAAAGAAAAATGGAGAACTGCTGATAGAAGAGATACAACTATAGCCGTAGCAAAGTCCTCACAACAAAACAATCAATCAGAACCAATCATTGTGATATTCGATTCTGAAAAACAAAAGCAGCTTGCAGCTTTTAGTTCAAGTTTTCAAGCTTACCTGGGAAGTTCTCTAACATCAGCAAATATTTTCCAGCAAGGCTTAGAAGAACTACATCCTGATATAGTTGAGGAGATGGATCTCCAATGGCAAATGGCAATGATTGCATATAGAGCCAAGCAATATCTCAGAAGAAACAAAATCTTGGCTGCAGCAAGCAAATCATCAAAGATTAATATTGAAAAGTCGAAGGTAAGATGCTTCAAGTGCAATATCTATGGACATTTATCTAGAGAATGCAATCAACAATCAAATCCGGACATGACATAACATCAGCAATCAACTTCTCAAAGATCTTTTAGACAACCTCAGCTGACAAATTCATCCCCACCAGCCACAAATGAATCAGCAGGACCCAGTAATTCAAAGGAGTCGGGGCTGATCATACTGCAAGATGGAACATGTGACTGGAGTATGTATGAGAAGGAAGTCTTGGAAGAGATCCAAGCATTGATGGCTCACATGGAAAACAAAGTTCCACCAATGGCTAGAGATGTAAGAGAAAGATTATGTTCATCAGTATGTGTTGAGGAAGTTGAAAGATATAAAGTCCATGCTCAACAATTGGCTGATAAAGTAAAAGAAACAATGATTTTGAATGAATTCCATGTAAGAGAACATAAATTATATCAAATCAAAATTAACTCTTTGCAAAAGGATTTAGAAAATTTTGTTTCGGAAAACTACAGCTGAGCATCTGACCATTTCCTTAACCAAATACATGGCTGATCATGAATCAACTGAAGTGAAACTTCAGAAGTTTCAACTTTCATCTCAGCTATATGAGAAGTTTATAAATTCTCATATTGAATCAAAGAACATGTATGGGTTGGGATATAATGCGGTTGCACCTCCAATAAATGATAACTACACAACTCTACCCGAAACAATGACCAACACATTATCAAATCATTTTGTGCCAAGCACCAAGTTTGAAATAAAATCTAATCAGACAAACACTAACAATGAAGCTGAGGTGAGTGAAACTAAGTCTTCTGAATTAGAAAATATTAAACATAATGACTCAGAATTTGATTATGAGAAATGTGAGGACTTGGATGATTCTGATGAACATGATGATGATCAACTGAACATCGATAAGAATGTTCCTGTTGAGACTGTTCTTCCAAAAGTGCTTGAAGATCAAAACTGCAATATCCTCCAAAGCAAAGAAACATGCTGAAGACTATCTGCAAGAGGATTGCTAAACTAAATGAAGGACTTCAAGAACTAAATCTGCATAAAAGTTCTTCAATAAAAGAAGTTGTTAAGTGTGGATCAAGTGAGGAGGTACCTTTATCCCACGTAGATAAAGGTAAGAAGAAACAGGCAGCAACTAAGCAGCAGAAAAGTACTTCAGCAGAAGATTTACTGAAGGCTAAATCTGCTGAATCCGTAGAACATCTACGGAAAGCAAAAACCAAATCTACGGAAGAGGTACCAAAGAGAGAAACTACCAGCAAACATAATCAGAAAGTGTTGGATCTCAAGCAACAAAAGTCAGCAAAAGTTAAACAAGAATCACTTGATAGTGCTTCAAGCAAAAGCAAGAACAAATCAAGTGCTCCATTGGAAAATGAGTTGAGGACTCACAAGCTGAATAAGAAAAAGAAGATAGATGAGTCTGAAGAAGAAGCTGAGGAAATGTATTGCAAGTGGTGTGATATGAAAAATCATAATACTGATGATTGCTACTTCAGCAGTTATTGTTCCATTTGCAATATGAATAACCACATGACTTCTGATTGCTACTTCAACAAACAATATGCAATCTGTAACAAAATAATCATTCAACTCAGGAATGTTATTTTAACAAAAAGAACAAGACAAAGAGCACAAAGAAGCCAAAAGCTGAAATGTCTGAATCAGACTCTCAATCTACTGAAAGTCAAGAAGATTCAAAGCCAAAGAAAGTGCAACTAAAACAAAAAAGTATAACACAAAACATAAATCATCTACTGAGGACAAACCTTTAAAGAAAAGATCCTCAATCAATCCAAAACACCTCACAAAAAGGTGGATTTGACTGACAAGAAGTCAAGTGTTGCCGATAATTTCTTTAATAATTTTGAAAAGGAAACACCTGTGCCTCAATCAAAATTAAGAGATGATGAAACTTTCATAAATCAAGGTTCATCTTCAAAATCAAAATATCATCTAAAGAAAGACAAGGTGAAGGAAGAAGAAATTGAGAAACAAGACTCAAAATTAACTACCTCATCTTCAATAGAATCATCCTCACCACCACCAACTCAAAAGAATCAATTAAGCCTGAAATTAATACTAAAACTTCAAGACTGATTCATGAGGGAGTAACAATTTTAGACACTTTTGGCAAACCCAAGACAATTAAGGCTTCGGTTGTCAATTCTAATTGATTTCTTTATTAGTGCAGGAACAATCATGAAGAGCTGACAACAAGTGGTATATTGATAGTGGTTGATCCAGACATATGACAGGAAACTATTCTCTTCTCCATGACTTCAAGCATAAAAATGCCTCATATGTGGCATTTGGTGGGGATAAGAAGGGAGGTAAAATAGTTGGTGAAGGAATGGTAACTAATGGTGTGCTCAAATTTGAGAAAGTAAATTATTGTGAAAATTTATAGTATAATTTATTAAGTGTGTCTCAAATTTATAATCAAAATTATACAACATTATTTGATAACACTAATTGTTATATTCTTGAGCCAGGTTTTTCAGTTCCAGAAGAATGGATCCTTCTTAAAGCATCAAGAAAAAGAAACACATATGTTTTCGATATGAACAACACAACACTCACAAGCCATGAAACATGCCTGCTATCTAAGTCTTCAGAAGATGAATCTCAATTGTGACATAGAAGGCTTGTTCATTCCAACATGAAGAATATGAATAAATTGGTGAAAAATGACTTAGTCATTGGACTACCAAAGAAAGAGTTTTATTGTTCAAATCATTGTTCTTCATATGATAAAGGAAAACAACATAAAGTGACTTATAAATAAAAAATTATCAATACTAACATTACACCACTCAAATTACTTCACATGGACCTTTTTGGTCCAACCAATATCATGAGCATTGGAAAAAGGCAATATTGTTTAGTGATAGTGGATGATTTCACTAGATTCACTTGGGTCTTCTTCTTAAAACAAAAGAGTGAAACATCTGAAACATTAATGGATTTTGTGATCAAGATTGAGAATCAACTTGATTTAAAAGTTAAGATATTTAGGAGTGATGATGGTACAGAATTTGTTAATGCTGATTTAGATTCTTTTTGCAGGAATAAAGGCATTGCAAGGAAATTTAGTGCCCTCATAACTCCACAACAAAATGGAGTTGCGGAAAGAAGAAACAAAACTCTCATTGAAGCAGCAAGAACAATGCTAGCTGACTCTCAGTTGCCTATCACATTCTGGGCTGAAGCGTGAACACAGCATGCAATGTTCAAAACAGGACATTAATTGTCAAAGAAGACATAACAAAACACCTTATGAGCTTTTATTTAAAATAAAACCATACATAGGATATCTTAAAGCTTTTGGGTGTCATGTATCAGTGTTAAACACAAAGGAACAATTGGGAAAATTTTCTGAGAAAGCCTATGATGGTTTCCTTGTTGGATATTCTCAACATCTAAATCATATAGGATTTACATTCCACAACATAACATTGTGGAAGAAACTCCTAATATTTCATTTGATGAATTCGTATTTACCACATCTGTAAAAGGATCATCATGATTGTTTGATATAGATGCATTAACAGATTCATTTTAACTCTGGGTATTTGATCAATGCAGGTTCTATTGATACATGCTATCCATTTGTTCCTCCAAGTTTGAATGAAGTATCTCTATCAGCTGACCCTATAAGACCACAAACCTCAAGTATCATGAATCAAGAAACAAATAATATGCCAAGTCATCAAAATGAAGATACATCCGGAGATGGAAATCCTCCATCAACAGTTGATCGTTGTCGAAGTAACAATCAAATAAGATGTTAAATGTGTGTTCCTATTCACCTTAACTAGTTAGGGTAAGTAGGGCTGTCGAACCTCGTGGAATTAGTGGTCGGTGTGTTGCAAATTGATTTTTAAGAATGATTAACCTAATTATAAAATTACTTAAATTATTGCCTCTTGGCTGCAAAAATTAGATTTTGGAATGCAAAAGAAATTACTAAGAAAACAAATTATAAATGATTAAACTTGATTAAGAAAACGATTACGAAAGAGGGTAATCCACCCCGGGATTCAGAATCAGTTTTCAGTCAGTGTTTTGCTTATAAATATGGGAACTTTTGAGAAGCCGAAACTTTCCATGGTGCTGAAAGTTTTGAGAAGCCGAAATAAGTGAAGTTTTGGTAGCATCAGCCTAGGGGTAGTTTGTTGGATCAAGAAGAAGGCTGGTGCAACCAAAACCATTTGACTTAGTCAATTTTGGTGCTACATTCAAAGGCTTCCAAAGCTAAGTATGAGAATTTCCGAAGTTTGAAGAGTTCTTCCGAAGACAAGTGAAAGATCAACTTCCGAAGACAAACTTCCGACGAAAAAGAAGAACTCCCCAAGCCTGGAATGAAGAAAGACATAGCGACTTATGTAGCTAAGTTCCTCACGTGTACGAAGGTTAAAGCCGAACATCAACGTCCAAGTGGAGTACTTGAACAACCCGAGATTCCTATGTGGAAATGGGAACATATATCCATGGACTTCATAACTAAGCTACCCCGCAACTCCCGTAGACATGATAGCATATGGGTGATCATCGACCGATTGACCAAGTCGGCACATTTTATACCCATACGTGACACTTACAAGACATCAAGGTTGGCTCGTATATACGTTGATGAAATTGTAAGCCGTCATGGGGTACCTCCGCACATCATATCCGACCGAGACGCTCGTTTCACTTTGCACTTTTGGTCGTCTATGCAAGAACTCTTGGGTACTCAATTGGATCTAAGCACGGCTTACCATCCCCAAACTGATGGTCAAACCGAGCGAACCATCCAAACCTTGAAGGATTTGCTACGCCTTTGTGTCATTGACTTTGGTGGTGATTGGGATACGCATTTACCGCTCGCGGAATTTTCGTATAACAATAGTTACCACTCGAGTATCAAGATGACACCGTTTGAAGCGCTTTATGGTCGTAAATGTCGTTTGCCGATCTGCTGGACCGACATTGGTGAAAACTTCATCACTGGTCCTGAACTCATACAATAAACGACCGATAAAGTTTCTATAATTCGCAAGAACCTTGAAGTGGCAAGAAGTCGGCAAAAGAGCTAGCCGATAAGCGACGCAAGCCATTGGAGTTCCAAGTTGGGGAGATGGTTCTTCTTAAGGTCTCACCATGGAAGGGCGTTGTTCGCTTTAGGAAGAAGGGTAAACTGGCTCCAAGATTTGAAGGACCTTTCAAGATTCTGAAAAGGATCGGGAAAGTGGCTTACAAACTGGAATTACCTTCCGACTTTAGTGGAGTTCATCCTGTGTTCCATGTCTTGAATTTGAGGAAGTGTTTGGCTGACGAAAGTCTGCATGCTCCGTTGGATGACATCCAGATCGACGAGTCATTACACTTTGTCGAGAAACCCGTTGAAGTCATGGACCGCATTATGAAGAAGACTGGAACCACAACTACCCCAATCGTCAAGGTTCGCTGGGAGAATAAGCGTGGAGATGAGTTTACTTGGAAGCGAGAAGAGCATATGAAGAAGAAATACTCGTATTTGTTTGTCTAAGTTTCATTCTTAATTTCGGGACAAAATTCTTAAAAGTTGGGGAGACTACAACCTTTTGAATTTTTGTTAAATAAAAGTTAACCCTGTTATATTCTTGTAAGGACCATTTATGTCAATTATGAAATTTTAACGACTTGTTTATGCTTATTTAGTAGTTAGTCTTTAATTCTTTAATTTGAAAGTAAATAATCTAATTATTAAAATTGAACATAATAATAATATTACTACTATTAATAATAAAAATAAAATATTATTAATAGTAATAATAATAATAATAATAATAATAATAATAATAATAATAATAATAATAATAATAAATGATGATGATGATAATAATAATTTATAAATTGTTTAAACTTAAAATATTCAAAACTTGAAGTAAATAAGTTAAGGGGGCTTGTTTGTCATTTTGTTAAACATCAAAAGAAAGTTTGTACATAAAATAATAAAAGTTCCAAACTGCAGGGACCATTGGTGTAATTTCAAAAGTTACAACCCAACCCCCCGCCCCTTTTAAACCCGCTTTTCCGGTAAGCAAGTCCGGCGGAGCTCCGGCGAGCTCCGGCGGTTTCAAAACACCCAAAAACACCCGATTTTGATTCCCAAAACCGTTTTCAATCGATTCGCGAATGTGGTTCGAACTTAAAGACACACTTTAATCGAGCTAAACAATGGTTAGGAACACAAACAATCCAAGTAACCGTCGCCATTATCAATTGAGTCGTTCAATCATTTAAACACAATAATAATCAAAGTAAATGGATTCTAATCGAACGTTAAACTAATCCTAAGCTATTGTCGAACTCAATTCCACCTGAAACACACACGAGCATCATATTCGATTCTCCCATTACCGCGACCTGCAACCTTATCGAAATCCACATTCTGACCAATCTAAACTGAAATTGGTAGAGGGCTTTGAGACGTGAGCATTCTTTGAACCCTTACATGAAGTTAATTTGATTATCGTCAACATTTGCTCATCAAACGAACATACGTTGGTCACGACCTTTTCTTCATCAGTTCTTGTTGATCTACACTTCAATCCGGGTAATTAAAACCACCTATCTGCTTGATGTTACATGGGGATCAAAAGCCCCATGTTTATTTTAGTAATCATCGTTGTTGGGGGTTCAATTTAGATCAAAATCATACTAGGGTTCATATGGATTTGAGGGTTGTTTTGAAACTGTGTATTTGAGAATTAAAACCCACCATCTACTACGGCCACGACCCTGGTTTACTTGTCACAAACTCCCATCTCAATCTTGAGCTCCCGGGTTCGAACCCGGGCACCCTCATTATTTTTTAAAGCTTTTTTTTAAACAAATTAAATTACAGAAAATTTATAATTAATATAAAAATCATTTTTATAAACTTTAATTATTTTTAAAGTCACCTAATTACTTTCTGTAAATTTATTAGTTCAAATACTTTAATATTTTTTATATAAAATATTTTTAACAACTTTCATACTTAGATTATTTTTATAAAAATAGACTTGAATAATAGTTTAAATCACTAAATTATTATTGGACACTATATTATCTTTAATTATGGATTAATCATGATGATTGTAGAATTTATATATATTTTGTAATTAAATTTCACAAGTTATTTAAAAAGAATTTAATTCCTTTAAAAATTCCTAAATAATATTTCCTCTCAATAGATTAAAATATATATATATATATATATATGATTTCAATAACTAACCTCATTTATTTATAAAAAAACCCTCAAATTCTTATTGAAACCCTAGTTCACATTAATCGCTAATCTTATCATTAAACTTAAATCTTGTAAAAATATACGTTTAGGTACCTTGTAAAGAAATTCGTTGGAACATCGTCTATTATACTTATTATCATCTTATACACATATACATCATGTGAGTTTCTTTGCCCCATTTTATATTATTTCACACCGTTTTGGGGTGAAAGATGTTACATTATTTAACTTACACTTGTAAACGTTTAAATCTTGTAAAACACTTGCAATTCGTACTTGTATTTGTCATGGTTATTTGTGTTATTATAAGTCTTATATGAGATACATATTTTGTTTATAATCATTAACTATTACTAGCCTGACGACGTCTTAGATCTTTGGGCCTGACAAGCCTATTTGGTGCTAAAGCCGATGTATTGCCGGCTCCTGATGACGTATGACTTGTTCATCATGAGAACCAAATACACTTAGCCAATCATATAAATTTGTAATCAAGTCGAGGTTTGATTGTAGCTATATGTGTTCTATAAACTTACTAACTCATAACCGATAACATGAATTGCTACATGTAACCTTTGATATACTATGTATATGAAACCCTTGAAAACTCACAAACTTTATAGTTGACCCTTTATTTTTAACATGTTTCAGGAAACACGTAAGTGTGAGGTCATCTTTTGAAGTTTGCATAAAACTAGGGTTTGGACCTAGATTAAAGAATAAAAAGCTTTGGATTACTTTTGTTTTATGTTTTGGACTTATTTCATGTTAAGACTTATGGATGTATTTAAATTGAAACTTATGATAATATTATTTTCATTTAAATATAGCTTTATGTGGTTGTTAACAATCTTAACCCTCACATCTTGACGATTCCGCCTTCAAGGTTGGGGTGTGATAATTTTTTCCGTTAAGTTTCTAACATGAGAGTCATTTTTATTAAAAAAAATTAATCAAAATAAAAAACCAAGTCACGTAAGGGTTTTTATATGTTTAGACTATTTTAACAATTGTAGTTATGATTTGACTCTATAATTATATTTTATTATTTTGTGTTGTTAATTATTTTGGTTTAGTAATTGTGTTAGTTTTGCCCATTTTATTAACTAAACATAGATTGCTTTAGTTTAAAACTTAATTATGATTACGATGATTGATGTTTTATGATTATTATTCATGGGCAGTTAATGTTATTCTATAAATTATTTTTATATTTTTATGATAATTTGTCTTTTATGATTATAATTCAAATAATTTATATTATATGACTTGTTTTTATTTATATATTTTTTTATTTTGTATGTTTTATAAAGTTAGAAATGAATGACTTTTAGTTAGTTATACTTATATTTTATTTTATACAATATGATATCTAGAGATGTTTTTCTTAATTAAATGAAAGAAATACCGACAATCATCCTAGTAAATTAAAATCACAATGGTGATTATCAAAGGAGATTGAATACTTAAAATTTATCATGCAGAGTTGATTTTTTATTTCGTAATTGTTTTGACTAAAATACCTCTAATTTAAAAACTTAACGGCGTTAATTTGGAGTAGTTAAGTGGATTCAAATGACAATTTTTGTAAAACTTTTGGATGCAAATGACAAAATTTAAAATTTTGAATTCAAATAGCAATTTAGAATTTTAATTACATATATATATTTTTAATTAATAATTTACATATATATCCGAACTAAAATTTTATTTACATATATTCCTTTTAATTAAAATATATATTACGTATATACCCATTTGAATATATTCTATAAAAAATATTGTATATAATTATTATTTTACTATTATTTTTACTAAAACTATAAACTTACTTATTTACTCATTTCTAAACTAGCTTTTTATTCTATTTTACTAACTTTCGAGTTTTGATTATGTTTTAGTTTTGATACTAACATTTTTTTACATTATTTTTATTTTTTACTATGTTTATCTTTTGATACTAACATTTCTTAGTTCATATGCGAAACACTTTCAATCTCGTCAAGTAACACAATTTGAACACCTATTTTTTATTGTTCTTGCATCACGATTAATTCTTCTGTCTGAAATCATGCTTTTGAGTAAAATCATGTGTTCATATCATGTTGTGTAATGGAATTGGAAGTGTTTCGGAGTGAACCAAAATACATGAGTATTAAAAGATAAACAAGGTAAAAAAACAAAAAATAGAAAAAAGATAAAAAGATTAGTATAGAAACATAAACAAGTACTCAAAGCTTGAAAGTTGGTAAAGAAAAAGCTAGTTAAGAAATGAGTCAATAAATAATTTTATAGTTTAGTAAATATAAAAAAATTATAATTATATAAGTTATTTTTAATAAAATAATCAAATGGGTAAATATGTAATATTTTTGTTTAATAAAGGGAATGTATGTAATAAATATTTAGTTTGGGTATATATTTAATCGACTAATTTTGAAAGAGAATATATGTAATTAAAATTTTAAATTGGATATATATCTAATTAATAAATTTGTGGAGGGAAATATGTAATTTTTTTTATTTTATTAGATGATGGCTAAATTTGAATATGTAGCAAAGAACAAGATGTATTTCAATATAGTTATTTATCAGATTTTATAATTCATTTATATGTTATGTTATCATCATTATTATCATTTGTATTTTTTGTGTAAATTTCATCATATACGTGGACTTATTACCACAACATTTCTACCAAAAAAATATCATAAAAAACGACCAAAACATCATGTGTATTGGTACTCGCTCATGACAGATAGAATCTGGCAGGTTGTGGGTACCAAACAAAGTGGTGAGAAAGACACATGCTGCACAATCGATAATCCAATAATGCCAAAAAGCTAATACACCTAAATATCACTTAATTGAATAGACCCGTAAACAAGTGTTGGAAAAAAAATTCTTGTGGTTCTTTTTATATTTATTTATCACTAGTGGCTAAACTTGCGTGCCGCAACGGAATACTATAATTTTTCGGTTTCACCCATTGTACATTAGCATTCACCCCTGGTATCAAATAAAGTTTACATCGACAATTCAGTTTTCAAAAATACATGTCTAAACATTGATATAACTAAGTTCGTCATAACGACAACTCCATAATTTATAAAATCATAATTTAAAGTTGTAAGATAACACAAAATATAGTATAGAGAACCGATGCCTTAAACCAATTTTGACGGTGCATGTTTGTACTTTAATCGACTCTGTTTTAAACAAAATTACAACGAAACGTAGGTAAAAGTAAACAAAACTCAATGAAATATTTGAAATTTATAAACATC
>JABSNV010000537.1:62500-288567 GCA_024085815.1 Flaveria linearis
TCAACATCCATTATTTTCTGCTAACTAGTATGCATACAATGATAGCGTTACTGCTGTGTGAGTCTTTGTTTTATAATACTATAAAAATATAATTTTAACTTTTTTAATAAACACACATTCATCATTCATGCCAGTCAAATTGACTTTAATAATATCCCTTGCGTGTTCATCATCATTTTATCTTTTATTACCTTTCCATTTTTATAAATTGGGTTCACATAAAGCAAGAGCCCAAATATACGATTGACAAAAAGTGCCACATACCCCTACCAGTGCCATTGATCATGGTTAACTAAACCACCGACATGAAAGACAACAAATGCCACTCCTACCGCCACACGTCCTCATGATTAGCTAAACCTCTATAGTTGACCCGTTGTGCAAGGCACATACCCATCATGAATAAAGGTCCATTCCATTCATTTAACTCACATAACTCAAGTCAATTTGTGTTAGGAAGGCTTTTCGTTCATCGTCTGGCCCGGGTACAATTCATTATGTTTCACTGTGTCATTTCGTTATTTATTGTTCCATTTTACCATAGATAATAATTTATAAAATATATTTTATATCATTACATAACATAGAACATTAGATAGCACTATAAAATAAGTTACACATATGAGAACTCAATTTCAAGAAATATTCACATGGAAATATGGCCAACAGTTAGTCAAACCCATGGCGGAAATATCTTAAGTGTCGCTTAATGTGATACCGTAACTTAGTACTAGGGTGAATGCGGGTGAATAACTTACCCATGACGGAAATATCTTAAGTGTCACTTAATGCGGTAACTATAACTTAGTACTAGGGTAAATGCGGGTGAATAACTTAATGCGGGTGCAGAAACACATAGTATTCATCTTTAAAGCTTAGGCTATCCTACATTTATGATAAAACATGATAAATTCATACTTTTAGTGAATTCTGTTACTTTCTCACTTTATACCCAAATGTTATTTCTCTCTCTAACAAGTAAAAATGTTTAGGGTGCATGAAAATGATGGAAGGGGCGATTCTTTGCTTTTATACCCCATATGAAAACCTTTTCTTTTTGGTCATATTTGGCCCTTCCGCTATGTTAAAATCGTCCCATTAATTTCTTTTTTCTTTTCTTCATACAATATCGTGTGTTACAAGTTCACCCCCTTACAAGTTCATCCCCTTACAAGTTCACCCCCTTATGTAGGTTCTCGTGCTAATTACAACAAGTGTAATTAAAGCGTGAATTTTTAGGGTTGTTATATCACCCACTTGGATGACACACATATTTTAAGTAATTTTTTATTCATTTTTTTAAAATTTCAAAGGTATAGTAGGAAAAGATGGTATTGTTTGGTTTTAAACATAGAATTGAATGAGCCAAGTGGATGTTTGGCAGCTCATTCTTATCAATTTGTCATTATACTTGGACTAAACATAGAATTGAATGAGTCAAGTGGAAGTTTGGGCAACTCATTTTTTTCAATTTGTCATTATACTTGGACAAGTGGCCTATTTGAAAATGATATCTGATGGTAACGCCGTAATCTGATAATAAAATCAGAACCATAATAACTACAAATAAAACATAAAATTTATCTACAACATTTTGTTTGACACTTTGTGGACGCTTAGTTTTGATTAATTAAACTAATTAACTAGATGACTCGTCGCATGTTGTTGTGGCCGTGCGGTTGTTTAACACTCTCGTTTGGACACTCTTGTCTTAGGGCGAACCAATTTTTAAAAACTTAAAACTTTACACAATCGCTTCGAAACTAAACGTAGTCAAAATTTTGAATGTAAAACGTTAATAATATATAATTGTAAAAATAAAACAATAAAAATAGACAACGATAAACATAACTTTAATTAAAAACGCCAATAAATTAAATGTTTAAAAAACAAACCGAACATCGTCAAAATTCTGAATGTAAACATTAATAATATAAAATCGTAAAATAAAACAATAAAAATAGACAATGATAAACATAACTTTAATTGAAAACACCTAAAAATTAAATATTTAAAAAACCATGACAATGAACACAACATTAACAAAAATTAATAATTTAAAACTAATAAAAATATAACATTAGCCTGAACTTTAACAAAAAAGAGAAATAAACTAAAACATTATAAAACCGGAATAATAACATAAACAACAAAACAAAAGAAGGATTTACACATAAAAATAAATATAATTCAACTTTTCATAATTATATAGGGCCATAATCAAAACCTTTAAAATACAGATCAAACTATAAAATTTTAATGTTTACTGTAGCAATGGAGTTGATCTTTAATAAATTATATAGTTTATAAATTGTAAAACTATGTTCACTAAAGGATTTGTAGGAGTAATGTATTGGGTAATGTTAGATCAAACGCTTGTTCGATGAGAATAACATTCTAATACGTGAAATATGAACACCAAAATACATAAGTTACTAAATAGTTGTACCTAATTGTTGTTTATGAACCAAGTACATTTAGCATCCTCAAAAGTCTCACATTACTTGTGTAAATGATAGATATTTGGATTATAATAATTAAGAAATATTTTGCCTCAATACCAATGATAAATATTAGGTCTCTAATAAGTAAGAAATATGTTAGATCTAGAGAGAAAAGGTCTAGATCAATTTATATAGGCTTAGAACTTTAATCAATTCTTGTAGTAAATGATTGTAACTGACTATCAGTATATAAGTATATATATATATATATATATATATATATATATATATATATATATATATATGCATTGAGTATATAGGTTAACCCATATATATGTGTTGCTTTTTGTGTATGATGACAGGTAAAACAATATATTTGGTGAATTCTTGTAATTGGCTAAGTGCAAGAAACATATATGGATGAACAATTTTGTTAATCCGTAGATATGATTCTTATAAGACTTCCATAAATGAACATCAGTATCCACATGATCTCAAGATAAAGTGAATACTCCTGCGGAAGTACAAGCTCCTACGGAAGAACAAGAGTTCCTGCGGAAGACAAGTTTCCTGTGGAAGACAAGTTTTCTACGGAAGAACAAGAGTTCCTGCGGAAGTATAAGCTCCTACGGAAGACGAAGACACTTGTATGAATTTGACAAGTTCGACCAGTTCAATAAGTCAAATCAGTCAATTTCAAATCCCAAGAGATCCGGTGTTTCCTTAACTAGACTCATAATTGCCTATAAATATGAGTCCTAGGTTTCACATCAAGGTGAAGAACACAATAGCAATATTGCGGCACACACACATCACATCATCAAACCCTAGCCGCCGTCCCATCAACAACAACAATACGTTCGAAGAATCATTGTTCATAGCATTCTTGATTATTCTTTTGTAATCATTATTCAATATTAATAAAATATATTTGAATTAATTTTGTCTTCTTATTTATTACGTATACAATTGTGTTCATCGTAACAGGCTTTTAATAATTGATATTAAAAATTAAAAACAATTAAACAACAGTTAATGATTATTCCACATTCATTGACATGTCTTTATTTTAATACTGATAATTCCTGATTGCGATCCTTGGATTCACAAAATGTTTTGCATCAAATACCACCAACATAGTTGTACTATATGTGTATGAGATGTGAACTACATAGTTAAGTGTGGGGTAGTTTAAGGATGGGTGGCCTCTTCTAGAAGTCTCCAATTGTACAATCAAAACAAATTTGTAAGCACCTTGTGAGTAATATAGATTGGTATCAGAGCCAATTGCTCATTGATTTAGATCGATTGATCTATCAGTATTAAAATTATTTAATTAGCTTTTTGTTAATCAATTAAAACCGGATTTATCTTTCAACAAGCACTGTTACATTGCTTGATTAATTTAGATCTTTATTCATATTAATTGAATAGTAGATCTGAGTTATTGATAGATTAGTTCACTATAACAGTTATAGTTTAATTCTTAAAATTTAACTAAAATGAGTACTTTTGGTGGATCATACCAACCCCCAAAGTTGGGAACGAAGGTTGATTTCAAATCTTAGAAAATCAAGTTCAGGAATCATGTAAATTACACTGATTCTGACTTATGGGAATCAATAACTGAAGGACCTTATATTCCACCCACCCTTAGGCCAGATTATAATGATAAAATCAACCCATAAGTACTAAAGATCTGTCACCTGATGATGTCAAGAAGGTCAAAGTTGATATCAAAGCATACAGTCTGCTAAGTATGGCTTTGCCTGAAGAGATCTTAATTAGGTGTGAGAACTATAAAACAGCTAATTCTTGTGGAAGATATTTCATACACTCTGTGAAGGGAGTGATGAAATCAGAAGCATTAGGAAAGACACCCTCAAATCACAATATGAAACCTTTCATCATATTGAAGGTGAATTAATTCCTCAATAACTCCATAGATTCATGCAACTGGTGACTGAGATGAACATCTTGGAGTTGAAGTATATTAATGTTGGACCAAAAGAACCAATGAGCCAAGATCAGGAAAACCTCTAAGTCCCACATGACATCACAACAACTGCTGAAAGCTTCATCGGCAGTTTGACAAAGACTGAAGACTCAACAGCTGAAGATCAAAGAACTGAAGAACAACAGCTGAAGATCTAAAGTACTGAAGACCATAAGTACTGAAGTCTGAAGTACTGAAGAATACAAGTACTGAAGACTTCAAGTACTGAAGACTCAAGTGCTGAAGATCAATAGTTGAAGAACTGAAGAACTAGAGATCAACAACTGATGTACAAAGTCTGAAGACAAGGACTGAAGACATCAGCTGATGACAACTACTGAAGTCATCAGCTGATGAAACGTCTGAAGCTCAACGTCTGAAGACAAAGTACTGAAGCTTCAGAGTTTGTCACAATAGCTGAAGAAGTTGTCTTCAGTTGTTGTGATGGTTTTACTTTTCAGTTGTTTGTAATTTTTCCTTTCAGTAGATTGTAAACTACTGAAGAGCTTGTTCTTCAGTAGTTGTAGTTCAGTAGTTGTAAACGACTGAAGAGTTTGTTCTTCAGTCGTTGTAGTACTTTCAGTAGTTTCTTTTCTCTTCAGTAGTTTGTAATAAGTTAGAACACTTAGCATTTTATAAGAAGATGTCAGCTGTTTGACATCTTCAGTAGTTTAGGTGTTCTTTCAGTAGTTTGTTAATAACCGTTTGATGTCACTATCATGTGACATCAGCATGCGTCATTCTTCCTATAAAAGGAAGATGACCTAATTGTAAACGGTTCCGAAATGTGTGATCAATTGAAAAATACCTTTTTGGCAGAATCATTCTCTCTCTCTATATTTGTACTGTTACATGCAAAATCATATGTGTTCTTGCTTGTTTGCCTAATTCTCGTGCTAAATCCGCTGCGAATACAACCTAATTGATCAAACTAGAGGTTGAGATCCTGTCAATGGTATCAGAGCAGGTTAATCATTGATCGATTTCACTATTGATCATTGAAACTGCTCTTTTGATCTCTACGTTTGATCGAATTAGCAATTTGCAAGAATTAGTTATAGAGATTGAGATTCTGCTGTTTCTGGTCGTTAAACTTGAGGTTCTCGTGGTTTTGAGCTACATTTGTTTTGTTTAACTTGATTTTGACTGAAATCTGAGATGGCGACACCAACGAACGATCCTCACAATACTTGTTCCTCAACCAAGCCTCCGATGCTTATGAGGAATGAGTATAACATCTGGCAACGGCGTATGCTCCATCATCTATCGATCAACAGCGCTGGTTGTTGGAAATCGGTGGTGCATGGACCATACAAGCCGATGGTGAGCGTCCTTGAGTCTAATGAGAGGGTTGCGAAGAAACCCGATCAATACTCGGACGAAGATCTCAAGCTGTTCGAGATTGATGCAAAAGCCCATGGAATTCTGGCCATGGCACTGCCGAATGAAATCTATGCTGGTCTGATGCATCATGAGACTGCTCATGATCTCTGGGTTGCTCTGAAGGAACAATTCGGAGGAACCGATGAGGTCTTAGCAAACACAAGAGAAATCCTCGCCCAACAATATGAGACATTCTCTCATAGGAAGGGTGAGACTCTGACTCAACAGTATGAGCGGTTCTTATGTTTGATCTCTGAGTTGAAGATGGTCAAACAAGAGTACTCTAATAGTCAGATGAACAACAGATTCTTCAGATCACTGCCTGAGAGATGGGACACTTATACCATTATCCTACGCTCTAGTGCAAATCTGGATACTCCATCTCTCACCTAACTTCATGGGAAACTTCTCACATTTGAGAGAGAGATAGAGCAAAAGAGGAAGTTGTCCACCTCTGGCAAGCTCATTGATGACTTTGTCACTGGCAGTGCTGCCTTGATAGGTCAGGAGTCGGAATATGCTGCATCTGAGAGTGCCTATGATGGGCATATTGATTTCTCTACTAACTCTGAACATGCTTTTGTTGGTGTTGATAGTAGTTCAGGAGGTAGCAGTGATAACTTGTGTTTCCTGATGGAGGACTTAAAGGGCATTCCAGATGATGATCTGGAAGAGATGGATATTTTGAGTCAGATGGCCATGATAAATATTCGATCTCAAAAGTTCTACAAGAGAACTGGCAGGAAATTTCCTGGTCTCTCAGGCAAAACCAAGGTTGGTTTTGACAAGAGCAAGCTGAGGTGTCACAAGTGCCACAGGCTTGGACACTTTGCTAGAGAGTGTAGATCATCTGGATCTAACACCTCTGCACCCTTTGTGACTTTTCCTAGCAATAGCTCACAGAATAAAGGGTAGCATTCCAGTTATCAGGGTCATCCATCATCAGCACAGCCATCACCTGCTTACTTTGTGCCTCAGGGTCATATGCCATACCCATACCCCTGCTACTATGTGCCTCAGCCCAGTCAAGCTCAAGCACCTTCTGCTCAGCCACCACATGCTCTCCCTGAGCCTCACCTTCCCAATCTCATCATCAAACCTAACCTTAACAACATAGCTTCTTCACCCCAGGAGTTGTTGACTGGAGTAGTCTACCAGATGATCTATCTGGTCAGGAACAACTACTCCAAGGTGCTGGTCAACATGGTGGTGATCATCCATTTGGGAATCTTGCTCTAATGGCCCTTGAGTCTGCTGATGGGTCATCATCCAATGCTTCATCACAGGTATCCTCTGAGGCTAAAGCCAAGCTTTGTTCTGATTCATGCATAGCAGTATTTGCTTCTATTAGAGAACCAAATGTAGCTTTAATTGATAAAAACCTTGAGCTAGAGCAAACCATTTCCAAAAAGAAAGTTGAATTTGAGGCTGCTCTTAATGATAAAAATGATGAGATTTATAAGCTTAAATGCCAAATAAAAGATGATAAGGCCAGGGAAGATGTACTTCTAGAGAAGTACAGAGACCTCAAGGAAACTCTTGCAACCACCCAAGTAGAGTGTGATCGATGGGTGCAATCATGCAAGGGTTTTGAAATGCTTCTTAGTAAGCAATCAGCTTCTAATGTGAAGTTTGGCATTGGTTATAATCACATTGCTCCTCCAACAGATTTTACTTCAAGAGCAGATGTAGAATCAAGTGATAACACCTGAAGTTCAAACCTTAACTCCCAAAACCAATCAGCTGATGCTACAACAGCTGATGGTTCAAATACTGACTGTCACATGGTAAACAAGTTGATCAACTAAGGTGTTGTCTCTAGAAGTACTGAAAGTACTGGAGAGCAAGTGATAACACCTGAAGTTCAAACCTTAACTACTGTCAGCACTGAAGAGAAGAAAATTGTCAGTAGAAAGGGTTTGAAGACAACTAAAGAGGATGTTAGGAAAGCAGTACTGCAAGGAAGAAAACTGCAAGTACTGACAGCAAACAGCTAAAGAACAAGTCTTCAGCAGTTTCATCTTCTTCAGTTGATGATCAACATAAGATGAAGAAGAAGCCATGTGAGATATGTGGCTTGTTCAATCATCTTACTGATGATTGCTGGTATAAAAGGGGTTCCAAACTCAAACAAAAGGAGAAAATTAAAGAGCACATGAATAAAATGAAGAATGAGTTTGAGACCAAGTTTGTACTAGCAACATCAAAGCCTAAAATCCCTAAGCCCAAAGCAAAATCCAAAAAGAAGGTAGGGTTACTCAGGCAACAGCTGAGGTTGCTCAAAAGAAGATGGTACAACACAGGAATCCATCACCAGCAAGCACTATTGTGTCTGAAGAGCTGAAAGCTTTATCACAAAGTCAGACACAACTTGTGATGATGGTTCAACATCTAATGGGAAGAGTCAACCAATTAGATGCTCCTGTGTTGAAACCACAGAAAAGGAAATCCAAGCCAAAGGATTCCTCTTCTACACCATCTCCTTCACCTCAGGCTGTCACACAAAACACACCAGTTAGTGTTGCACCTGTTGTTGAGAACAGACCCAAAACCAAAAAGGTTTGGGTCTCTAAAACTAACTAACTTATTGTGTTGATTGCAGGGTTCTTCAACATGCCAAAGAAGCATCTGGTATGTAGACAGTGGATGATCCATGCATATGACAGGAAGCAGCTCTCTTCTTAATGACTACTCTAAAGGAAAGAAGGGATTTGTTTCCTTTGGCAATGATGCAAAAGGTTACATCATCGGAAAAGGCTTTGTTTCCAATGGGAAAATAAGGTTTGATGATGTTAACCATGTGGAGAATCTTAAGTACAATCTCTTGAGTGTCAGTCAAATGTGTGATAAAGGCCATGTTGCCCTTTTCACAAGCTAGAACTGTCGGATTCTGTCATCCAAAGTTTTGAGTTTGATTGACAAGGTGTTGGATGAATATACTCTCCTGAAGGCCAACAGAACAGGAAGAGTGTATGCCTTATATCTTTGTAAGAAAATAGATCTAAAAGGCCATCCTTGCCTATTTTCCAAGGCCTCTCCTCAAGAATCTACTCTATGGCATAGAAGGCTGGGGCATGTTAATCTCAAAAACATGAATCAGCTGACAAGCCATTTTTTAGTAAGAGGGTTGCCTTTGAAGGAGTTCAAGTGTGAAGACAACTGCACTGCTTGCTTAAAGGGAAAACAACACAGAGTATCATTCCCTCCTATAGAAGAACCAAAGTCCACTGCCTGCTTGCAACTCTTGCACATGGATCTCTTTGATCCTGTCAGGGTGATGAGTATGACTTCTACCTGTCTAAGGGAATTAAAAGGTAGTTTAGTATTCCAAGAACTCCTGAACATAAGGAGTGGTTGAGAGAAAGAACAGGACTCTCATTGAAGATGCAAGGTTAGTGTTGGCTGACTCAGGATTGCCACTGACCTTTTGGGCTGAAGCTGTCAACACAGCTTGCTATGTGCAGAATAGAGCCTTAGTGAATCAGAGGTTGATGAAGACTCCTTATGAAGTACTTCATTATTTGGCCCCTTTGATTTCCTTCTTTAGAGCCTTTGGGTGTCCATGTTTCATTCTCAATACTAGCAATCCACTCCAGAAGTTTGCTAGTAAGGTGGATGCAGGGTATTTTGTTGGTTATTCATCAACTTGCAAGGCATACAGAGTTTTCAACTGTAGGACAAAGATGGTTGAAGAAACTCTACATGTGAAGTTTAATGAATCTCCAAAGGACAAGATTCCACAAAACCCTGTGGAGTTGTTTGATCTGGACATACTGCAATATATTCCTTATCAACCTTCAGCTGTTGTGCCTGTCAACAGTTCTCCACCTGGTGGTACTGATGATGATGTAGCCAGTACTCACTTCTTCAGGTTTAGTGACCATCTGCCTGAGTCCACTAAACCTGATGCTCCTGTAGCTTCAGCAGCTCCATCCACAACAAATGCTGATGAGATTTCTTTAAGCTCTACTTTATTTGAGCTGCCATCTCCTACATGGTTTCAAGAATCTCCATCACCATTTGTTGCTGCTAAGGGTTCTATAAACACTTGCACTGATCTTATAGTCTACCAAGAGCTGAAGAATCACCCAATGTCTCAAATCATTGGTGATATCAATGCTGGAGTTTCAACTAGGAGTCAATTGTCCAACTTCTGCTTCTATGCTCTCTTCATCATCAGCAAGAGCCTAAGCTCAAGCACCTTTTGCTCAGCCACCACATGCTCTCCCTAAGCCTCAACCTTCCCAATCTTATCATCAAACCTAACCTCAACAACACAGCTTCTTCACCCCAGGAGTTGTTGACTGGAGTAGTCTACCAGATGATGTATCTGGTCAGGAACAACTACTCGAAGGTGCTGGTCAACATGGTGGTGATCATCCATTTGGGAATCTTGCTCTAATGGCCCTTGAGTCTGCTGATGGGTCATCATCCAATGCTTCATCACAGGTATCCTCTGAGGCTAAAGCCAAGCTTTGTTCTGATTCATGCATAGCAGCATTTGCTTCTATTAGAGAAGCAAATGTAGCTTTAATTGATAAAACCTGGAGCTAGAGCAAACCATTTCCAAAAAGAAAGTTGAATTTGAGGCTGCTCTTAATGATAAAAATGATGAGATTTATAAGCTTAAATGCCAAATAAAAGATGATAAGGCTAGGGAAGATGTGCTTCTAGAGAAGTACAGAGACCTCAAGGAAACTCTTGCAACCACCCAAGTAGAGTGTGATCGATGGGTGCAATCATGCAAGGGTTTTGAAATGCTTCTTAGTAAGCAATCAGCTTCCAATGTGAAGTTTGGCATTGGTTATAATCACACTGCTCCTCCAATAGATTTTACTTCAAGAGCAGATGTAGAATCTGATGGAGAGAGCAATAACCAATCCTTCTCATCATGTGACCTACTATCTAATACAGCATCATCAGAGGTAGAAGTCAGCATTAACTCCCAAAACCAATCAGCTGATGCTACAACAGCTGATGGTTCAAATGCTGACTGTCACATGGTAAACAAGTTGATCAACTCAGGTGTTGTCTCTAGAAGTACTGAAAGTACTGGAGAGCAGGTGATAACACCTGAAGTTCAAACCTTAACTACTGTCAGCACTGAAGAGAAGAAAACTATCAGTAAAAGGGTTTGAAGACAACTAAAGAGGATGTCAGGAAAGCAGGTACTGCAAGGAAGAAAACTGCAAGTACTGACAGCAAACAGCTGAAGAACAAGTCTTCAGCAGTTTCATCTTCTTCAGTTGATGATTAACATAAGAAGAAGAAGAAGAAGCCATGTGAGATATGTGGCTTGTTCAATCATCTTACTGATGATTGCTGGTACAAAAGGGGTTCCAAACTCAAACAAAAGGAGAAAAATAAAGAGCACATGAATAAAATGAAGAATGAGTTTGAGACCAAGTTTGTACTAGAAACATCAAAGCCTAAAATCCCTAAGCCCAAAGCAAAATCCAAAAAGAAGGTAGGGGTTACTCAGGTAACAGCTGAGGTTGCTCAAAGGAAGATGGTGCAACACAGGAATCCATCACCAGCAAGCACTATTGTGTCTGAAGAGCTGAAAGCTTTATCACAAAGTCAGACACAACTTATGATGATGGTTCAACATCTAAAGGGAAAAGTCAACCAATTAGATGCTCCTGTGTTGAAACCACAGAAAAGGAAATCCAAGCCAAAGGATTCCTCTTCTACACCATCTCCTTCACCTCAGGCTGTCACACATAACACACCAGTTAGTGTTGCACCTGTTGTTGAGAACAGACCCAAAACCAAAAGGTTTGGGTCTCTAAAACTAACTAACTTATTGTGTTGATTGCAGGGTTCTTCAACATGCCAAAGAAGCATCTGGTATGTAGACAGTGGAGGATCCATGCATATGACAGGAAGCAGCTATCTTCTTAATGACCACTCTAAAGGAAAGAAGGGATTTGTTTCCTTTGGCAATGATGCAAAAGGTTACATCATCGGAAAAGGCTTTGTTTCCAATGGGAAAATAAGGTTTGATGATGTTAACCAGATGGAGAATCTCAAGTACAATCTCTTGAGTGTCAGTCAAATGTGTGATAAAGGCCATGTTGCCATTTTCACAAGCCAGAACTGTCGGATTCTATCATCCAAAGTTTTGAGTTTGATTGACAAGGCGTTGGATAAATATACTCTCCTAAAGGCCAACAGAACAGGAAGAGTGTATGCCTTATATCTTTCTAAGAAAATAGATCTAAAAGGCCATCCTTGCCTATTCTCCAAGGCCTCTCCTCAAGAATCTACTCTATGGCATAGAAGGCTGGGGCATGTTAATCTCAAAAACATGAATCAGCTGATAAGCCATGTTTTAGTAAGAGGGTTGCCTTTGAAGGAGTTCAAGTGTGAAGACAACTGCACTGCTTGCTTAAAGGGAAAACAACACAGAGTTTCATTCCCTCCTATAGAAGAACCAAAGTCCACTGCCTGCTTGCAACTCTTGCACATGGATCTCTTTGGTCCTGTCAGGGTGATGAGCATGACTTCTACCTGTCTAAGGGAATTAAAAGGCAGTTTAGTATTCCAAGAACTCCTGAACATAAGGAGTGGTTGAGAGAAAGAACAGGACTCTCATTGAAGATGCAAGGTCAGTTTGGCTGACTCAGGATTGCCACTGACCTTTTGGGCTGAAGCTGTCAACACAGCTTGCTATGTGCAGAATAGAGCCTTAGTGAATCAGAGGTTGATGAAGACTCCTTATGAAGTACTTCATCATTTGGCCCCTTTGATTTCCTTCTTTAGAGCCTTTGGGTGTCCATGTTTCATTCTCAATACTAGCAATCCACTCCAGAAGTTTGCTAGTAAGGTGGATGCAGGGTATTTTGTTGGTTATTCATCAACTTGCAAGGCATACAGAGTTTTCAACTGTAGGACAAAGATGGTTGAAGAAACTCTGCATGTGAAGTTTAATGAATCTCCAAAGGACAAGATTCCACAAAACCCTGTGGAGTTGTTTGATCTGGACATACTGCAATATATTCCTTATCAACCTTCAGCTGTTGTGCCTGTCAACAGTTCTCCACCTGGTGGTACTGATGATGATGTAGCCAGTACTCACTTCTTCAGGTTTAGTGACCATCTGCCTGAGTCCACTAAACCTGATGCTCCTGTAGCTTCAGCAGCTCCATCCACAACAAATGCTGATGAGATTTCTTTAAGCTCTACTTCATTTGAGCTGCCATCTCCTACATGGTTTCAAGAATCTCCATCACCATCTGTTGCTGCTAAGGGTTCTATAAACACTTGCACTGATCTTATAGTCTACCAAGAGCTGAAGAATCACCCAATGTCTCAAATCATTGGTGATATCAATGCTGGAGTTTCAACTAGGAGTCAATTGTCCAACTTCTGCTTCTATGCTCTCTTCATCAGTCAGCAAGAGCCTAAGCTCAAGCACCTTCTGCTCAGCCACCACATGCTCTCCCTGAGTCTCAACCTTCCCAATCTCATCATCAAACCTAACCTCAACAACACAGCTTCTTCACCCCAGGAGTTGTTGACTGGAGTAGTCTACCAGATGATGTATCTGGTCAGGAACAACTACTCGAAGGTGCTGGTCAACATGGTGGTGATCATCCATTTGGGAATCTTGCTCTAATGGCCCTTGAGTCTGCTGATGGGTCATCATCCAATGCTTCATCACAGGTATCCTCTGAGGCTAAAGCCAAACTTTGTTCTGATTCATGCATAGCAGCATTTGCTTCTATTAGAGAAGCAAATGTAGCTTTAATTGATAAAAACCTTGAGCTAGAGCAAACCATTTCCAAAAAGAAAGTTGAATTTGAGGCTGCTCTTAATGATAAAAATGATGAGATTTATAAGCTTAAATGCCAAATAAAAGATGATAAGGCTAGGGAAGATGTGCTTCTAAAGAAGTACAGAGACCTCAAGGAAACTCTTGCAACCTCCCAAGTAGAGTGTGATCGATGGGTGCAATCATGCAAGGGTTTTGAAATGCTTCTTAGTAAGCAATCAGCTTCCAATGTGAAGTTTGGCATTGGTTATAATCACACTGCTCCTCCAATAGATTTTACTTCAAGAGCAGATGTAGAATCTGATGGAGAGAGCAATAACCAATCCTTCTCATCATGTGACCTACTATCTAATACAGCATCATCAGAGGTAGAAGTCAGCATTAACTCCCAAAACCAATCAGCTGATGCTACAACAGCTGATGGTTCAAATGCTGACTGTCACATGGTAAACAAGTTGATCAACTCAGGTGTTGTCTCTAGAAGTACTGAAAGTATTGGAGAGCAGGTGATAACACCTGAAGTTCAAACCTTAACTACTGTCAGCACTGAAGAGAAGAAAACTATCAGTAAAAAGGGTTTGAAGACAACTAAAGAGGATGTCAGGAAAGCAGGTACTGCAAGGAAGAAAACTGCAAGTACTGACAGCAAACAGCTGAAGAACAAGTCTTCAGCAGTTTCATCTTCTTCAGTTGATGATCAACATAAGAAGAAGAAGAAGAAGCCATGTGAGATATGTGGCTTGTTCAATCATCTTACTGATGATTGCTGGTACAAAAGGGGTTCCAAACTCAAACAAAAGGGAAAAATAAAGAGCACATGAATAAATGAAGAATGAGTTTGAGACCAAGTTTGTACTAGCAACATCAAAGCCTAAAATCCCTAAGCCCAAAGCAAAATCCAAAAAGAAGTAGGGGTTACTCAGGTAACAGCTGAGGTTGCTCAAAGGAAGATGGTGCAACACAGGAATCCATCACCAGCAAGCACTATTGTGTCTGAAGAGCTGAAAGCTTTATCACAAAGTCAGACACAACTTATGATGATGGTTCAACATCTAATAGGAAAAGTCAACCAATTAGATGCTCCTGTGTTGAAACCACAGAAAAGGAATCCAAGCCAAAGGATTCCTCTTCTACACCATCTCCTTCACCTCAGGCTGTCACACATAACACACCAGTTAGTGTTGCACCTGTTGTTGAGAACAGACCCAAAACCAAAAAGGTTTGGGTCTCTAAAACTAACTAACTTATTGTGTTGATTGCAGGTTTCTTCAACATGCCAAAGAAGCATCTGGTATGTAGACAGTGGAGGATCCATGCATATGACAGGAAGCAGCTCTCTTCTTAATGACTACTCTAAAGGAAAGAAGGGATTTGTTTCCTTTGGCAATGATGCAAAAGGTTACATCATCGGAAAAGGCTTTGTTTCCAATGGGAAAATAAGGTTTGATGATGTTAACCAGATGGAGAATCTCAAGTACAATCTCTTAAGTGTCAGTCAAATGTGTGATAAAGGCCATGTTGCCCTTTTCACAAGCCAGAACTGTCGGATTCTATCATCCAAAGTTTTGAGTTTGATTGACAAGGCGTTGGATAAATATACTCTCCTAAAGGCCAACAGAACAGGAAGAGTGTATGCCTTATATCTTTCTAAGAAAATAGATCTAAAAGGCCATCCTTGCCTATTCTCCAAGGCCTCTCCTCAAGAATCTACTCTATGGCATAGAAGGCTGGGGCATGTTAATCACAAAAACATGAATCAGCTGATAAGCCATGTTTTAGTAAGAGGGTTGCCTTTGAAGGAGTTCAAGTGTGAAGACAACTGCACTGCTTGCTTAAAGGGAAAACAACACAGAGTTTCATTCCCTCCTATAGAAGAACCAAAGTCCACTGCCTGCTTGCAACTCTTGCACATGGATCTCTTTGGTCCTGTCAGGGTGATGAGCATGACTTCTACCTGTCTAAGGGAATTAAAAGGCAGTTTAGTATTCCAAGAACTCCTGAACATAAGGAGTGGTTGAGAGAAAGAACAGGACTCTCATTGAAGATGCAAGGTCAGTGTTGGCTGACTCAGGATTGCCACTGACCTTTTGGGCTGAAGCTGTCAACACAGCTTGCTATGTGCAGAATAGAGCCTTAGTGAATCAGAGGTTGATAAAGACTTCTTATGAAGTACTTCATCATTTGGCCCCTTTGATTTCCTTCTTTAGAGCCTTTGGGTGTCCATGTTTCATTCTCAATACTAGCAATCCACTCCAGAAGTTTGCTAGTAAGGTGGATGCAGGGTATTTTGTTGGTTATTCATCAACTTGCAAGGCATACAGAGTTTTCAATTGTAGGACAAAGATGGTTGAAGAAACTCTGCATGTGAAGTTTAATGAATCTCCAAAGGACAAGATTCCACAAAACCCTGTGGAGTTGTTTGATCTGGACATACTGCAATATATTCCTTATCAACCTTCAGCTGTTGTGCCCGTCAACAGTTCTCCACCTGGTGGTACTGATGATGATGTAGCCAGTACTCACTTCTTCAGGTTTAGTGACCATCTGCCTGAGTCTACTAAACCTGATGCTCCTGTAGCTTCCACAACAAATGCTGATGAGATTTCTTTAAGCTCTACTTCATTTGAGCTGCCATCTCCTACATGGTTTCAAGAATCTCCATCACCATCTGTTGCTGCTAAAGGTTCTATAAACACTTGCACTGATCTTATAGTCTACCAAGAGCTGAAGAATCACCCAATGTCTCAAATCATTGGTGATATCAATGCTGGAGTTTCAACTAGGAGTCAATTGTCCAACTTCTGCTTCTATGCTCTCTTCATCAGTCAGCAAGAGCCTAAACTCAAGCACCTTCTGCTCAGCCACCACATGCTCTCCCTGAGTCTCAACCTTCCCAATCTCATCATCAAACCTAACCTCAACAACACAACTTCTTCACCCCAGGAGTTGTTGACTGGAGTAGTCTACCAGATGATCTATCTGGTTAGGAACAACTACTCGAAGGTGCTGGTTAACATGGTGGTGATCATCCATTTGGGAATCTTGCTCTAATGGCCCTTGAGTCTGCTGATGGGTCATCATCCAATGCTTCATCACAGGTATCCTCTGAGGCTAAAGCCAAGATTTGTTCTGATTCATGTATAGCAGCATTTGCTTCTATTAGAGAAGCAAATGTAGCTTTAATTGATAAAAACCTTGAGCTAGAGCAAACCATTTCCAAAAAGAAAGTTGAATTTGAGGCTGCTCTTAATGATAAAAATGATGAGATTTATAAGCTTAAATGCCAAATAAAAGATGATAAGGCTAGGGAAGATGTGCTTCTAGAGAAGTACAGAGACCTCAAGGAAACTCTTGCAACCACCCAAGTAGAGTGTGATCGATGGGTGCAATCATGCAAGGTTTGAAATGCTTCTTAGTAAGCAAGTTTGGCATTGGTTATAATCACACTGCTCCTCCAATAGATTTTACTTCAAGAGCAGATGTAGAATCTGATGGAGAGAGCAATAACCAATCCTTCTCATCATGTGACCTACTATCTAATACAGCATCATCAGAGGGAGAAGTCAGCATTAACTCCCAAACCAATCAGCTGATGCTACAACAGCTGATGGTTCAAATGCTGACTGTCACATGGTAAACAAGTTGATCAACTCAGGTGTTGTCTCTAGAAGTACTGAAAGTACTGGAGAGCAGGTGATAACACCTGAAGTTCAAACCTTAACTACTGTCAGCACTGAAGAGAAGAAAACTATCAGTAGATAGGGTTTGAAGACAACTAAAGAGGATGTCAGGAAAGCAGGTACTGCAAGGAAGAAAACTGCAAGTACTGACAGCAAATAGCTGAAGAACAAGTCTTTAGCAATTTCATCTTCTTCAGTTGATGATCAACATAAGAAGAAGAAGAAGCCATGTGAGATATGTGGCTTGTTCAATCATCTTACTGATGATTGCTGGTACAAAAGGGGTTCCAAACTCAAACAAAAGGAGAAAATTAAAGAGCACATGAATAAAATGAAGAATGAGTTTGAGACCAAGTTTGTACTAGCAACATCAAAGCCTAAAATCCCTAAGCCCAAAGCAAAATCCAAAAAGAAGGTAGGGGTTACTCAGGCAACAGCTGAGGTTGCTCAAAAGAAGAAGGTGCAACACAGGAATACATCACCAGCAAGCACTATTGTGTCTGAAGAGCTGAAAGCTTTATCACAAAGTCAGACACAACTTGTGATGATGGTTCAACATCTAATGGGAAGAGTCAACCAATTAGATGCTCCTGTGTTGAAACCACAGAAAAGGAAATCCAAGCCAAAGGATTCCTCTTCTACACCATCTCCTTCACCTCAGGCTGTCACACATAACACACCAGTTAGTGTTGCACCTGTTGTTGAGAACAGACCCAAAACCAAAAAGGTTGGGTCTCTAAAACTAACTAACTTATTGTGTTGATTGCAGGGTTCTTCAACATGCCAAAGAAGCATCTGGTATGTAGACAGTGGAGGATCCATGCACATGACAGGAAGCAGCTCTCTTCTTAATGATTACTCTAAAGGAAAGAAGGGTTTTGTTTCCTTTGGCAATGATGCAAAAGGTTACATAATCGGAAAAGGCTTTGTTTCCAATGGGAAATAAGGTTTGATGATGTTAACCATGTGGAGAATCTCAAGTACAATCTCTTGAGTGTTAGTCAAATGTGTGATAAAGGCCATGTTGCCCTTTTCACAAGCCAGAACTGCGGATTCTATCATCCAAATGTGTGATAGTGCTGATGAGTTTGCAGATATATTCACTAAGACTTTAGATAGTGCCACATTTCAGAATTTGGTACTAAGGCTTGGTATGCTGCAGCTAGAATAATTTGACTAATACTGGTGCTCTCAGTTCACAAGTACTGATGAGCATTAGTGTGTAAAAGTCAAATATAAGTACTGATGGGTATAGTCTTCAGCATTTTCACAACTACTGAAGACTAAAATGTCTCAAAGTACTGAAGTACATTATTTGTTGAAAACAACTGATGTAGTTACAACTACTGATGTGGTTATATCTACTGATGTATAATTTTCAAACAAATAAGTACTGAATAACAAATCTTGTTCACAAGTACTGATGTGTAATCTTACACAAGTACTGAAGACAAAATTGTTCACCAGCTCTGAGGAGCAATTTATTTCATCAGCACTTATGAACATCTGATCAAAAGAGCTGAGGAATAAGTATTCACAAGAGCTGAAGGGCCAATGAAACATCTGAAAGTCAGTTAAAGAGCTGATGAGTAAATGTGAAGGTTAGAATGAAACAACTAAATTGACGGCAATAGCTGATGAGTAACTTTACTCTTCAGCTGATTCCAACATCTGCTGTTTCATATCCAAACAACTGAAGGACAAAACCATGTCTTCAGTAGTTTCACAACTACTGATGACTAACACCAAGTCCTCAGTTGTCTACAACAACTGAAGCAAAACCATGTCTTCAGTAGTTCACAACTACTGATGTCAGTAGTTTACAACTACTGAAGACTAACACCAAGTCTTCAGTTGTTACAACGTCTGAAGATGAAAACCATGTCTTCAGTAGTTTATAACTACTGAAGACTAACAACAAGTCTTCAGCCGTTTACAACATCTGAAGGACAAAACAAGGTCTCAGTAGTTTCAACTACTGAAGACTAACACCAAGTCCTCAGATGTTACAACTCCTGAAGGTTAAAACCACGTCATCAGTAGTTTCAACAACTGATGACTAACACCAAAACCTTCAGTAGTTTTCTTTTAGCCTATAAATACCCAACCAAACCTTCAGAGCATTTCATTCTCACTTGACCTAACTTTTAAAAACCTCTGAAACTTCCCATACACCGTTAATGGCGACCATGCAACTCAAGCATCGACACAACTGTGTCGCATACCTTACTAAATCGCCCTTCTGGACCAAGTTTCACAATGCCATAGATCTGATGGTCGACTCACCCTACCAAACGGCTTTCCTATTAAATCTGATCATTAATGCCGATTCCCTATCAGCGTTCTGGACGAACGTTACCGTTCAAACTGGAGAGAACGACGGCGAGGTCTCTCTCCGGTCGTCCGTAAACAATAAACCGGTGGTCATTACTCCAGCTATCATCCGACAAAGCCTAAAGCTGGATGATGCCACCTTTCCAACCGACTACCCCAAAGGCACCCTTGATCTCTCTTTCATTACTCATGATTATCAGGGTGACCTCTCTGCCTCCGCCTTGCTGAAGAAACATTTCCCTGATCCACAACGACTTATCTTTCACATGGTGAATGTTTGCCTCGCCCCGAAGACATCCTCATGGGACCAGATGTCCTCATGGGACCAGATGTCCTCAAGGTTGCAGCAGGTATTGTACTCTACCTTTGAGAAACAGCCATTAAATTTTACTAAAATAATATTTTTGGAACTCAAAGACATGGCTTCAAAACCTTTTGCTAACCGTTGGATTTTATATCCACGGTTCCTTATGGCCATGATAGAGAGCCAGCTTAATGCTGAGGGACTAGTTGGCACTGGAGTCCCTGCCATGGCTGTATTAGCTGAGGTATACTCCAGGCACAACACCGACCAGACACTCAAAAAGGCTGCCAATCTGCGCAAACCCACGCAGCTGGAACCCACAGCCTCCACCTCCAAGTCTAAAGTCCCCACCAAACCCAAACCCAAATAGAAAACCAAAACGGCTTCTCAGGGAGATGAGTCCCCTGAGGATGCCCCTGCAACACAAACTCAGGAAGTGACTGCTGGCCAGATTCTCCCAGCAGTCACCACGACTCCACCTACCACAACCGCACAGGTATCCTCTCTACAGGAGCCTGATGCAACCATTTCAGGGGCTGCCACACATCTGGAAACTTTCTCAATTGAGGAGGTTGCCATTGAAGAGCACATTCCTCCCCATGTGCAATCTGTTTCTAGCCCTTCTCCCACTGCAACCGCCCCCAAAAGTCCAACCTTCATAATTGCAGAAGTGTTGACCCATCTCAACACTCCACCCTCTCCCCATGCACCAATTACAACTGGGATATCTCCAACCATAGAGAGGGTGGAAACAAGTGTTGATGGGAGCCCATGACACCGAGAATCACATGTCATATCTCCAAGTGTGGCCACGGAGATAAGGCAATCTGGTGAGGCTGCCACTTCCCCTGCATCAGCAAATGAGCAGGAAGAAGCTGGTATCATCAATAAGACCTCACCAGAGGCAACTGCCGATGATGGATCCAATCCGGAGGCTGGAAGTCCCCAGAACCAAGACAAAGGGGCACATGCAACTACTGAGCCACACTCAGTGCATGTACATCCTGACACAGTCAGGAGGTCAGGTGATTCAGTGCACACTGATGATGACCTGAGCTTCTTCTATGACGTAGTTGCTCAAAACACCATCCTTGAGGATGAGGTAAGCAGACTCAAAGAGCTACTTGCCAAAATGTCTCAGGATCAAAGTCCATCTGCCACCATACACCCACAGATGGCACCTTCACTTGAAGGTCTCACAGACACTCAGCCACTCCCACAAACTCAGCCACCTGCCTCTGCTTCTGGCACTAGTTCTCAGGAACAGAATCCTCCTGAGCAATTAGTTGCTATCTTCCAACAATCACTGTCTCTCATCACACCAATAATCACAGACATTGTGATGGAAACCCTTGATGAGAGGCTTCCCTCACAAATACAGCCCTTGGTGGAGGTTGTTGTGGCTAAAGTGCTTTCTGATAGTCAAACCCTAACCAATGCACCCCAAAAGGGGGAGACATCAGTGAAAGCAAAGAGGAAGAGGGTAGAGGAGGAGAAAGAAGTGGTGGAAAAAGAGAGGGATGTGGTTGAGGAGACTGAGAGGGTGAAAGGGAAGGAGAAGGAGAGGGAGGAGAGAGCTGAAAAGATCAAAGTGGCTGAAATCCAAAAAGATTTCAGTGTCACTTACAAAAAGAAGAAAGGAGAGAAGGAGGGAGAGAAAGTGAAAGAGACTGATCTAGCAGTCCTAGTCAAGGAGGCTGATGCTGAGCATAACCGATCAATGGACTCTATCGTTGATCAGCTGTTCAGGAAAGGCTTTGACACGGACACTGCCATGCTAGATCAGGAAATTAGGAAGTTGGAGATGAAGGAAATTGAGTACCGATGGACCAGTTATAGCCAAGAGGAGAGAAAGAGACTCGAGGCTATGACTAGGTTTATTTCGAAGTATCTGGGGAGACCAGTCCTAGATGTGAGGTCATGGACCAGGGACAGAATCTTGGCTATAGCCACCAAGATCTGTTCGGCTGGTGAGTTTACCAAGGGGCTGTCGTAGAAGCCCTGTCAGAAGCCGGTGCTGGGAACAGGACTTTGCTAGCAAAACAAACTAAACCTTCCCTCATTTCTAGATTGCTAGCAAAGCCTGCCCAATCTCCCACACCAACAGCAACCCAAACACAACCCACAAAACCAACCCCCTCACCATCAAAACCCATTGCCGATGATACACCCTTGCAGAAGAAGAGAAGGGTGTTGAGGCTGCAAGAAGAAGAAGAAGAGGAGGATGAGGAAGATAGACTGCCTCTTTCTGTAGTCATATCTTTACCGCGAGCCATACCTAAACCCATCACTCCCACCTCACAGATGGAAGCTGTGAGGGTTAAGATAGAAGAAGAAGAGCAGCAGAGGCTTCATGATGCTGAAATGCTAAAATCCATAGATCAAGCCTATGCTGCTTCTTCATCTATCATAAGTATGAAGAAAGAAGCTCTGAGACTCTTCACCCTTGCCAACACATTTCAATATCAAAAGGACAAGGTGAGGACTTGGCCTGATCCCAGGGTGGCTCACAGGATTAAAAGGATAGATATACCAGTGAGATACAAGGGCCAGGTAAAAAGGATTGTAGATGAAGTGATCACTGTGGTCCTTGTAGTTTCACGTTGGGAGATTGTTGAGGAGTTCAAGACAGCCTATCAGACTAACCAGACACCCCAAAAGATGTTGGAGAATAGGGTGGTCAGAAAGGGTTAGTCTACAAGAGGCTTGAGAACTTCCGAAAGGATGAGCTCAATCTGTTACTAGAAGGCAAACATCCTGATGAATTTGCCTATAGACAGATCACAACAGTTGAGCTCAAGAATGGCAAACAGGCCAAGTTTGTCTCGGAGCTGTATGGCCGTGAAGGATTATTTGAAGGTGAGGCTGAAGACCTGTCCATGGAAGAACAAATTACATTCCTCAGAGCCTACACCCGAGAATCCTACAGGCTCATACATGGGGAGTAGGTCTCATGGATGGGACAACAGCCCTGTGTCCAGTTCCCAAGTTAGGGTTCCCATCCATACTATGCCAACCAAATTTTAGAGACCTCTTCCCAGGCCAGTGCTTAATTGGGTCAACTTCTGATCTGATCCAGAAGGAAATAGACTAACATTTCTGCCAACAATAAGTGGGACAATAAATTGCTTAGAGGTTTTGGCTGCATTGGTTCAGGGGGAGTTTGTTGGACCAAAAGAACCAAGGAGCCAAGATCAGGAAAACCTCTAAGTCCCACATGACATCACAACAACTGCTGAAAGCTTCATCAGCAGTTTGACAAAGACTGAAGACTCAACAACTGAAGATCAAAGAACTGAAGAACAACAGCTGAAGATCTAAAGTACTGATGACCACAAGTACTGTAGTCTGAAGTACTGAAGAATACATGTGTTAAAGACTTCAAGTACTGAAGGCTCAAGTGCTAAAGATCGACAGTTGAAGAACTGAAGAACTGAAGATCAACAACTGATGTATAAAGTTTGAAGACAAGGACTGAAGACATCAGCTGATGACAACTACTGAAGTCATCAGCTGATGAAACGTCTGAAGGTCAACGTCTGAAGACCAAGTGCTAAAGCTTTAGAGTTTGTCACAACAGCTGAAGAAGTTGTCTTCAGTTGTTGTGATGGTTTTACTTTTCAATTGTTTGTAATTTTTCCTTTCAGTAGATTGTAAACTACTGAAGAGCTTGTTCTTCAGTTGTTGTAGTTCAGTAGTTGTAAACGACTGAAGAGTTTGTTCTTCAGTCGTTGTAGTACTTTCAGTAGTTTCTTTTCTCTTCAGTAGTTTGTAATAAGTTAGAACACTTAGCATTTTGTAAGAAGATGTCAGCTGTTTGACATCTTCAGTAGTTTAGGTGTTCTTTCAGTAGTTTGTTAATAACCGTTTGATGTCACTATCATGTGACATCAGCATGCGTCATTCTTCCTATAAAAGGAAGATGACCTAATTGTAAACGGTGCCGAAACGTGTGATCAATTGAAAAATACCTTTTTGGCAGAATCATTCTCTCTCTCTTTATATTTGTACTGTTACATGCAAAATCATATGTGTTCTTGCTTGTTTGCCTAATTCTTATGCTAAATCCGCTGCAAATACAACCTAATTGATCAAACTACAGGCTGAGATCCTGTCAAATAATGAGGAACTAAACAAAAAAATGCCCCATACTTTGCTTGAATGTTGGAAGCAAACTGTGTCCATGTTCAAGAACACTATAGATCTCAAATCAACTGGTTTAGACACACTGGTTGCCAAATAGAGGCTCTTGAAATGGATAAAAGATCAAGAAACAAGAGTGTGAGAACCCATGTCTCACCCTATCATTTTAAAGAAACAAAAAGTGCAGGAAGTGCCTTTAGTTCTAACAATGATAGTGAGAACTCTTGTACTTTGAGTGATGATGAAGAGGAAGTTAGTTTCTATGTGTCAAAACCTTCAAAGAAATCATCTCAAAGTAAACATGGAAAAGAAAAATGAAGAACTGCTGATAGAAGAGATACAACTATAGCCGTAGCAAAGTCCTCACAACAAAACAATCAATCAGAACCAATCACTGTGATATTGGATTCTGAAAAACAAAAAGCAGCTTGCAGCTTTTAGTTCAAGTTTTCAAGCTTACCTGGGAAGTTCTCTAACATCAGCAAATATTTTCCAGCAAGACTTAGAAGAACTACATCCTGATGTAGTTGAGGAGATGGATCTCCAATGGCAAATGGCAATGATTGCATATAGAGCCAAGCAATATCTCAGAAGAAATAAAAACTTGGCTGCAGCAAGCAAATCATCAAAGATTAGTATTGAAAAGTCGAAGGTAAGATGCTTCAAGTGCAATCTCTATGGACATTTCTCTAGAGAATGCAATCAACAATCAAATCCGGACATGACACAACATCAGCAGCCTCAGCCTCATCAACATCAATCTTATCAGCAATAAACTTCTCAAAGATCTTTTAGATAACCTCAGCTGACAAATTCATCCCCACCAGCCACAAATGAATCAGCAAGACCCAGTAATTCAAAGGAGTCGGGGCTGATCATACTGCAAGATGGAACATATGACTGGAGTATGTATGAGAAGGAAGTCTTGGAAGAGAATCAAGCATTGATGGCTCACATGGAGAACAAAGTTCCACCAATGGCTAGAGAGGTAAGAGAAAGATTATGTTCATCAGTATGTGTTGAGGAAGTTGAAAGATATAAAGTCCATGCTCAACAATTGGCTGATAAAGTAAAAGAAACAATGATTTTGAATGAATTCCATGTAAGAGAACATAAATTATATCAAATCAAAATTAACTCTTTGCAAAAGGATTTAGAAAAAATTGTTTCGGAAAACTACAGCTTAAAAGCCCAAGTTGAGCATCTGACCACTTCCTTAACCAAATCCATGGATGATCATGCATCAACTGAAGTGAAACTTCAGAAGTTTCAACTTTCATCTCAGCAATATGAGAAGTTGTTAAATTCTCATATTGAATCAAAGAACATGTATGGGTTGGGATATAATACGGTTGCACCTCCAATAAATGATAACTACACAACTCTACCTGAAACAATGACCAACACATTGTCAAATTATTTTGTGCCAAGCACCAAGTTTGAAATAAAATCTAATCAGACAAACACTAACAATGAAGCTGAGGTGAGTGAAACTAAGTCTTCTGAATCAGAAAATATTAAACATAAATGACTCAGAATTTGATTATGATAAATGTGATGACTTGGATGATTCTGATGAACATGATGATGATCAACTGAACATCGATAAGAATGTTCCTGTTGAGACTGTTCTTCCAAAAGTGCTTGAAGAATCAAAACTGCAATATCCTCCAAAGCAAAGAAACATGCTGAAGACTATCTACAAGAGGATTGCTAAACTAAATGAAGGACTTCAAGAACTAAATCTGCCTAAAAGTTCTTCAATAAAAGAAGTTGTTAGGTTTGGATCAAGTGAGGAGGTACCTTTATCCCACGTAGATAAAGGTAAGAAGAAACAGGCAGCAACTAAGCAGCAGAAAAGTACTTCAGCAGAAGATTTACGGAAGGCAAAATCTGCTGAATCCGTAGAACATATACGGAAAGCAAAAACCAAATCTACGGAAGAGGTACCAAAGAGAGAAACTACCAACAAACATAATCAGAACGTGTTGGATCTCAAGCAACAAAAGTCAGTAAAAGTTAAACAAGAATCACTTGATAGCGCTTCAAGAAAAAGCAAGAACAAATCAAGTTCTCCATTGGAAAAGGAGTTGAGGACTCACAAGCTGAATAAGAAAAAGAAGATAGATGAGTCTGAAGAAGAAACTGAGGAAATGTATTGCAAGTGGTGTGATATGGAAAATCATAATACTGATGATTGCTACTTCAGCAGTTATTGTTCCATTTGCAATATGAATAACCACATGACTTCTGATTGCTACTTCAACAAACAATATGCAATCTGTAATAAAAATAATCATTCAACTCAGGAATGTTATTTTAACAAAAAGAACAAGACAAAGAGCACAAAGAAGCCAAAAGCTAAAATGTCTGAATCAGACTCTCAATCTTCTGAAAGTCAAGAAGATTCAAAGCCAAAGGAAGTGCAACTAAAACAAAAAAGTACAACACAAAACAGAAATCATCTACTGAGGACAAACCTTTAAAGAAAAGATCATCAAATCAATCCAAAACACCTCATATAAAGGTGGATTTGACTGACAAGAAGTCAAGTGTTGCTGATAATTTCTTTAATAATTTTGAAAAGGGAACACCTGTGCCTCAATCAAAATTAAGAGATGATGAAACTTTCACAAATCAAGGTTCATCTTCAAAATCAAAATATCATCCAAAGAAAGACAAGGTGAAGGAAGAAGAAATTGAGAAACAAGACTCAAAATTAACTACCTCATCTTCAATAGAATCATCCTCACCACCACCAACTCAAAAGAATCAATTAAGCCTGAAATTAATACTAAAACTTCAAGACTGATTCATGAGGGAGTAACAATTTTAGACACTTTTGGCAAAACCAAGACAATTAAGGCTTTGGTTGTCAATTCTAATTGATTTCTTTATTAGTGCAGGAACAATCATAAAGAGCTGACAACAAGTGGTATATTGATAGTGGTTGATCCAGAAATATGACAGGAAACTATTCTCTTCTCCATGACTTCAAGCATAAAAATGCCTCATATGTGGCATTTGGTGGGGATAAGAAGGGAGGTAAAATAGTTGGTGAAGGAATGGTAACTAATGGTGTGCTCAAATTTGAGAAAGTAAATTATTGTGAAAATTTATAGTATAATTTATTAAGTGTGTCTCAAATTTGTGATCAAAATTATACAACATTATTTGATAACACTAATTGTTACATTCTTGAGCCAGGTTTTTTAGTTCCAGAAGAATGGATCCTTCTTAAAGCATCAAGAAAATGAAACACATATGTTTTGGATATGAACAACACAACACTCACAAGCCATGAAACATGCCTGCTATCTAAGTCTTCAGAAGATGAATCTCAATTGTGGCATAGAAGGCTTGTTCATTCCAACATGAAGAATATGAATAAATTGGTGAAAAATGACTTAGTCATTGGACTACCAAAGAAAGAGTTTTATTGTTCAAATCATTGTTCTTCATATGATAAAGGAAAACAACATAAAGTGTCTCATAAATAAAAAAATTATCAATACTAACACTACACCACTCAAATTACTTCACATGGACCTTTTTGTTCCAACCAATGTCATGAGCATTGGAAAAAGGCAATATTGTTTAGTGATAGTGGATGATTTCAGTAGATTCACTTGGGTCTTCTTCTTAAAACAAAAGAGTGAAACATCTGAAACATTAATGGATTTTGTGATCAAGATTAAGAATCAACTTGATTTAAAAGTTAAGATAGTTAGGAGTGATGATGGTATAGAATTTGTTAATGCTGATTTAGATTCTTTTTGCAGGAATAAAGGCATTGCAAGGAAATTTAGTGCCCTCATAACTCGACAACAAAATGGAGTTGCGGAAAGAAGAAACAGAACTCTCATTGAAGCAGCAAGAACAATGCTAGCTGACTCTCAGTTGCCTATCACATTCTGGGCTGAAGCTGTGAACACAACATGCAATGTTCAAAACAGGACATTAATTGTCAAAGAAGACATAACAAAACACCTTATGAGCTTTTATTTAAATAAAACCATACATAGAATATCTTAAAGCTTTTGGGTGTCATGTATCTGTGTTAAACACAAAGGAACAATTGGGAAAATTTTCTGAGAAAGCCTATGATGGTTTCTTTGTTGGATATTCTCAACATCTAAATCATATAGGATTTACATTCCATAACATAACATTGTGGAAGAAACTCCTAAGGTTTCATTTGATGAATTCGTATTTACCACATTTGTAAAAGGATCATCATGGTTGTTTGATATAGATGCATTAACAGATTCATTTTAATTCTGGGTATTTGATCAATGGAGGTTCTGCTGATACATGCTATCCATTTGTTCCTCCAAGTTTGAATAAAGTATCTCTATCAGCTGATCCTACAAGACCACAAACCTCAAGTATCATGAATCAAGAAACAAATAATATGCCAAGTCATCAAAAAGATACATCCGGAGATGGCAATCCTCCATCAACAGTTAATCATTGTCGAAGTAACAATCAAATAAGATGTTAAATATGTGTTCATATTCACCTTAACTAGTTAGGGTAAGTAGGGTTGTCGAACCTAGTGGAATTAGTGGTCGGTGTGTTGCAAATTGATTTTTAAGAATGATTAACCTAATTATAAGATTACTTAAATTATTGCCTCTTGGCTGCAAAAATTAGATTTTGGAATGCAAAAGAAATTACTAAGAAAACAAATTATAAATGATTAACTTGATTAAGAAAACGATTACGAAGAGGGTAATCCACCCCGGGATTCAGATTCAGTTTTCAGTCAGTGTTTAGCTCATAAATATGGGAACTTTTGAGAAGCCGAAACTTTCCCTGGTGCTGAAGTTTTGAGAAGCCGAAATAAGTGAAGTTTTGGTAGCATCAGCCTAGGGGTAGTTTGTTGGATCAAGAAGAAGGCTGGTGCAACCAAAACCATTTCAGTTAGTCAATTTTGGTGCTACATTCAAATGCTTCCGAAGCTAAGTATGAGAATTTCCGAAGTTTGAAGAGTTCTTCCGAAGACAAGTGAAAGATCAACTTCCGAAGACAAACTTCCGAAGAAAAAGAAGAAGTCCCCAAGCCTCGGAAGAAGCAGTCTTCCGAAGTATAAGTGGCTTCGGAAGAAGTTATTCTTCCAAAGCAATTTAACCTTCGGAAGACACTGCTATAAACCAGTGGACATAAGTATGGTCTCTGACATTCCGCTGCAGACTTCTGATACAGCATGACTTCTTCCTAAAGAGCCCAGTTGACCATACTTTATTCTACTGTTTACCTTTTTATGATAGTACATGTTACTAACCTTAGTTGGTGACAAAAGGTAAGTCAGGGACATGTCCTGACTACCAAATCTCAGATAAAATATCCAAGATACCTTAACCTATAGTCTTGTAGTATAGTCTTTTGGTTATAGGTTTACAGCTGGTATCAAAGTATATCCGGCTGTAGATAGTATTATATATGTATTTCTCATTGTAACTCATTAGATAGAGACTCGTTTTGAGTGTTGTTCTAGGTGAGTTTGAGAGAAAATCACTTGTTAAGTGACCAATATCGATCCTGCAATTGGTATTAGAGCTTTTTAGGCTCTTGATTGCGTGATCTAACCATCCAAATCAACTTGTTTTTCACTCCTCCCTACAACCCACTCACTTAAATGGCCGCTCTCACTAAAGCTGATATGGAAACTGGTACCTTGACTAAGTCCCCACTGATCACCCCTGAAGATTTTGACACATGGTGCACAAGAATGGAAAGCTTCATCAAGTGTCAAGTCTCAAGGATGTGAGACTCCGTTGTCAATGGTCCTTTCATACCAAGCACCACTTCTGCTACTGGTAATCGTATCATTCCAAAAGATGTGGACGATTACTCAGAAAAAGATAGGAAAAGAATATAGCTTGATCAAAGGGCTATGACTGCTCTTCAAACTGCTCTTCCAAACTCCATTTACAGGGGCTTCAAGAAGTGCAAGACAACTAAAGACTTATGGGATGCACTGAAGCTTATGTATGAAGGATCCAAGGAGACTAAAGAGAACAAGAAGTATCTCTTAAAGAAGCAGTTTGAAAACTTCACTTTCAAGGTTGGTGAGACCTTGACTTAACAATACTTCAGGTATGTTGAGATAGTGGATACTCTGGTGGATATTGGAGTAACTCTTGAGAACAGGGACATAGTAAGGAAGTTCATGTCTTCCCTTCCTAAACTATAGACACACTATTGTGTTATGATCAAGAGAACATCAGACCTTAAGACTCTTACTCTCATAGAGTTGTATGGTATCCTCAGTGTATTCCAGATGGAGATGAACATGCAAAACTCCTCTGTAACTCCAATAACCAACTGATTTCAGCCCTTCATGTGGTTGAAAGAGAAAGCATAGAACCACAACATCAGTTGCTATGGTACCCTGACAACTCACAAAATGGACCCTACATTACTCTACCTGAGACTCCAAGGTCTCAACAGGCTCAACACAACTCCTTTCAGGATAGTTATACCTTTGTCTTTAGAAGTGGACACTGGTGATTTTCAATATTGCTTTGATGATCTTGAGTGCTTCAGTCCAGATGATGTAGAGTATGTGGACATTGTCCAACAGATGGCTCTTTTAACTTACAGAGCAAAGAAGTTTCTTCAAGAGAACTGGAAGGCAATTCCCTCAAAACCTTGCTAGCAGCAAGTTTGGGTTTGACAAGACCAAAGCAAAGTGCTACAACTGCAACCAACTGGGTCACTTTGCTAGGGAATGCAAGGCTTTCAAGAACAACCCAGGAACCCCACAGGCCTCCACACATCCCACAACCTCGAAGTCTGAAGAAAGACAACTGAAACAGCTGCAATAGCTCAAGATGTTGACTAGAGCTTCATGGTACAGGATGTGACTCCTGCTCAAGCACTCATGGCCGGAACAGATGATGTAGAGTATATGAACTTTACAAGGATTACAATATGGAAATCAGATCTGATGTTGAGTCTTTAAATATCTTAAAATCTGACTTTAAAAGAGCTGAATCTGACTATCAAAAGAAAATTAAGGAGTTAAAGAAAGCTGTGTCTCTTTTAAAACATGAACAAACCAACTATAAGACTCAAATCAAAGATCTGATATCCAAGTTGTCTGAAGCTCAAGCCCAGCTTGTCACTGCTGAGGCTCAGGCTAGGAAGCAAGCTATTGCTGAGCAAAACTTCCAAGCTATTCTTGCATCATCCTCCCATTCCAAAATGTTTTATCAAAACAAAGGAGGGTTAGGAACAAATGAAATCTCTCCACCACACTCTTATGAGTCTATTAGACAACCTAGATGTGGTACTGAGGAGCAAGAGGTTCCAACTGCTGACCCTTCTTCACTAGAGTTGAAGGATGATGCAACAATAGTGGCCACCACAGGGAAGAAACAGGTAAATGCACCCGTCTCCACCTGTGAAGATCAAATTCTAACCACCAAGGTAAGAAGAAGCAGTGCTAAAGCTGCTAGAAAGACTGCTAAGAAGATTGCTGAGTCCAAGCTAAAGATTGACCCGAAGCAGAAAGGTGTCTTTATCTCAGCTGGATTTCAAGTGTTAGGTACTTCTGACTCAGGAAAGGAGTGTAATACCAGCACTCCTGTCCTATCAAAGGATCAGAAGTTGAAAGTGAAAGTTGCTGATGAAGAAAAGAAGCCCAAGAAACAGCAACCCTTAAATTCCTAAAAGACTAACATCGCATGCATAATGTATGGTTTGCAGAACCACATGGCTAAAGATTGTTACTACAATCCAGCAAGCACACATTATGCAAATAATGTTGGAAAAGAAGGAGTCAGGGAAGGTTTCATATTTGGACCATTTCAAACGGTCCAAGTGATGAAAAAGGGAAAGTTGGTCTCGGAAGCCAAGTTGTTTTCGGAAGAAAGTACTTCTTCCGAAGGGAAAATGGCTTCGGAAGCCAAAGCTTCAAAGGTTCGGAAGAACAAGAAAGCTTCCCTGAAACCAACCCACAATAAGACTACTTCGGAAGAAAAGGTGGTGAAGGCTTCTTCCGAAAAGAAAGAAGCTTCGGAAGAAGTCCATGATGCAAAAGCTTCAACAAGCTCATCCTCAAAGATCAACCAAGGGATGGATTGGAAGATCAAGGAAGATGCTGCAGCCCAAACCTCTTCTTTAAAGACCTCTGTTGAACCCCAATGCATATCTTTTGGTTCAATTATGTCATCATATTTGGAAGAGTCCAAGACCAGCAAGGCTTGGGCTTCCAAACAAAACTAACAATCTTATCTTATGTGCAGGGACATTCATTTGACAAGAACAACAATGTCTGGATTGTAGATAGTGGATGCTCCAGGCATATGACAGGGAACAAATCTCTCCTTCAACAATTCCAGAACTATGATGGAGGGCCTGTACAATTTGGAGGTGAGGCCGAGGATATATTTCTGGCAGAGGGAGTATATCCAATGGTAGATTAAACATTGACAAAGTTCACTTTGTCAAAAGCTTGAACATAATCTGTTAAGTGTTTCTCAATTCTGTGACCAAAAGCATCAAATGCTTTTCACAGAACATGAGTGTATTATCCTCAAACCAGGGATGATAATTCCTCCGGAATTGGTGCTTCTTAGATCTCCCAGGAAAGGGGATATGTACAAGCTAGATATGAACAATGCTTCTCCTATGGGTGAAGTATCATGTTTTCTTTACAAAGCTGATAGTGATGAATCAACACTGTTGCATAAATGTATGTGTCATGTAAATTTTAAGACAATGAATAAATTGGCTAAAAATAACTTGGTACATGGTTTGCCTAAAAAGGAGTTTTTCTGCAAAGATAACTGTGTTGCCTGCCTGAAAGGGAAACAACACAGGACATCTCACAAATCCAGATGTGTTAATTCTATCACTACTCCATTACACTTATTGCACATGGATCTTTTTGGTCCCATAAGTATAATGAGCATTGGAAGGAAATCATACTGCCTTGTGATAGTTGATGATTTTACAAGATTCACATGGGTATTCTTTTTAAGAACTAAAGATGAAACTGCTGAAACTTTGAAATCTTTTATTCTTAAAATAGAAAATCAAATTAATCATAAGGTTAAAATTATTAGAAGTGATCAAGGGACTGAGTTTAAGAACTTTGTTCTTGACTCATTTTGTGACTCAAAAGGGATTGCCAAACAATATAGTGTTCCCAGAACTCCTCAACAAAATGGTGTTGCTGAGAGGAGGAACAGGACACTTATTGAGGCTACTCGAATCATGTTAGCTGATTCAAAACTACCTCTAACATTCTGGGCAGAGGCAGTCAGCACTGCATGCTATGTGCAGAACAGAGTTCTCGTAGTTAAGCCCCATGGAAAACCCCTTATGAGTTATGGAACAAGAGGCCACCGTTTATTGGCTTTCTAAGGTCCTTTGGCAGCAGGTGTACCATACTTAACACAAAAGACAACTTAGCAAAGTTTGCTGAGAAGTCAGATGATGCTATCTTTATTGGATACTCTTCTAGCTCCAAAGCTTATAGAGTATACAACATTAAGAATCAACAATTTGAGGAGTCATCCAATATAGTTGTTAATGAGCACACTCTTTGTGTTAGGGGGAATGGACCTGATTATATCTTTGACTTAGAATTGTTTCCAAACTATTCTAAACCATCTTGTGAGAATGTTTCAGCTGGAACAGGTGATCAAGGTGATGCTGATGCTGATGCTAATCAACTATTTGAGCTACCCAGACCTCTTCCAAATTCTCCAAGAGCTGAAAGACAACAAGCTTCAACCATTCACAAATCTGATAGTGTAACTATCTCAAGGAATAGTGAAGCTTCAACAAGTGAATGACTTGATGAACCTCAAAACTCATCAGGTGATCCATTACTACACCATGTTGAAGGAAGTTGTATTTTGAAGGAACAGACAACTGTTAATACTACTTCTCAACCAACCATTGATGATGTTTCTCAGTCATTCAATCAGTCCTCATTAAATGACTTTGAAACAGCAGCTAGACAGAGTGTTCCAGTTCCTGATCAGAATATGTCCAATCTGGACCTATCTCTGCAACTGGAAGTGATTCCTCGTCTTAGAATTCACAACACTCATCCAACTGAGAACATCATAGGGGATGTCACTGAAGGTGTGAGAACAAGTGGACAGACACATCATGAGAATGTCTGCTTGTACTCATGTTTTCTATCCCAGATGGAACCCAAGAAGGTAGAAGATGCCTTGAAAGATAGTAGTTGGTTGAATCGATGCAAGAGGAGCTGCTTCAATTCAGAAGACAAAAGGTCTGGGATTTATACCCACTACCATCTGGTCAAGTACCCATAGCCACTAAATGGGTTTTCAGAAACAAGAAAGATGATAGAGGTTTGATTATCAAGAACAAAGCAGATTAGTAGTTCAAGGATACACCTAATAGGAAGGAATTGATTATACTAATGTCTTTGCACCTGTTGCAAGACTTGAGGCAGTTAGGATCTTCCTTGCTTATGCGGCATCCAAGAACTTTACTGTCTACCAACTTGATGTCAAATGTGCCTTTCTATATGGGGATATAGATAGGGAAATCTATGTATGCCAGCCTCCAGGATTTGAAGACCCACAGCATCCCAACTATGTGTGCAAACAGGACAAAGCTCTATATGGGCTGCACCAAGCACCTAGGCTGTGGTATGAGGCACTATCTCAATTTCTTTTGAAAAGTGGCTACACCAGAGGTACCATTGACAAGACTCTCTTCATTAGAAAGTCTGAAAAGGACATTTTGCTTGTTCAAGTCTATGTTGATGACATCATATTTGGTTCTTCAAATGACTAAATGTGCAAAGACTTTGAAAGCATCATGAAAAAGAAGTTTAAAATGAGTTCCATGGGAAGAATGGACTTCTTCCTTGGAATTCAGGTGAAGCAATTGAAGGAAGGATTCTTCATCAATCAATCCAAGTATGTTAATGACATCTTAGAAAGATTTGAGATGAAGGACTGTAAGCCAGCCAAGACACCCATACCCAAAAACCATAATCTTTGCCCTGACCTTGAGGGGAGGATACTGATCAACATCAGTATAGAGCAATTATTGGCCCTCTGATGTATCTTACTGCTAGTAGACCTGATATCATGTTTGCTACTTGCATTTGTGCAAGATATCAGGCTGCTCCAAAGGTGTCTCACCTAGCTGCTGCAAAGAGAATCCTCAGATACCTCAAAGGAGCACCTAAACTAGGTCTCTGGTATCCAAGAAATAGTGATTTCAATCTCTATGGATACTCTGACAGTGACTATGGTGGCTGCAACATTGACAAGAGATCAACATCAGGAGGATGTCATTTTCTTGGTGGAAGGATTATCTCATGGCAATGCAAGAAACAATCCTGTGTATCTACATCAACTGCTGAAGCTGAATATATTGCTGCTGCTAGCTGCTGTGCTCAGCTACTGTGGATTCAGAACCAGATGTTAGACTATGGATTCAACTTCATGAGCACTCCTATCCATATTGGCAAGAATAGTGCTATCTCCATCACCGAAAATCCAGTGAAGCACTCCAAGACAAAGCACATTGATATCAGGTATCATTTCATTAGAGATATTCATGAGAAAAATCTGATCAAGCTAATCAAAGTTGACTCAAATGAACAATATGCTGATTTGTTTACCAAAGCTTTTGATGAACAAAGGTTTAAATATCTCATATAAGCTATTGGGATGATAAACATTGATTAAACTACCACTTTTAAAAGCCTTTTAATGTGTAATGTCTTGTGTCAATACAATCTAAGCCCTGTTACAAAAATAATCTCTTTGAAATATTCCCAGTGTAAATATCTTCCGAAGCCAAATTCCTCCATGGAAATTTTCTTCTCAGAAGAGTTTTTAGTCTCGGAAGAAGCGATTGATTTCACATCAGATCTACTTCCGAAGCTTATAAAAATCTTCATTTGAGAAAACAGTTCTTACCTTCGGAACCAATGCTTTGCTTCGGAAGAAAGAGTCGCCTTCGGAAGACAAATTACCTTCGGAAATGTTTTACACTCGGAAAAGAGTTTTTACTGTGTAACGGATATCTTTTTGGGCCCCACTCTGTAAAAGGTAAAGATTTTGCTAATGATTGTCAGATTACTTAAATTTATCCCTTGCCGCCATTGTCATTTCATAACCGCAAACCATCATAACCGCCGAAAAACACCATAACCACCCATAATTACTTCCCTCAGTCATCCCCCACTATTTAAATAATTCAGAATTGTTCAAACTTTTACCATTTACTGCCCTAAAAATTTCTTCACCTCCAATTCACCCAAGTTCAAACTGATCTTCGTTCACCTTTCTCAATGGCACTAAACCCTCAGCACTTTCATAACCGCAAACCATCATAACTGCCGAAAAACACCATAACCACCCACAATTACTTCCCTCAGTCATCCCCCACTATTTAAATAATTCAGAATTGTTCAAACTTTTACCAATTTACTGCCCTAAAAATTTCTTCACATCCAATTCACCCAAGTTCAAACTGATCTTCGTTCACCTTTCTCAATGGCACTAAACCCTCAGCACAACCAATTCGCATTACTTGATTCTTCAAGAGATGCTGACTTCTCTGAAATCATCACCTTTCTCTCTGAATCAACCTACTTTACAGCCCTTACCGTTAACCCCACTATTTACTCAAACCAAATGGCCGAATTTTAGGGAAATGGTCGAGCAGAAACCCTAAATGGGGATCGTATAATAAGAACCAGCATTTGTGGACAGGAGCAGATCCTTACTGAACAACTCATCAGGGAGCATCTAGAGCTCCAGGATGGAGCTCCTACTGAATTTCCTAAGGACGACTTAGACAGCACTTACACTCTAATGGGATATGAAGGAGATGTAAGTAGGTCAACTGTGTACAAGTTTAACTTCTCCTACAACTAGAAGTTTCTCTTGCACATTGTTCTCCACTGTCTGTCTAATAAGTCAGGGGGATGGGATCAAATTCCCTATGAACTAGGATGCTTAGTTCATGGATTGGTAAGAGGCCTGCGCTTCAACTACTCAAGGTTTGTGCTGACTAACCTCATAGGGAATCTTCAAAGGGAAACATTCTTCATGTACCCTAGATTCCTTCAGCATATCATCAACTGTGAGTTGGACCAGAGTCAGCTTGTCTGTGCAGCTGCTCTGACTGTCCCTCACATGAGGCCTACCATCTTCATAACTATGAAGAAGGCGTCCACTAACTTCACCGAAAGACACACTGATCTACTTCCAGGTATGATTGAGCCCATAGCTCCTGGTGACATCCCTGTTAACCCCACAGGTGATGAACCCACACCAGCAACCTTCACCAAAAATCTCACATTACCTTCTCCACCCATCATAATCACATATCAAAGACGCCCCAAACAAACCCTTGTTCAATCTACTCTGATTGAACAAGCTCATCCTGTTCAATCAAAAAGGACTAGAGTGGAACAATGGGCTCCCACTCAGTCCGAGGTCACACCATCCTTCACTTTTGACCTCAATTTGGGTTTTGAGCTTCCTCAGTCTCAAACCCAAGAGCCCGACACCTAAGCCTTTAGCCCACAGGGTGAGTATTTACACTCCCCTGTGCAGCCAATTAGGGACAGCCCCACCAGAGGCTCAATGCCTGTAGACATTAATCAAGATCCCGGATCAGTAGGTTTAGCCTCCCTATCCTTTACTAATCTCCTCCTTAAAACTAATGAAGAGATAACATCTCTCCATGGCAATGAAGTTGATCTACCACACCCTCTCCAAGATCAACAAAGCCTGGAGACATCCCTTATCTATAGCCCCCATCAGCAAACTTTAACTGAGGTGAGTCCCACTGATGTGGAGGGGACTCATGTAGGCTCAGTTGCCACTACTCAGAGTCTCTCATTGAGCTCTCAGGACAGTGGTAACATTAATCAGACTGAGTCTACGGCAACTTTGCCCATTTATGTCTCTGAAAGAGATGACTTTGAGCAAAGGTATCCAGGGTGCCAGGAAGTCACATCTGGTGGTGAGACTGAACATACTAGGTATGTTATCTCATCTCCCCGTGACTCTTCACATGAAGATGAGGGAAGTATGCAACTCACCATTCAGTGCTTGCTCTCCAAGGTCTCAAACCTTGAATCTCAGGTTAGGATCTTAGAGAACAGGTCAGCCACTCAGCAACTTGAGATTGACAATCTCAAGGTTCAACTAGCTGAGACGCAGACAGAGAGGTCTGTTAGGCATGTACCAATTCAAGTCTCATTGACTTCTTCCTCTAGCTCATATAGCTCTCAAGATGATGCTACCAAAAAGGGGGAGAATGTTCAGAGACAAACACATAAGGAACCACCGGTCCAAGCTTCAACTTCCTACATCATCACTATGCCCAAGTCATCCCAATCTATCCTTCAGATTGACTCATAGATGATTAAGGATCTCTACAGACTTTTCATCAAGTTTGTATGGAGATCCTCCATCGATCAGCCAAGCCTTGATCCTACACTGATCTACTTTGGAGCTTAAGAGCTTCAAAGGATCACTGCACCTTCTACCACTGTGAAAGAAGTTAGTCAACCTAAGGTCCACATAGAACCTAAGATTTACTTCGAAGGGGAAATGGGGACTGATGGCCTAGTAACTGAAGCAGTTGGGACAGAATTTGCATTTCCTTCTTCTTCTGAAGCTAAAGTTAAAGCCTCAGAAGAACAAGCTGAATCTTCCAAAGCAGAAATGGAAGCTGCGGAAGGACTGTTCCAGATGTTCGAGGATCTAATCATCACAGATGCAATCCTTGAAATGGCATCTGAGGTGAATAGTGAGGACTCACTCAAACCTGCTCCATCCCAAACACCATCTGAGCCTCTCTCTCAATCTGAACCCTCTATCCAAGAACCACTACAGTCAAGCTCTTTAAAAGACAAAGGCAAAAGGAAGATGACTGCGGAAGAGCTTCAGGAAGAGGAAAAGATTGAAAAGCTAAAGAAGAAAGGTAGATTCCCTGCTAAGAAGCTGCTAGCTGCTAGTTCAAAGGCAGTTGCAGCCAATCAGGAGGCAATCAATAACAAGAAGAGAGAGGAACTCATTGATCAGCTCATCAACTTAGGAGCTATAAATGAAGAAGTACTCCTGTTACCACTAGAGGAGTTGGTGACTTTAGAGAGGACAACGAGGCTAAAACAAGAAGAAGAAGCCAGGTTGGCCTTAGAGAGGGAAGAGGAGGAACAGAGGAAAGCTGCCTTGCAGCTGAGGGAAGCTAGGATAAAATTCCTACTTTATAGAGGCTTCAACCTTCAAGAACTTTCTCCACATGATAATGATAAGATCCTCTGGCTCCACAACAAAGAGCAGGATCAAATGGAGAAAGAAAGGAAGAAGGCTGCAAGGGAAAAGAGCAAAGAGAAGAAGAAGAAGGAAGAAAAAGCAAGGATCTCTACAACCAAGAAGCTTAGTGACAAAGCCTGGATGAAAGACTATCTCCGGGCTCATGGCTTCTCTGGTAGGCAGGTGGGTCCTATGTCTGAAAAGACACTCAAGCGGATTGTCAGTGAAATCAAAGCTGACATCCGTATGGGAAAGAAGAAAGAGATGTACAGAAGGGGACATGGAACGATCTTCACCCCAACCACTCAACCACAACCAACAGTAGAAGAACCAATCCCATTCTACGTCCCCATCAAACTGAGCCCTTAGATGAACCCTTCACCCCTGAACCTACAACTCTACCTATACCCACTTTATCATCCCAACCACCTAAACTTCCCATCCTTCAACCCAAAACACTTCCCAGAACCGCTAAACCACAACCTACGGAACCTCCATCCAAACCATCCCGTCAGCCTTCTCAACCTCTCTCTCTTAATGAATTCAAGGCAATCAAGACCAAGCTCATAAACTGTACAACCTTGAGCGAGATCTCATGTGAAGAGGACTCTGTCAACATCACCTATGTTGATGGATCTTCATGTTCCTTCACAAGAAATCAATTCCTTGATTTGCCGAGAGGAACATTGGACCAGGCTGCAAGACTTCTAGGCGTCAACTCGGATTCATTAAATGATGAAGAGAAGAGACTTAGAAGAAAATGGTGACTCTGCTGGATACAAGGAAGGAGGACAAGATTCCTAGTCAGTCTCTTGTGCCTAGAAAGAAAATAGTCCAGTAGAGGTTCAATGAAGCTTCTCACAACTTTCTTGTGGAAAGGGAAAGTGGAGAAGTCAACAGACTTAATGCAACCTCTCTGCTACACTCCAGTAGATTTGATATTGCTGAGTTAGCAGAGAAGCCATTTTCCAATCCCTCCAACTCTGAAGCTGCTGCAGTCATCAGAAATCATATCAGCAGTCTTCATCTAGCTGAGCTAACTGCAAAAGCCAAAATTGAAGAAGAGTTGAAGTTGAGAAGAAAGGAAGACAAGGAAAGATCTTCCACCAAGGGCACTGCCATTCTACAGATGATGGAGGGTCCAAACTTAGAACCTATAGTTAGATGGGAATATGATTACAGTTTCCATCAACTAACTCTTTTCAGAGGGCAACAAGAAAGGGTACACATCATCCAAGGTAACAGAGTTGACTTGCTGTCTACCAAGGACTTGTACAAACTTCTCAGCACCACTTCTGGGAAGAACAAAGAAACTAATAATATCTTCTTTCCCTGGTGCTGAAAGTTTCGAGAAGCCGAAATAAGTGAAGTTTTGGTAGCATCAGCCTTGGGGGAGTTTGTTGGATCAAGAAGAAGGCTGGTGCAACCAAAACCATTTCACTTAGTCAATTTTTGTGCTACATTCAAAGGCTTCAGAAGCTAAGTATGGGAACTTCCGAAGTTTGAAGAGTTCTTCCGAAAACAAGTGAAAGATCAACTTCTGAAGACAAACTTCCGAAGATAAAGAAGAAGTCCCCAAGCCTCGGAAGAAGCAGTCTTCCGAAGTATAAGTGGCTTCGGAAAAAGTTATTCTTCCGAAGCAATTTAACCTTCGGAAGACACTGCTATAAACCAGTGGATATAAGTATGGTCTCTGACATTCCGCTGCAGACTTCTGATACAGCATGGCTTCTTCCTAAAGAGCCATGTAGTTGACGATACTTTATTCCATTGTTTACCTTTTTATGATAGTACATGTTACTAACCTTAGTTGGTGATAAAAGGTAAGTCAGGGACATGTCCTGACTAGCAAATCTCAGATAAAATATCCGAGAAACCTTAACCTATAGTCTTGTAGTATAGACTTTTGGTTATAGGTTTCCAGCTGGTATCAAAGTATATCCGGCTGTAGGTAGTATTATATATGTAGTTCTCATTGTAACTCATTAGATAGAGATTGTGCTTGCAAGAGTTTTGTAATCCTTTGAGTTGAGAATCAATATATAAAAGTACCTTGAAAATTTACTTCCTGTGTATATTATCATTTATTACTTGTTATATTGTGATCAACTCTTGTAGACTCGTTCTGAGTGTTGTTCTAGGTGAGTTTAAGAGAAAATCACTTGTTAAGTGACCAATATTGATCCTGCGGTAGGGTTGTTGAACCTCGTGGAATTAGTGGTCGGTGTGTTGCAAATTGATTTTTAAGAATGATTAACCTAATTATCAAATTACTTAAACTATTGCCTCTTGGCTGCAAAAATTAGATTTTGGAATGCCAAAGAAATTACTAAGAAAACAAATTATAAATGATTAAACTTGATTAAGAAAACAATTACGAAAGTGGGTAATCCACCCCGGGATTCAGATTCGGTTTTCAGTCAGTGTTTAGCTCAATTGAGTGGAAAATCCTTAATGGGGATTCTATATGTGTAATGATTGAGTGATAATGATAACCAAGACTTAACGGGTCTTAGTACACAATACCAATTGTGTTAACAAACAAAACCTTGCAATCACACAATTTGCGCATAATTATATGACATTCAAATCAAGATTCACTAAAACAATTATTTAAACAATAAAAACACAAGTTAAACTAAATAAAGAACTTAACAGGTTCTAATGTTTAATCCCAACACCAATTGAACACAAACAAAAACCTAATGACACGAAACCTATTACCCAAGGTAGATCATGCAGAGTTTAGCCTTGCATCTTCATGAATTCACAAACAAGATTGCATTGAAACATGATTGATGGAACCGGAATGAGTTAGAGAAGTGGAGAGAGCATCAAGAATCACCTAAAGTTAGTCCCTTTCTGCTCCCAAAGCGAATTAGGGTTTTGAAAATTAATTCTCCTCTTTAAATGTGGTCAAAATCCGAAGATTTTGGTCAAACCTGACCATACGACGTAAGCTACGTCCAAAAGGATGTAAGGTACGTCCTTTCCTCAATCGTACGCCCTAGCCTACTGTCTTACGTCCTCAATTCAGGGGACTTAGCAAAGGGACGTAAGCTACGTCCAAATGGACGTAAGCTACGTCCTCTTCTCAACTTGCTTCGTTCTTTCTTTCGTTCTTGTATCGAGCTCCAGATCTCGTCCATCTTCCTTCTAATGCTCAATTTCCTTCCTTTTAGCTTCCTGTACCTGTGTTTTATAAACCGAACAAAGTGACTGTGTCCACTAATAATACTATGATAATAATGTATAATTGAACATTTAAAACATATATAAAACGTGAACGCATCACATCCCCACACTTATCATTTGCTTGCCCTCAAGCAACTCACTGATACAATTAAACTCCCATTGTGTACTTATGATCACGTGATATTGTCACATAATGCCCGTTAAGATCCCGCATCATGATCAATTCATAATTTTCATAGGCAACACTACTTTTCAGATCAAGGTCCTTCTAACCAGGCCTAACGAGCTTTCTAACTTTCCCTGTGCATGTATTCATACCTCTCATAAATTTCACTCCCCTCGGTTTAGTATCTAGTCTAGCAAAAGGTGTGCTAGTGTATCAATGTGGTACTCTCAACCAAGAACAACTCATAATTACCATAAGCTTGCATCCTGATCGCAACTCCACCAATTAACACTAACCGTGCACATATCAAAAGGTCTTTAAAGGTTGTAATGTATGGCTTTGGGTTTGGGTGAGGATAGAGAATTTAAAGTGGTTAAAGGTGATGAAATACAAATAAGAATGTTGAAACATACTGAACAATAAAGCAACACTACACAATGAATTTTGGGTCACTTTACCCATTTTCACAATTCATTACCGCTGAAACATGTCATTGATCTTGTGGTTATTTTGACCCGTTATTGACTCCATTTTTCTCTTTTTTTTTTTTGCTTTTTTTATTTTGATGATCATATCTAAACACTTCACTGCTTTTAACAATGTTATATCAAAAACTCAAATAATACTTATTAGATTTCATCACACGGGCTTAGAAGGTAAAAAGGTTTGAAAAGGCTAATGATTGGATTTGGGTTAAACAATTAAGGAGGTCAAAAGCTCAAAGTGGCAACTAGGGGGTCATTTCAGGGTAGGATAATGCAATTGAACATGGCTAATCAAACAAGGGTTTATCCTAATGCCTTAATCATATATGTGCACAGTTTGGTTCATGATCTCGAAGCGTATCAAGTATGCAAGTTCTAGAATAATGAAATCGTTCTCGTAAACAAACATGAATGAAAGATGAGCACTTACCCTATTGATGTTCTAAGCTCATATACAGGCTCAATTCTCGCAGAAAACGGTGGTTGACGGGCTAAGGATGTGAAAACATGCATAGAAAATCCACTATCTAGCTCGTTACCCCTAGTTAGCTATCACTTATCAGTTCTTAAAAATTTCTCCTGCACTTGAGTTGAGCATGACTCGGGACCTCTATTTGACATCCATACACAATTTATATTATACAACGACACTTTAATGTACCATGAAGTCACATGAGTATTTTTTTAAAAGTTCTCCTCATCCCTACACTTAAACCTTACATTGCCCTCAATGTATGTTTTAGACCTTATATGTGGGAATTAAGAAAGCTTTCCCCCACCGTTGTTGTTAACACAAAGCTAATCTCCCCATACATCATTCCCCCAGAATAAACCCCCAACAACACCTGTTTAACTCATTCCCATCACATAACATTTAATACACCACCAAACACACAAATTCAAATAGTTGTCTCGACAGCACCCTTAAACAAATAAACTAAAGCAAAAGAAAAGAAATGAAAATGTAGAAAACGACAGAAGCATAAAGCATAGTTCAACATAGATAGGGAGGAGCACGTGGACCCAATCATAGGATCAGCGAGTGCGTCAATAACCGCCAGATGGTGGTCCTGGATATGGCTGCCCGAAGATACTCTTAAAGAATCACCGCCTCACATTTCCCATGTCGAAAGCATCAGCCTGGTTAGCATGAGATCCACTTGGCTCATCTGATAGTGTTGTGGTAGTTAGGATCCATGCAGATGGTGTAGATTGTGGGTAATATGGGGCTTGTTGCATCTGACTGTAAGGAAGAAGATCGGGTGACTGCCAATCGGTAGAGAGCGGTATGGTTGTATAAGGCAATCCTTGCATATAGTCCTCCCGATAACGAATGTCCTCCCTATACATGTAATCCTGGTTGCGATAAAATTCCTGAGAGTACATCATATGTTGCATGTACATCCTACTCCTTTCCATTTCCTCAGTCTATCGATCAAACATCCGTTGTTCTGGCTCTGACCAACGTGTAAATCCCACAGGGTGAGCCTGAGCCACTGCAACCCTTATCCTTCTATGGTACGGATCATCATCATCTGCCACGTTACCTCTCACTGGGCTATCACGTCGTCTCCCTTCTTCCTCAAAAGAATCACCCTCTCTAATTCCAGAAATCCCTTCTTGTACTTCTAGATATCAACCACTCCTCTTGTCTACTAACTTGTGAACACCCGCAGACCTCTCATAAGACCACCCTGGTGGTAAATTGCTGATTTTAAATGGCACGTGGGTCACTTTCTTTTTCTGAGCCCAGCTTGGCAAAACATTTTGTTTCCTGAAAAGTTTTGACAACAGTCAGCAATGTGGAATTGATTTTCTATCTGATTTCTCCCGAGATTCCTAAATACTCCATAGAATTAGATGTCTAGCAGACAAAGCTGGTTTTCCTGTAACCAATGCATGTAAAACCATCACCTCGTATAACCTTACCTTCGCTTTATCACCCATCCTAGGGAGCACATTCTGATTCAAGAAAATCAATAAAAGTTTAGGAAGTGGCTTCATATTTGCACGATCAAGAGACCATCGGGTAGTCATGTACAAAAAAACCGGTTCGGAACCGGTTCGGAACTGGTTCACCTAAAAAACCCAAACCGGTTTCAAAGAAAAACCGGTTTGGACCAAACCGGTCCCGAACCCGACCCGAACCACCGGTTTCTATACCAGTTTGCTAGCCCCACACTCAAAACCAGTTTATAAACCGATTTAAAAGTTAAAAACTGGTTAAACTGGTAAGAAAAACCTGTTTGGGTAAAAAAAACCGGTTTCAAACCGGTCCGAATCGGTTTGATAGGTTCGAGTTTTTGGTGAGCCAAACCGGTTTGTAACCTGAACCGGTTTGTAACCTGAACCGGTTTGAAAATAAACCGGTTTGACCCTACCACGAAAAAACCAGTTCAGTTTTGAACCCAAATCGGTTTGGGAATAAAAACCGGTTTGTACACCTCTACTATCGGGCCACATTAATTCCTTCAGGTACTTGAAACATCTCATACATCATACTCCGCGTCACTTCCGCCTTTGCCACTTTACATGTGAGCATCGCATCAGTTGGATATGTATATGGGGTTCCATCCGTTGTCCCTGTATCAAAGTGAGCAATCCTATTTAAGTTAAAGAATGATAGACTCACTGTCTTACCATTCACCTTTCCCGTAAGTTGTGTTGTGGCTGGAGGGTTGTCTCCTGGTTCCTTCTTCAGAGTGGACATCCATTCCAATATTGCATTCACATAGATGTCCTCAACACCATCATTTTTGAAGCTCAAATGTTGTTCCCAACCCAGTCTGGTAATGCATTCAACTACCCCAACCTTTTAAAATCCGACCGATAAATCTGTCGTTCACAAATCATCAGCTTATCCGTAGACACTTGACTTGCTTTCATCTTTTTTAAATACATCTCAGCATGCACATCCGCACCCTTAGAAGATGATAAGCGTCTGTTTTTCTCCAAATGGGGAGGCCATCATCACCATAGTCCTCCTCCTCCGAATCAACTGCTTGCATAGAGTCATTATCATATTCGTTCTCTGATTCAATATCTTGCATCTCAACTTCCTCATTCTCAGATTCTTCATTGTATATCACTCACCCCCTGTTTACCCGGGAGGAGGAAGCAACATCCTTTCCTTTTGCTATTCCCGCTGGGGTCTTGGTCCTCACCATTGAACCTACATTCACATGACCAAAGTTAGTATAGTACCATCACTTGATCAAAATCTATTTCAACACAATGCCAAAAAAGAATCAGTTCTCAAATACTAACCTTCTATGGTCATTAGCTAGTTATAGACAAACTCAATTTCATTAGCAACCCATGCCTATGCTACTTTCAATCCATGAAAAAAATAGCATTTATATCTACCCTGCACAACCCTTTCTCCTAAACTCTCTAATTTTGCACTACTCCACCATAATAACACAAACAATATCACCATCTACCAATGTTACCTTCAAGATGTTCATATGCTAATCATTCTCATAACTTCCAAGAAGAAGGAAAATACACGTACCTTAGTGCTTGAAAGTATGTGAGATAAATAAAGATGCGACCTTGACTCTAAAACCCCAAAATCCCCACACTTTTTCAGAAATTTGACCCTTATAAATCACCCAAACGACTGCGATTCAAATAAAATCACCACATGGGTTTTGTTCCTCTCGAAAAATTAGACAAAATACACATATAACATGCGTGATTTGGTTAAGAATTGATGAAGTTAGGGTTAATGGAGGTTAGGGTTTGTTGTGTTAGAGAAGAAGAAGTGGAGAAGAAGAAGAAAAAAGGGGTGAAAAACGAATGTGGTGATAGGGTTGTGGTTAAAAGGGTCGGTTATGAGTATGTGGTGAGAGTTTACCTAAAATTTATGGTGAAAAATTGGTGTCACTACACTCGCGCAGACCCGACATAAGTTACGTCCTCATGGACGTAGCTTACGTCCCTCCTAAATTCTGCCTTCTTTCGTATGTGGTGTATGTAGGACAGTTGGGGAGGACGTAACTGACCTTGGGGACGTAAGCTTACGCCCCTAGGACGTAAGTTACGTAAGTTACGATACGTTAGAATGTGCCCACCCCCTGGAAAATTGAAAGTCGTCCTCTACTTTATAACTCCGAAAAGTAGATTCGAACGAATATGTTAACACCAGACTGACACAGCTGGAAAGTGCAAAATACGAAAAGAAAAGAAATAGTTCAAGAAAAAAGAAAAACAAAGAAACAAACATAACGCGGGTTGCCTCCCGTGAGCGCTGAATTTACTAGTCATCAGCTAGACTTCGTGGGATTGTTAAACAGTCGAGGAAACCGTCGATGAAATTAGTAACAACTTCACCGATTCCTCTAACATCCGGTTTAAGTCCTTATCTTCCAGATAGGGTTTCAAACGATGACCATTCACTACCTGTCGCAGGTGATCATCAAAATCTTCAATCTCGATCTCACCATAGTTGCCAATACGCGTAATCAGATACGGTCCCGTCCATTTACTCTTGAGTTTACCTGGAAAAAATTTCAAACGTGAATTAAATAACCATACTTTTTGGCCTACCTCAAATGTCGCACGTTTCAGTTTGGCATCATGGACCCGTTTCATCCGTGTCTAGTACGAACTAGCGGATTCGTACGCTTCATCTCGTAATTCTTCTAATTCAGTCAAACTCAACTTCCGTTGTTTACCTGCAACATCATAGTTAACATTAACCTCTTTCACTGCCCATAGAGCACGATGAACCAACTCAATAGGTAAATGACATCCCTTTCCATAGACCAACCGATAAGGGGTAGTACCAATAGGCGTTTTATATGCAGTATGATACGCCCACAATGCATTGTCGAGTTTTGTAGACCAATCCTTGCGATCGGTTCGTACTGTTTTTTGTATAATTTCCTTGATTTGCCTATTTGATACTTCCACTTGTCCGCTTGTTTATGGGTGATATGGTGTTGTAACCCGATGATCTACACCATATTGTTTAAGAAGTTTTCGAAAATTAAAGTTTTTGAAATGTGACCCCCATCACTTATGATCACACAGGGAATACCAAATCTGGAAAAATGTGACCTTGAACAAACTTACAAACGACATTGTGATCGTTTATTTTAGTGGCAATCACTTCGACCCATTTAGACACATAGTCGACTGCCACCAAAATATATAAATTATCAAATGAATTTGGAAATGGACCTATGAAGTCAATTCCCCATACATTAAAAATATCAACAACCAAGATTAGTTGCATGGACATTTCGTTTCTTTTGGAAATACTACCCATTTTTTGGCAATTTATACAATTTTTAGCGAACTCATATGCATCGCGAAATATAGTTGGCCAAAATAACCCAGCAGCTAACACTTTATGTCCTGTTTTCTGGCCACTAAAGTGACATCCACATGCGGATGCATGTACAAGTCCTAGCACATATTTAATTTCAGAATCTGGAATACACCGCTTGATAACCTGATCGGGTCCCACTTTGAAAAGATCTAGGTCATCCCAAATATACTGCTTAACTTGTGACATGAACTTTTGCCTTTTCCATTTCTGCCAGTGTTCTAGAATAGCACCAGTAGCATAATAATTAACAATGTCAGCAAACCATGGCAATTCAAAAATAGAAAATAAATGTTCATCTGGGAATGTTTCATTTATCTCCACAGTATGGTCCGGGTCGTTATGCACAATCTGGGATAGATGATCAGCAACCACATTCTCACTATCCTTCTTATCTTGAATTTCGAGATTAAACTCTTGCAACAGGAGGATCATCTAATCAACCTGGTTTTAGCATCCTTCTTCTCCATTAAGTAACTCATGGCACTATGATCCGAATAGATAATTACTTTGTTTCCCCAAATGTACGACATGGACTTATCAATAGCATAAACTACTGCAAGTAACTCTTTCTCAGTGGTAGTATACTTCATTTGAGCACCATCTAGAGTTTTGCTAGCATAATAAATTGCCACAGGTTTCTTGTCTAACCGTTGTCCCAAAACAGCCCCAATTGCAAAGTCACTCGCATCACACATTATTTCAAAAGGTAGTAACCAATGGGGTGCTTACAGTGTTGGGGCTTCAACTAATTTTTGTTTTAAAGTAGTAAAAGATTTCAGGCACTCTTCATTAAACACAAATGACACATCTTTAAAAAACAAATTACAAAGTGGTTTAGTTATCCTTACCTTTTTGCACATTATCTTTTAAACCTGGTTTAGTTATCTCTTGAAAGGTTACCTTTTTTGTTGATTTTGGTAAAATAAGTTCCTGTTCAATTTGACTATCACTATCAACATCCTCCACTACCTCTTCTACAAATGGTGGTGGAGGGACAACTTTGTCGTCATACACCTTACCGCTACGAAGAGTACTTACCTGATTGATTTGCACATTCCTCACGTTCTTCGTGTTAGCTCCTTGATGTTGAGGATTAATGGTGGTATCACTCGGTAACTTTCCGGGGTTCCGCTTGATTTCAGCCACATCCTCAGCTAATTGACCCACTTGCTTGTTTAAGACTTCATAAGCCTTGTCTCGGATTTTATTTTCCCTCTTATTCTCTTGCATATTCTCTTTCATCATATTCATTAAAGCATCCAACTTTGCATTTGTGGAGTCCTCATTACCAACTTATCCTGATTGAGGATTCCCTTGATAGTTTCTTGATTAACTCCCTTGTTGACTTTGACCCCCATGATCGTAGCTTCCTTGATTGTTTCCTTGAGGATATGAAGCTCTTTGATAACCACTTGTATTATAAGTCCCTTGTGCTCGGTTTTGATATGTTTGACCACCTTGATTATTGCCTTGAAAATTAGGGTTCATTTGGTTTGAAGCATTCCCTTACTTGAAATTTGGATGGTTTCTCAATCCTGGATGGTAGGTGTTGGAACTCATATCGAATTGTTTTCTATCTCCATAAACTTGATTAACTTCTTCACTTCTTCCCATTACCACTAGACATGAATCACCATTATGGCCTATTTCACCACATTCTTCACACACATCATATCCTACATTTGCAACCTCCTTCAGACCTGTTCTTCCTAGTTTTGCCAATTGTTTCTCCAACGATGCAATTCTCTCCTTAGTATCATAATCAACTGTGGTTGACCTCACCGAAGTAGATTTTGCTCGTCTACTAGCAGACGCTTATGCTTTGGAGTTCCTATACATCCTCTCTAAAAATTCCCAATCTGCATCTTCATGGTTAGAGAGGAATGTGCCATTGCTTGTAGAATATAAATACTTCCTCTCTTCATTATTCAATTCGTCTGAAAAAGCTTTTATCAATTCCTAACGTGCAATTCCATGATGTGGGCACATACAGATTAATTCCTTAAACCTTGTGAATGCCTTATGCAACTGTTCTCCGGCTTGTTGTTGAAAAGAACGAATAGCATCTCTTGCGTCACTTGTTTTACCCATCGAGTAGTATTCATCTAAAAATGTTTGTTGCATTTCTTGCCATGTGTGAATACTATTATCAGGCAATGTCAGAAACCATTGCTTAGCTTGATCTTTCAAGGTAAATTTGAACAATCTTAGCCTCACCTCATCTTGTGCGAAATGATTTCCACCAATAGTGCTACATATGGCATCAAATTCAGCAAGATGCACATATGGTTCTTCCGTTGCTGTACCTCTAAATGCGGGAAGAATGGTGAGATAATGAGGACGGACATCAAAATCTCTTCCTCTACGATTTGGAGGTGCAATAGGATTTGGGTTCTCAAAAATGGCCAGTCTGAAGTGGCTATCAACACCTTGTACTCGAGCTCTGTAAGGCCTTCTTGGATTACCATTATTGTTAACCCTACCCCGTTGCTGATTTCCAGGTGGTACATTCCACTCATGTTGATAATTCCCCCAATTGTTATTTCCGTTATGACCCTCATCTCTACCAAAATTTACATTCCACGCATCATAATTTACACCATTATCAGGTTCTCCATTGTTATTCCATTCATCTTCATAGTCCTCATCATCTGTGTGAATACTATGCATGCTCATATGATCAAAGTCATCTCCTTGATTGAGGTTATTTTGATTCATGTTATTGTTGGGTGGTGGTTGATTCAGGTTGTTATGACGGTTGTTATTTGGTGGAGGGGGGAATTGGGTTTGGATTTTAAGGTGGTTGGTTATTTGGGTTTTCCATTTGGGTTGAATCAGAAAAACTGTTAGCTGCTTGATCAATGGCTTGTGAAATTGATGAAGTTGGTAGCTCTAATCGATGCAAGACACGATTATACCTTGCTGATTTCTCTATCTCTAGTTTGAACACTAATGGCGATTTCCTACCCGAATATCAAGTATGCATGCAATCTGTCACCTGCACACTGAAAAACACCAAGCGTAATAAAGAAATAAAACAAATAAAACAAAAACGAGTAAACAAAACAAATAAAATAACAAAACACCAAGCGCACCGATTCCCCAGCAACGGCGTCAAAATTTGATCGTTGTCGAAGTAACAATCAAATAAGATGTTAAATGTGTGTTCCTATTCACCTTAACTAGTTAGGGTAAGTAGGGTTGTCAAACCTCGTGGAATTAGTGGTCGGTGTGTTGCAAATTGACTTTTAAGAATGATTAACCTAATTATCAAATTACTTAAACTATTGCCTCTTGGCTGCAAAAATTATATTTTGGAATGCCAAAGAAATTACTAAGAAAACAAATTACAAATGATTAAAATTGATTAAGAAAACGATTACGAAAGAGGGTAATCCACCCCAGGATTCAGATTCGGTTTTCGGTCAGTGTTTAGCTCAATTGAGTAGAAAATCCTTAATGGGGATTCTATATGTGTAATGATTGAGTGATAATGATAACCATAACTTAACGGGTCTTAGTACATAATACCAATTGTGTTAACAAACAAAACCTTGCAATCACACAATTTGCGCATAATTATATGACATTCAAATCAAGATTCCCTAAAACAATTGTTTAAACAATCAAAACACAAGTTAAACTGAATAAAGAACTTAACGGGTTCTAATGTTTAATCCCAACACCAATTGAAGACAAACAAAAACCTAATGACACGAAACCTATTACCCGAGGTAGATCACGCAGAGTTTAGCCTTGCATCTTCATGAATTCACAAACAAGATTGGATTGAAACATGATTAATGGAATCGGAATGAGTTAGAGAAGTGGAGAGATCTCAAGAATCACCAAAGTTCATCCATTTCTACTCCTAATGCGAATTAGGGTTTTGAAAATTAATTCTCCTTTTTAAATGTGGTCAAAATCCGAAGATTTTGGTCAAACCCGGCCATACGACGTAAGCTACGTCCAGAAGGACGTAAGCTACGTCCTTTCCTCAATCGTATGCCCTAGCCTACTATCTTGCGTCTTCAATTCAGGGGACTTAGCAAAGGGACGTAAGCTACGTCCAAATAGACAAAAGCTACATCCTCTTCTCAACTTGCTTCGTTCTTTCTTTCGTTCTTGTCTCGAGCTCCAGATCTCGTCCATCTTCCTTCTAATGCTCAATTTCCTTTCTTTTAGCTTCCTGTACCTATGTTTTATAAACATAACAAAGTGACTACATCCACTAATACTACTATGATAATAATGTATAATTGAACATTTAAAACATATATAAAATGTGAACACATCAACAGTTCATGATAATGCATTAGCAGGTGATCAGCCTTCATCCGATATAAATAATGCTTCAGCAGATGCTCTAAACATTGGATAAGATCCTTTGCATCCACAAGACTTGTCAGCAGCTAAACAAATACCATCCGTAGATGTTGCTGTAACTCCTACGGATAAACAAAACTCTTCAGCAGAAGTTCCTGCGAAAGACATTCGTGATGCAGCTGAAGTACTAAATGAAGATCCTGATATTCCAATTGTTGAACATGAAGAACACTTTGATTACTTCATAGACTCATCATCACAACTGAATCCATCTGCTCCAAAGGATATGTCTAACTTGGATCAACCATCCAAGTTGATTCTGTTTCAACAACCAGAATTCATAAGTCTCATCCATCAGATAATATAATAGGAGATCTAAATGCAAGAACTACAAGAAGCAAAGGGGGAGTTGCAAACATCTGCTTGTTCACTTGCTTTTTGTCTCAAGTTGTTCCTCCAAACATAACGGCTGCTCTAAAGGATAATAGCTGGATTGAAGCTATGCAGGAATAGCTTCAACAATTCAGAAAGCAGAAAGTGTGGAATCTTGTTGATTTGCCTGAAGGACAGCATCCAATTGGAACAAGATGGCTGTTCAAAAACAAGCTAGATGACAGAGGTATAATCGTGAGAAACAAAGCTAGACTGATTGCTCAAGGATATACTCAAGAAGAAGGAATAGACTATGATGAAGTTTTTGCACCTGTTGCAAGAATTGAAGCAATCAGAGTATTTCTAGCTTATGCTTCATACAAGAAGTTCACTGTGTATCAAATGGATGTCAAGTGTGCTTTCCTTTATGGAAAAATTGATGAAGAAGTCTATGTGGCTCAACCTCCTGGCTTTGAGGATCCTGACTACCCACATAGAGTCTACAAGCTGGACAAAGCTTTTATGGGCTTCATCAAGCACCAAAAAAGTGGTATGAAACATTATCATCTTTCTTGCTAAAGCATGGATACAAAAGAGGGACTATGGATCAGACTCTCTTTCTCAAACAAGAACATCAAGAACTTTTGGCTGTTCAAATATATGTTTACGACATCATATTTGGATCAACCAACAAGAGGCTCTGTGTGAGCTTTGAAGAGTTATTGAAATCTGAGTTTCAAATGAGCTCAACGGGAGAATTGACTTTCTTCCTTGGTCTACAAGTTCATCAGAAAATAGATGGAATTTTTATCAATCAAGAGAAGTACATTCATCAAATTTTGAAGTGCAATCTTGCTGATACATCTTCATGCAAAACTCCTGCTTCAACAATAGATAAGATTGTGCCTGACTTTGCTGGGAAATCTGTATCTAACTACTAGCAGGCCTGACATAATGTTTGCTGTGTGTGTTTGTGCCAGGTATCAATCTGATCCAAAAGAGTCTCATTTGAATGCAGTGAAGAGAATTTTTAGAAATCTGAAAGGGAAACCAGCTCTAGGACTGTGGTATCCAAAAGATGGAGATTTCAGATAGTGACTTTGGAGGACGCAACAATAACAGAAAATCCACAACTGGTGGCTGTCAATTTTTAGGACCAAGACTTGTTTTATGGCAGTGCAAGAAGCAAACTAACGTCTCTGTATTCACAGCTGAGGCTGAGTACATAGTTGTTTTAGCTGGTTGCTCTCAACTGCTTTGGTTGCAAAACCAATTACTTGATTATGGTTACAATTTCCTTCAAACACCAATTCATATTGATAATACAGCTGCTATGTTTATCACTGCTAACCCAGTTCAACATAGCAAAACAGAGCATATTGAAATCAGATATCATTTTCTGAGGGATTGCTCAGAAAAGGGATTAATCAAGTTAATCAAAGTGGATACAACAAATCAGCTTGCTGACTTATTTACTAAAGTCTTTGATTCAGTTAGATTTAATTTTCTAATTGAGTATTTGGGTATGATTAACTAAAATTAACTCATTATAAGAAAAGCATGTGATTGTCCTTGTATATAGTAATCTGTTATGTCTTTTGTTTCAGCATGTGATATTATTAGGAAATGATAGTACACTATGCCTTTGCTTACTTCCTACAATCAACTAACTTTAAATCTGATCAAAAGCATTTTGTTAGGTGAGTAGGTTCATCTTGAGTGGAAACTACACTAAGAGCATGCCAAACACAATGAAAATGTAACTGTTTATGGGAACTCCATTCTAAGGATCAAGCAAGTAAGTCTTATCCTGATGTGATCAAATCACTCACCCAAGCACACTATGTAAAACACTTTACAAACTTCTATCTTTGCAATTCATATTCCTTCTATTTTGTGTGAACAAAGATCTGGGTTTATGATTTAGAGTATGATCTTCATCCTCCCTCTGTTTTATGTAAATAAAGACATGGGTTGAAGGGACCTCTGTTTTATGTGAGTAAAGACCTGGTGACCTTATAAGGATCATATCTTAGCTCTCAAAAGAATCCATAATGATCAACTATATATTATCTAAAAGAGCATTAACAACAAAGCATTTATGAGACTACAAAGTTGTCTAAAGATAGAATTTATAACTTAATGTACATAGTCTCTAAGTGTGAAAAAATGATGATTTGACTCACAAACGGAGGACAAACTTTAATTAGAATTGAATGTGGAGCACATAACAGTTAATCATTAATAAATCTTAAAACATGATAAATAGCATGCCTAGTTGATACAATGCTCTTGTATGGATTTAAGTGAAAATATATACTTGCAATCGGGTGCTGCATCAGATCATATCTCATCAAACAAATCAAATATAGAAGAAGCTTAGTGTCATAGTATGATCCTATTATATCTGGTAGCATGTATTTTTTTAAACAGATTTCATCATATTTAGACTGTCATATGCCTTTCATGCTATTTTTTACATAAATTTATGATAAATGCTAAATCTTATCATTAAGCACAAATTTAAGGGGAGTAGTTAATGCATGAAAAACAATAAAATCTGAATTTTAATCAAATAAATCTTTGAAGGAATTGGAACTTGAGCACTAACTTGGTTGCAGGATTTAGAAAGTTTTTCAAAATATAAATCTTCTTGTACTCAATTGTCATGCAAACAAAGTCAACAAGATCCAACAACAATAAATGGTTCTATCACTTGATTAGAACCATACAATCAAAGTTTCAGTGAAACTTTAGCATCCGCAGAAGCAACAGTGAAATTTCAGCATCAGCAGAAGTAACAGTGAAATTTCAGTATTTAACCATCCGTAGAATCGGTAAACTACGGATGTGTTAAAACCTTAAATAAAATATAATCAGTTCATAGAGTGGTAATCTATGAATAATCAAGTTATACTTCAAATTCTAATTCAGTACTTGATAGTTAGGCATCCACAGATGCTATGCATCCGTAGATATCCTACGGAAGAAATAACTTCTACGGAAAGGGTAAGATAGTTGGACCCACTAATTAAATAAATGAAATTAATGTGTCCGAGAGTATAAATGATTTTTTTGACTTGAAACTTTCATTACTCACTTTTTCAGAGCACTTTTCAGACCTAGAAAAGCGCACTCCCTTTTCCCCCTTCCACAAACATTCAAAATTACCAACTCAAAACCTCAAAACAATCACGTAATCTTGATCACGGATTATTGTTTTAAAGGTAAATCATGTCATAATCATCAATAATGAACTGTTTGATTCATGATTATCGTTAACACTGTTCGTATTCATGTCTGCACCACTGATACTAACATACTCTCCATTGTTCTTATGTACAGATGGCGAATAGGTTTACGAAAAAGCACAATGTGTGCGCATTCCTAAATGTATATGATCCTGCATTAGAAGGATGTTGAGATTTCATTAGATATATTCGACGATCCAGGCTTTTCTATGCCCTGACGGCAGAGCCTGTGATATATCGAAATCACATCATTGATTTTTGAAATTAAGCTCGAGTGGAACAAAATGGGGAAGATGAAGTGATTATGGTTGAAATCCTATCTGAAAGCATAAGGATAAATGAACAAACTATCAGAAGATTTCTCGAGCTGGGAGATCGAGAAGTGGGACATCCGGATGTGTTCGAAAACGAATACATAGAAAGGTCTTCTACTTGATGGGCTACGATGGTGATTTTGACAAGGGTGAGATCAAGAAGGGGAGACTATGCAAGCCCTATCGATTCCTCTGTCACACTTACCTGAAGTGCATCTCAAACATGAAGTCAGGGCTAGATAGGTTTTCAAGGCACATCTCCTCAGGCATTATTGGGATTTTTGAGGGACGGACTTACAACTACTCTAAATACATCATGAATTGTCTGTGTGATCAAGTTAGAGTACAAAGAACAGACAAGATGTATATGTTTCCTAGATTCCTACAACTGATTATCAATGTTGAACTCCCTGGAATTGCTAGAGATGGAGAAGTGTTCGTACAAGCTCACTTGAGTCGATCTGTGCTGAACAAGATAAGTAGGAAATATCATGGGGAAGACATGCCTATGTTTGCCCATGTAGTGGATGCACGTACAGACATTCCACAAGAATTGGTATGGGTAGACCAACAAGGAGAGTCAACTGCAGAGTCTGTACAAGCTTCACATTCTCCCCACCAAACACCCAGTCATCAAAATCAATCACCAGCCAGTGTAAACACATATCCCATTTCTCCTATTATATAACATCAATCTCCACAACAACTGTCTTCATCCACTCAAAACACCCAGCCCATCTTACCTATCCCACTTGAATCGCCACCACTGTCTCAATCAGCAGCCCAACATACTCAGCAAATCTCTCCAATCCAACATCAATCACCTCTTCATCCATTCACTGAAACACCAAAACAGCAGACTCCTGAGAGTGTTCATACTGAATCGGTACATATTACTCAGTCTCAGAAACTCAGTGTACTCTGGTGAGACTGAATTGGTATCTCAAGCAAGAACAATTCCACTCTCGGTATCCCACTCCCAAACTCAAGTGATGTCTGATCATACTAAACCCATATCTCTAATCCCTGATTCTCAACACATGTCACATAATCAGTATCAAAAGCCTGTTGATCAAACAGCTGAGACCTGCTCAAGTTCAGCAAGTGTTGCTCCCACTGAAGTGAATGATAATGAAACTTCTGTTGAACAAATAGAAGAAGAAGAACAACAAGGCAACTTTGTTGATGTTATTGCCTACCAAGAAGATGATCTGAGTGATAAGGACATCCCTGTGAGCAAGAGTTACCTGGTAGCCGAATACAATAAGCTGATACTTAAGTCCAACAAAAGAAAACAAAGAATACAAGAGTTAAAGGGTGTCATCAAAGAAAAGGATGAAGAGCTGATGAAACATGAAGCAAGACTGAAAAGACTTAGAGAAGATTATCAAAGCAATAATGAAGTGATCGATGCATTACTTCAACATGAGAAAGAATTGGTTGACTCTGCACAATATGAGAAAACTGAGAAAGAAAAGTTGGCATTGAAAGTTGAACAGATCTCTAACTCTCTCTCAGTAAAATCAGATCTGATGAAGTTGAAAGATGAACAAATTAAGGAGCTTAAGATGAAGATATGTGCTCTGGAGTCAAGTACTGCTCCATCATTAAAGCCAATAAAAGAAGCTTCTGAGGCGTCTAAGCCTGTGATTTTGTATTCAAGGAAGAGACGGTACTTAGGTGCTACTCAGAAGAAGGTGATCAATGTGGAAGATTCATCTAAGAAGCCAAAGCTTACATCCCCTGAACACACTCCTTCAATAGATTTATCTACTGTGAAGTCCATATCTCACAAGGAGAGTGATAGTGATAAAGAATGGAATGAGCTGACTAAGATGGACTCTCCAACAGATCAAAAAGGCTCAAAGGCTGATGATCTTTTGACAACAAAAGATATCTTAGTAGAGAGGTCTGAGTCAACCATGTTCATGACTCTTATCAACCATGGGTTTCCCTATGACATGGTTGAAAAGATGAATGTTACTGAGTTGAAAGATCTACTGAAAGAGTTTGAGCTTGCTAGATTCATGATCCCCAACTATGATTATGAAGCTTTCACAACCTATCAATCTATTCAGAAGATCAAGAAAGACTTAGGCCACTGTGACACATCCAAATTAAGCAAATACAACATGACTTGCTGGCTACAAGGTCATAACCACAAGTAACGTGAGCTTAAGGGGAGAACAGTTGGTGAATTGAGGAGGATGATGGAGCATGTCATGAAAGTTGAGCTTGATACAGGCCTAAGATTCATAACTGAAGCTCCAAACCCTGCCATTAAACACCACAACAAAGCTCCTGCTGAACCAGTGACTGTAGAGAGCAAAGATCAACATAAAGGGAAAGAAAAGCTAGATAGAGAACCAAGGGAAGTGATACCTGAAAAAGTATAGCCACTGGGAACTACTGTCAGAGAAATCACTGAGGAAAAATCATCCCTGATAGAGTTGATTGATCATCTCACAACTCCCAGTTCTGTGGAAGAGAACATGATTTTGGCCTGGAAATATGATCTAGACTAGGATTGTGCTGTTATTAACAGAACATCTGGAAGAGTTGAATACTTACATGATGTATTTTCAGTGTTGTGCTTGCCTAAAAGTGATCTCACAGACTTACAAAGCCTCATCATTTCTAATTACCCAATACAACCAAGAGGGAGAAACTTCTCAACTTTGGTGGGTAAACTGAAGACGAAGTTCAAAGATGATGTGCTTGCTGAGGCTAAGAGAGAAGATGCTGAGCACAAGAAAAGAATTAAAGGCCTTAAAAGCTTTAAGTCCAATGCCTCAGAATTAGTATGATGATTTTTTGAAAAGGATTGGCTATAACAACAGAGAAACAGCAGCCATCAAGACCATTAAGGGAAATCAATACACATATCCCATAACTGAATGGGGATATGTTGAGAAGACTAAAGAATTGGTGCTATTAAGGAACGCTGACAACAAGAAGGCAGATAGAATCAGGATCTTTGATCCTGTGGAAAGCAAACTACTACATCCCAGCTATACATCATACCTGCATGACGAGTACTTTCCTAAGTTAACTGATAACAGAGCTCAGAATGACTTGTTTATGCATGTTCATGCATTCCAAGTGATGACAAACTCCATGCCAAAGCTTATAAGAGGAGAAAACATAATGCTGGATTGTTGAAGGGGACAAACTATGAAGAAGTCATAGAACTGAGGATTTCAGAACAAGATGAATTGGAAATAATCAACAACAACAATGTTCTGGAATCCGTAACAACAGAAGAAGATGTTTTGGGGCTAAGCTATGAAACTCTAAAGAAGATCAGCAAGTTGAAGATCAATTACAAATATGATGATCAGAAGACTGTTGTATCCTACTTCTACAACAAAATAATTGCCAGAGTGAAGGAGCTTTCAGTTTTGAAGGAATGATTACAAGTATCTAAGCCTAAGGGGGAGTATTATTAGATCTAGAGAGAATAGGTCTAGAACAATTTGTATAGGCTTAGAACTTTAATTAATTCTTATAATAAATTATTGTAACTGACTATCAGTATATATATATATGCATTGAGTATATAGCTTAACCCATATATATATGTGTTGCTTTTTGTGTATGATGACAGGCAAAAATAATATACTTGGTGAATTATTGTAATTGGCAAAGTGTAAGAAACATCTATGGATGAACAATTTTGTTAATCCGTAGATATGTTTCTTACAAGACTTCTATGAATGAACATCAGTATCCACATGATCTCAAGATAAAGTGAAGACTCCTGCGGAAGTAGAAGCTCCTAAGGAAGAACAAGAGTTCCTGCGGAAGACAAGTTTCCTACGGAAGAACAAGAGTTCCTGTGGAAGTATAAGCTCCTACGGAAGACGAAGACACTTGTATGAATTTGACAAGTTCAACCAGTTCAACAAGTCAATCAGTCAGTTTTAAATCCCAATAGATCCAGTGTTTCCTTAACTAACTCATAATTGCCTATAAATATGAGTCCTAGGTTTCACATCAAGGTGAAGAACACAATAGCAATATTGCGGCACACACACATCACATCATCAAACTCTAGCCGTCGTCCCATCAACAACAACAATACGTTCGAATAATCATTGTTCAAAGCATTATTGATTATTCTTTTGTAATCATTATTCAATATTAATGAAATATATTTGAATTAATTCGTGTCTGCTTATTTATTACATATACTTAATTATGGTCATCGTAACAAGCTTTTAATAATTGATATTAAAAATTAAAAACAATTAAACAACAGTTAATGATTATTCCGCATTCATTGACATGTCTTTATTTTAATACTGATAATTCCTGATTGCGATCCTTGGATTCACAAAATGTTTTGCATCAAATACCACCAACATAGTTGTACTATATGTGTATGAGATGTGAACTACATAGTTAAGTGTGGGGTAGTTTAAGGATGGGTAGCCTCTTCTAGAAGTCTCTAATTGAACAATCAAAACAAATTTGTAAGCACCTTGTGAGTAAAATAGATTGGTATGCCGGGATGCATGTTACAGATGATATCAGAGACGTTTCTCTTCCATTTAGGATTGTGGTGCAAACCTTATCCAAGACAACGAGTCACCGAAGAGTGTTTGTAACACTTTAGACAAATATCATATTCTTGGTTGATATGGTAGGGAAAACATTGTCAAGGAAAATGTAGGGGGGTGGAGGTGATTATAACACTTTAGGAAAATCTCACATTAGTTCATAATGAATGTACCGCATCCTAAAAAACAGACGGTGAAGGCAAAACATGAAAACTGGACATTTAACCACCCAAATATGTTTCTCCTGTTTTTGTTTTATCATAGTTAACAGAATAGTTAATAGAATTGGTAAACTCAAGGAGGTCAAACAAGAGGCAAAAAGTCTGTGTCAGAGGCAAAGAACACAGCTTATGAGAGGTTGTGCAAGCGACTAGAGACGAAAGAAGGAGAACATGACATGTTTAAGATTGCCAAAGTAAGGGAAAGTAGAAGATAGAACTTGAGAATGGTGAAGTTTATAAAGGCTGAGGATGGAAAGGTCTTGGTGAATGAGAGAGACATCAAGGTGAGATGGAAACTTACTTCAATAACCTTTTCAATGTATGGAACCCTAATAAACAAACAGAGATCGATCAAACAACTCAAACAATGCAACAAAATAAGTGTTATTGTAGAAGTATCACAATCTATGAAGTTACGAGAGCTCTTAAGAAAATGGGGAGGGCTAAGGCGGTGAGGCCAGACAACATAGCGATTGAAGTGTGGAAGTGCCTAGGAGATGGTGGACTGCAATGGCTAACAGAGTTATTCAACACCATCTTTAAGACCGAGAAGATACCAGAGCAGTGGAGAAGCAGTGTCATAGTCCCCATATATAAGAAAAAGGAGATGTCCAAGGTTGCGCAAACTACAGAGGAATAAAGCTCTTGAGTCATATGATGAAACTATGGATAATAGTTATTGATACGAGAATTAGACGTGAAACTAAGATAGCAATAAACTAATTTGGATTTATGCCAGGGCGCTCTACGACAGAAGCCATATACGTTATAAAGAGAATAATGGAAAAATATAAAGAAAATAAAAGGGACCTCAATATGGTATTCATTGACCTAGAAAAAGCCTATGATAGTGTTCCATGATAACTCATTTGGGAAAGTCTACAACTTAGAAGGGTACCAGAGAGATATATCAAGATAATAAATGATATGTATGATGGGGCAAAAACGTGTCTACGAGCACAAGTCAGAGACACAGACTTCTTCTCGGTGGAAGTGAGACTTCACCAAGGATCAGCATTGAGCCCATTTCTCTTCACAGTAGTGTTGAATAAGATGGCCAAGTCTATATAGGAGCAAGTCCCGTGGTGCATGTTGTTTGCGGATGATATTATGTAATCAAAATCTAAAAGGGTGCTTAATGAGAGGCTAGAACAGTGGAGAGCAGCACTAGAGTGCAAAGGCTTAAGGATAAGTCGCTCTAAGACATAATACATGCATTGTAACTTTAGTGGAGAAACTAAAGAGGCAACCCAAATCAGTATTCAAGGTTTGTCGGTCCCACAGACGTCTAGGTTCAAATACATGGGCTCGTACGTACAGGAGGACGGAGAGATACATAGTGATGTAGCTCATCGTGTTCAATCAGGATGGTGCAAGTGGAGAGCAGCATCAGGGATTTTATATGATAAGAGGCTTCCAGCAAAATTAAAGGAAAAATTATATAAAATGGCAGTACGTCCAGCTATGTTATACGGAACACACTGTTGGCCATAAAGAAATCGCACGAGCGACAAATAGAGGTAGCGAAAATGTGAATGGTGAGGTGGATGTGTGGACACACAAGATTGGATCGGATAAGGAACGACGTGTTTGACAGAGGCTAGAGGTGGCTTGTATCACGGATAAAATACGAGAGGGAAGATTAAGATGGTTTGGGCATGTGAAGAGGAGACCGATGTCAGCACTTGTTAGAGCAGTAAAGAACATCACCCTAGAGGGTAGGAGGAGTAGAGGAAGACCTAAGTTTACTTGGAACGAGATAATTAGGCGAGACATGGTAGAGTTGCACCTCTCTGAGCACATGATCGAGGATAGGAGTGCGTGGAGGCGTAGAATTAAAATTAAGGACTTCTAGTGGGATTTGTGGGTAGGAAGAGTAAAGGAAGACCTGAAGCGTGACCCCCCGCGTGATGTGTAGGTAATCAACATTTGCCCTTTATAGGTGAAACATGTTGCTTATTTGATGTATGCACTATCTTCGGGTTGTTATACTTATGGGTATGCCTACGCTTATGTGATGTATGTTATGCTTATGAATATACTTAAGAATATTAATTATGCTTATTCTAAACCTTTATGTGATATATACCTATGTGTTGTATGCTATATAATTTGCTTGCTATCATCCTCGAGTCGGGGGTATTTTTGGAATCGGTCTCTCTATCTCTCTAGATAGAGGAAAGACTCGTCACCACCTACCCCTCCCAGACCCTGCTTTTAAGTGAGATATACTGGGTATGTTTGTTCGTTTGTTTGTAATTTTTGTGCTTTAGTTGAATTGTCAAATTTGAAGTATATCATTAAGGTTATATGTGTGTTTGAAATTTAAACTAACGATGTTAATGTTACTTTTAATATCTGGTACCCCATTAAAAATAAGACGAAAAGCCTTTCACTCTTGGATTCCCATATCAAAGATATTTCAACAACTTGCAATAACCGCAAGTAGACAAATTCTTAGACTTGAATTGCCAAATATCTTTGCAAACTACCTACATTCCAAAATAGATAAAATATATCGATATAAGTTTTCTAATATGTGTGTTCCTAAGAATCTGTATGCTATATATCAATACATACACACATATTGTTGGACGTCTATATTTATGCCTAAAAAATAACATAATTATTTGTAACATATGATCCTCAAGAGTAGCACACTAAGTAATGTTAATTAACTATATGTTTCGGGGTGGGGTTTGATCCAATATTGGTAAAGTCATTTGAAGTTAGTGTGATGATTTTTTCTTGAGGTCAAGAGTTTAAGCCCATCTATGATGGGTTAGTGTAAATTAATCATGGCATAGATGAGATGTAGTAGGATAGGTGTAGCATAACATTTAGCCGTTTCAGAGTGTTTAAACATCATATCACATGGAAAACAATATAATATGTAATCAACTCAAATATATAAGTATGTAGACTTGAATTGTCAACTTTCTTTTGGGAAATACCTATGACTTTCAAAAGGAGTTACCGTTTATGTCAAAGCCAATAATTTATTTGAGAACTAGTAACAATCATTCTAACCGTTATAGTATTTATTATATAAACTTATATAATGTATGTATAGTTTAATATGTATTTGTAAAAGTTATGATATTTATAGTATTTGTTTGAGGGCATTTGCACTCATCATGAAAGATACATATCTAAGGCCATGAAAACATTCCCTAACCGGGAATAGAGATCCCCTGATTTCCAGGGGAATTTTTGGCCACAAAAATCGATAAGTTTTTATTGATTCGTGGAGAAAATGGACTGTTTTTTCTTACTTGTCTTATTGATCTAGTTGTCAAGAGTCAATCAAAACAAAGTAAATAACCAGTTTTAGCTATTGTTTTTTCTTACTTTTCTTATTGATTTAGTTGTCGAGAGTCGATCAAAACAAAGTAAATAACCGGTCGTAGCTATCTTTATTTTCTAAGAGTAAGTAAGATCGTCTTCACAGAGAATTGATGGAAATTGTTTTAACAAACTAGACATTAAACAAATTATGAAAGACTTTAAAGCAAAGACTTGAACTTTGAATGATTTGAAAGAACATAATTGCAAAAAGCAACAAACTTTGAAAACAAATTTACTAATTAATTACAAAACAATCACTTTTGGATTTTCAATTCCACAAGATCAATTAATATGTTAAACTAGGATTTGCTAAAACATAATTTTCAAGAATTCAACTTTTGACTCAAGTAATAAAAAATGATCAAACTTTTAACGCTTGTTCATTCACAATACTATCAATTTTTTTACAAGATAAAATTTTATTCTTCTAGGAATATGTTGAATATTTGACTAATACCAAGCATGGTCAAACTTTGCTATATATATATATAACAGTGGAGGTAAGTAATGTGAGGTTGAGGCATATGCTCACAAATTAAGCTATCAATCAGAAGTAGAAATGATGAGAGTTTTCTTTTGTATTCTGATTCTTCATGTGGCTCCTATTATTTATGCTCAAGATAATCAATCAGGTACGTATTGATCGATTATAAGAATCATTCTTTTTATTTGTTACTTTCTAAATAATACGCACTAAATGCATGCATTAAGTTTTCAACCAACATGTTCTTAACAGGCTTCATTAGCCTAGATTGTGGAAGTAGAACAAACTACACACAAGAAGGTTCAGGTATAAACTATGTTTCAGACGACGGCTTCGTAGAAGGTGGTGAGAGTTATAACTTATCTCACACACAAGAAGGTTCAGGTATAAATTATGTTTCAGACGACGGCTTGGTAGAAGGTGGTGAGAGTTATGACTTATCTCATATTCAAAACCTTAAGTTACGCTTGTTCAACAGTCTTAGAAGTTTTCCTGAAAATAAACAGAACTGCTACACTTTCAGACCCCAAAAAGGGAAGAATAATAAGTATCTGATAAGAGCCATATTTTTTTATGGGGAGTCTAGAGGTCAACCCCCGCAATTTGATCTTCATATTGGAGCAGATTATATGGTGACGGTTTATATTTTAGACTCATCTAGTTATTTCATCTATGAAATGATACATTTCACATCGTCAGATTACATACATGTTTGCCTTGTTAACACGGGCCGAGGAGATCCTTTCATTACATCATTAGAACTAAGGCTTTTGGATGACACCATGTATAAACAACAATATTCACTATCATCATTAATCTTCCTTAGTCGTGAAAATTTGGGAACAAATAAAGTGATCAGGTCAGCGCACATTTTAAAATTGTTAAAGCTAATTTCAAAAGTTATGTACTGTTCCTTGTTAATTTTTTTTAATTATCTATATGAAAAATGCAGATACCCAGATGACAAGTATGATCGACTATGGTTTCCAGAAACTTACGGTAGAACAGTAGAGACTTCTAAACTAGGTTCTTTAGGACCTAATAATGAAGAACAAGTGCCATCAAAGGTCATGAGCACAGCCGCTACAACAATAAACTCTACACTTGATACATTATCAGGATGGTGGGATGCTACGACCGACGGTGAATACATCATGTACATTCACTTTGCTGAAGTTGAAACACTGAAAACCAATCAGAGGAGGGAATTCAACCTTAGTATTAATGGCACCCAGATTGAAACAATTTCTCCCACAACTAACATAACCACAATCAAAAACAAATATCATGCATGTCAAACACACGCTATGAGCTTAGACTAACTAAAACATTAAATTCAGCCATCCCTCCTATCGTAAATGCACTAGAGGTTTATATTTTGAAGCAGCTCCTACAAAACCAAACAGATGACCAAGATGGTAGATTATACATACTCTACCTGTATTTTATCTAGAATTGATGTTATTATATTTATGGCACTCTTTCCATTTTCGTACCTTTGTTGTTAAACTAGCTGCTGCAATCTGGAGTACCAAGTCAGTTTACGGGTTAAAAAATTTAAGCTGGCAAGGGGATCCATGTTTTCCACAGGAATATGTTTGGGTTGGTCTTAAGTGCAACTATGGCACTCCGGGGGTAGCTAGAATCACAACCGTGTATGTATTTTGTCTGTTTCAATTCACAGCCACCACTGAATCATGTATGTTGTTTCATTTTTTAACCACCGGCAACTAATTACTTGATGCAGGAACCTGTCCTCAAGGGGACTAAGGGGAGAGATAGCTACTGCCTTATCAAATCTAACTATGATACAATCATTGTAACTTCTTTCATATGTTTTTTTGATTTTTTAACATATAAAGCTCATGTTTCTTATTTCTTTTTTGTTCCATTTCTAGGGACTTGTCCTACAATTACTTGACAGGAAATGTGCCAAAGTTTCTTGCACAACTCGACAACTTGAGGGTTCTGTAAGTCATCAAATTGTCAGTACAGGATCAAAATTAAATCTTTTCATGTCGTGTAATAATCTTGCATTATTTTCTTGTAGCAACTTAACAGGAAACAACTTCACAAGACCACTTCCAGCAGAACTTCTTGCAAAATCCAAGAATGGGTTGTTATTGTTGAGGTTTGATACATACTTTAGAACAGAAAACAAAATAAAATCAACACTCATAATCTTACATGTTCTAACATTTTTTTTACAAAAACAGTGCTGATGAAAGCAGTGGTGAAGAAAGCAGAAACAATAAGGCTAAAATAGGCGTTATTATAGCGATAATTATTGGATGCATTGTGGTACTGTGCCTCGCCGTATTCTTTGTTATACAACAGAAGAAAAAGGTTTGCAGTATTCTTAACCTAATATATTTATTTCTTTTCAGCTTAACAGAGAAGTACTTATTGAATTTGAATAAATGAATACAGCTTCGATCAAAAGGGGGGAGGACTTTACACTGAGAAAACAACAGTATACATATTCTGAGGTGTTGAGTATAACTAACAACTTTCAAAATGAAATTGGAAGAGGAGGATTTGGAAGGGTGTTCCATGGAACTGTTGGGGATAAGCAAGTTGCTGTGAAGATGCTTTCTGAATCATCATCTCAAGGTTACAAGGAATTTCAAGCCGAGGTAATGAACATATTAAAGTTTAAAACTATATTTTGTAGGATTAATCTTGATGCGTCATGGATGTGGGTCAAGAAGTTGGAAACTTCATGTGAATTTGATTCGAACAGTTTAGTAGCTATTTAAAATGTCATCTACAGGTCAATGGAAATTCATCATACACTTAAGAATTCTCGTTGATGAAACATGATATAAATATAGAGAAGCAAAGTAATTTATATCAAACAAGCAATGATGATTAGCTTGGAGATATACTCTAATATATAATATATCTAGAAAACATAAACTGGTTTGGTTATGATTCCTTTAATTTATTAGTCATTCCAATTCAATATATGATAGGGTCAAGTTTTGTTCTCTAATTTCACATTGAATCAATAAAAGAGTCGAACATATAGCTTGTTCAAGGTCTAGTTTTTTCTTGTTTGTTATGTTCTATGAAGGTCTGATCACCAACAATTGGCTAAACGAGCAATGATGCTAAAACAATAACCTACAAAATAAGCACGGAAGCAAATTTGATATTTTGCAAAAGGACTGTTGGATCAAGCCTTTAAATCACAGATTGTTCAATAATGAAAATAGAACAGAAAAATAGAAACTTTTTGATGGAATGTTTTGGGGTGCTTTCATTGAACATCAAACCTAGTTTAAATAGACTCACATACTAAGCATACATGCATACGTGGGCATACCACTAACCCATAATCCCACTCATCCATGACCTTCTACCACTAACATAATTCATTAAATAAAACAAACTAAAAATTACTAATTAATTAAACTAAGTCAAGATTAAACTAACATTCACCCCCTTAATCTTGACCCCTTTTTTTTTCATCATCAAAGAAGTGTTGGTTCTTCCTCTTGAACTAAATTAGCTTCTTTATCTTTCTCTTTCCATTTGGTGCACTCATATGCAAAATGCCCAAATTCTCCACATTCAAAGCACCGAAACCCACTTTTATCACCTCGACCCATACATCTTCCTCGACCTCTTTCACCTCTACCGTAGCCTTATCCGCGACCTCTTCCTCGTCCGCTACTTTCACCATGCTTTTGTTCGGCCATCAAAAGCTGACCTTGTTCCCCTTCTTTCTCACCATGACTCTTTAATCTTTCTTCATACGCCTTGAGCCTTCCAACCGCTTCATCAAAAAGCATCGTATCCAACCCGAAACATTGTTCGATTGAGGCTACAATTTGAAGAAACGACTTCGGCATTGCATCTAGTATCCTTCTCACCATTTCTTCTTCCTTAATCTTGTGCCCGAGACTCCTCAACTTTGAAGCCATTCCGCTCAACTTAGCAGCGCAGTCATCAACTAGCTCTCCTTCCTTCATCCGTAAGCTTTCAATCTCTCTTCTCAATGTTGCAATTCGAGCCGTCCTTACCCGATCTACACCCAAGTACCGTATTTTCAAACCATCCCACACTTTCTTCGGATCTGCATGACTTGACATTTGCATCACTATCTCTTCCGGTATTGCTTGAAGCAAAAATGCTAAAGCTTGTTTCGATTTCTTAGCATCCGGTTCTTCCCCAGGAGTCCTTGGTTCAATCGTATCCAACAACCCATGCGCATCCAAGATGGACTTAACTTTGATAGCCCACACCGGGTAATTGGTTGCGGTCAATGTCGGTACTTGGTAAGTCAACGAACCTGCTTCTTTTGCTTGCACCATCGCCATTCTTCACTTTCTTTCTATGAATCGACACAGTCGATTTCTTCCTTTCTTCTTTCGGTTGATTCTTTCTCTACTCTTTCTTTCTTGCAATGTAACGTCGGTTCCTTCTTTCTTCTTTCTCGCAACGCTGCCTTCTTTCTTTCTTCTTTCTTTGCTGATTTCAATTAGCCTCTTTCTTTCTTCTTTCTTTGCTGATTTCAATCAGCCTCTTTCTTTCTTCTTTCCTTTCTTGCGATCTCGTCACATGAGATCACCGGTCTTCTGCTTTCTCTCTTCAATCGAACATGGTATGAGCCCCTTAGGCTCTGATACCAAATGTTGGATCAAGCCTTTAAATCACAGATTGTTCAATAATGAAAATAGAACAGAAAAATAGAAACTTTTTGATGGAATGTTTTGGGGTGCTTTCATTGAACATCAAACCTAGTTTAAATAGACTCACATACTAAGCATACATGCATACGTGGGCATACCACTAACCCATAATCCCACTCATCCATGACCTTCTACCACTAACATAATTCATTAAATAAAACAAACTAAAAATTACTAATTAATTAAACTAAGTCAAGATTAAACTAACATTCAACTTGTTAAGATTTAGAATCTAAGAAAATTAGTAAGGGAAAACTAATAAATTTTCATCTACAGGTCAAAATTCTCATGGAAATTCATCATACAAATATAACTTCACTCGTTGGGTATTGCAATGAGAACAACCACAAGGCAATCATCTACGAATTTATGGCTAATGGGAACTTAGGAAAGCATCTATTTGGTAATTTGATGTAGTTAATTAATGTCTCTTCCTTAATTATGTACATATTTATATGTTTAAACGCATCACTTGTTCTTTTGTCAAGGTTCAAATGTACTGTGTTTTGAGCTTTTTACTTTACATTTCACTTGATTGATTAGATGGAGGTCCAACCGTCTTGAGTTGGGAAAGAAGGTTACAAATTGGTTGTGATGCAGCAGCAGGTTAGTGATTGGGTTACTTGATACCAGCTTGTCCTAAGTGGGTTTTCTTTTTAAGTATATGCTTTACTCTATATTACAGGCCTAGCATACATGCATCATGGTTGCAGGCCACCAATAGTTCATAGAGATGTAAAGGCTTCAAACATATTGTTGAATGAACGATTCCAGGCAAAACTATCTGATTTTGGGTTGTCTAGAGCTTTTCCTACGGAAGATGTTACTCACGTATCATCAGTAAAAGTTGTAGGCACCGTTGGATACCTTGACCCTGAGTGAGTTTTTCTCTTCAATATTTTTCAGTTTTTACATTTACTAGAAAAAGAATTCATGAGAATGTTTAATGAATAGCTTGCAATATTACATCACTTAGTGTTGTAGTATTATGCAAACCAGAATTGTTCCTGTGTGTTGCGACGGTCAATTAATACAATTGGCCTTAGGCATCATTTAGAGAAAAGATTTAGGCTCAGCATATAACACTAGAGCATATTGACTAAAACTTAGGTTGTAAGCACACAAAAGTGTACAAACTGTTCATGGGAATATCACGCCAAAACCCGATTTTTACCAATATCATCATACCCAAAGAGAATGAGATTCGTCAGAACTATATATATATATATATATAAGTATTATTCTGCCCGGGTAGTCATGACGGTAACAGATAGTCGTAAATGAGGCATTCGGATATCCGATTTTCGGATATCCGAAATTTTCGGATAGCTCATTTTACTATCCGAATTCGTATCCGAATTTTCGGATATCCGAATTTCGGATATCCGAAAATTCGGATACGGATTCGGATAGTTTTTCGGATATCCGAATTAGCATGTATAAAAAAATAGATAATAGTTATAAACCAACTTCTACCCTGTTTAGTTCGAAATTCAAATAATACACAAGAGTGAAGAGCCTGTGAGTGTCAGATTGAGGAGGAGGACCAAAAGAGGAGGGCGTTGACCGGAGGAGGAGGGCGACGACCGGGGGAGGAGGGCGACGACCGGGGGAGGAGGGCGGCGACCGGGGGAGGAGGGCGGCGACCGGGGGAGGAGGGCGGCGACCGGGGGAGGAGGGCGGCGACCGGGGGAGGAGGGCGGCGACCGGGGGAGGAGGGCGGCGACCGGGGGAGGAGGGCGGCGACGGGGGAGGAGGGCGGCGACCGGGGGAGGAGGGCGGCGACCGGGGGAGGAGGGCGGCGACCGGGGGAGGAGGGCGGCGACCGGGGGAGGAGGGCGGCGACCGGGGGAGGAGGGCGGCGACCGGGGGAGGAGGGCGGCGACCGGGGGAGGAGGGCGGCGACCGGGGGAGGAGGGCGGCGACCGGGGGAGGAGGCCGGCGACCGGGGGAGGAGGCCGGCGACCGGGGAGGAGGCCGGCGACCGGGGGAGGAGGCCGGCGACCGGGGGAGGAGGCCGGCGACCGGGGGAGGAGGCCGGCGACCGGGGGAGGAGGGCGGCGACCGGGGGAGGAGGGCGGCGACCGGGGGAGGAGGGCGGCGACCGGGGGAGGAGGGCGGCGACCGGGGGAGGAGGGCGGCGACCGGGGGAGGAGGGCGGCGACCGGGGGAGGAGGGCGGCGACCGGGGGAGGAGGGCGGCGACCGGGGGAGGAGGGCGGCGACCGGGGGAGGAGGGCGGCGACCGGGGGAGGAGGGCGGCGACCGGGGGAGGAGGGCGGCGACCGGGGGAGGAGGGCGGCGACCGGGGGAGGAGGGCGGCGACCGGGGGAGGAGGGCGGCGACCGGGGAGGAGGGCGGCGACCGGGGGAGGAGGGCGGCGACCGGGGGAGGAGGGCGGCGACCGGGGGAGGAGGGCGGCGACCGGGGGAGGAGGGCGGCGACCGGGGGAGGAGGGCGACGACCGGAGGAGGAGGGCGATGACCAGATGAGGAGGGCGATGATGGGCGACGAGCGAATGATGGGCGACGAGCGACTGATGGGCGACGAGCGACTGATGGGCGATGAACGACCTGCGACCGGCGACTGATGGGGGACGGTGGCGAAGGGGCGGCCGATGGCTGCAAGTATTTTAGGGTTTGTGGAGTTGGGAAGTCTGGGATGTTCATCTGATGGTCGATGGGGAGTTGGGGACATAGGGAATTGAGGTGGGTAACTTTCTTTTAATATATAATTAAATTATAAAAAATATATAATTAATTTAATAATTTCGGATATCCGAAATATCCGAAAATTCCTGAAATAACTATCCGGATCCGAATCCATATTTTCGGATATCCGAATTTCGGATATCCGAAAATTCGGATATTCGAATTTTCGGATAATTCGGATTCGGAATTTCGGATGTTCGGATCGGATGTTCGGATTCAGATGTTTTTGAACACCCCTACCAACAATCTACATTTCACACCATAAATCACAATCAACAAACATTATACATAGATACATGAAATAAAAATAAAACTTAGGGTCCATCATCAGCAATTTAAAAATTCCAACCAACAAACACAATGAGTAACAGATTTAGGTTTTATAAACTAAAATCCAAACTCAACAACTAAAACACATCTCAAATGAGAGAACCTCATCATTATCGATATCTCAATCTAGAAAGTCTCAACTAAACTAACCAGGGAAAATATTAGCAACGTGATTTATGATTTTAACAAAAAATAATTAAGACTAGTTAAAGAGCTCGACAACAAAATTAAGGTCGATAACATTATCAAGTCTTCGAACAGGCATACCCAATCATCATCGACTGAAAAAATTAATAACCTCTATGTATATCAAACACCAAATCAAACAATTGTAGAGCCAACACCACCAAAGGCAAAGCGTGTATCGGCTGTCGACACAAAGGTGACGATGGATGGCGGTCGACAAAGACAGACCACAAGAGAGTCTCAAGCTAGCAAATTGTAACCATCACAAGGCTGGACGATCGTTCACCAGCTAGAAATGTCACCAATGAAAAAAACGAACAAGTTCAGTCATTTACACATATACATAAAAACCACACACACACACACACACACACACACACATATATATATATATATATATATATATATATATATACCATAATGTATCGTGGGAAAAAGAGGAGCACATAAAGCCCTCCGGTCACACCGACTAGAGGAATTTATGATGATATGTATAATAGATTATGTATGTATATATAACCCTCTTTGTACCGTTATTTAAAATACATTTAGTTCAATATACATTTACACACACTAGCCCGCTCGTTAACTCATTTAAAATAAAGACAAAGTTATCATTTATATAAGAGTAAACTTCGTTTTTGCTCGCTACGGTTTAGTTCAAATAACTGTTTGCCTCCAAAGGTTTCAAAATTACAATTTTACTCCCTGTGATTTTCAATTTGTTTCAGATTTACGCTAACCAACTAACAACGTTAAATATTTCTGTTAAAAACAAGAACATTTAGGTCATTTTATATAAGAAAGACTAATCCTATAATTTATCAAAAGCTATGTGTCACTTAAACAAAAAATCAAATTATATCATGATTATCATCTGACCATCACCACATCATCATCATCATACCCACATTGTTCACCTTAATCTACTACCACCACCCACCCATCGCAATCACCAACACCCACCCATCGCCATCACCAACACCCACCCACAACAACCACCAACACCCACCCATAACCACCTGCAAAATCATGACCATAACACCCCCATCACCATCTATCACTTCCATCATGTACTTTATTCATAGTTAACTTCATATCTTGAACTTAAACATTAGACCACGATTATATCACCACACCACCGCTATCACATTAAGGGCCACATAGATCTGAAGAGAGAAAGAGAGTGAACCGATAAGAAGAAGAGAGAGAGGTGGCGGATGCCACACCAAGAGGCGGAGCCGCGACGACCATGGGCGAAGTATCATAGGAGCCAGGAGGGGCCCCGCCCCATCTCTTTTTTCGTTTCGTGAGTGGTGTTAATTTCTGGTTTGCTAATGTAAATTATTTGGCTTGGTAGTGTAAATTTTTTAATATATGACGAGTTCGCCTCTGTAAAAAATTAATTTCTCTCCCCGTCCCCCTGTAATATTGTCCAAGCTCCACCACTGGCGGCGACGATAGGCGACGTTGATAGCGGCACTAAACGGCCACACCTCACCGCCTTGAACCATCATACCATCTTAATCGCTAGATCTAGGTGACCAGAAACCCCTAAAAATCCTTCCTCAAGGTGAGGTGGGTTGATGGTGGAGGTGTAAGTCGATGTTGGTATGTTGGTGGAGGTGGATGTCGAGGTCGATGGTGGTGGTAGCTGGAAATGTGGGTGGTGGTGCAGCAGGTGGTGTGATGATGGTGGTTGTGGTTACTCTAGGATTCCGGTGGTGATGGTGATTATGGTGGTGGTGGTTATTTTGGTGGTGGGTGGTGATTTGGGTCGGGAAGTAGAGGTTGAGATATTTTTGTTTTTATTATAATTATTTTGAATATTTTCAATAAGTTACACAGATAGTCCCTTAATATATATAGTATGTAAGTTATCTAATTAGCTTTTATACGTAAAATGATCAATATACCCTTATTTATAATAGAATTAATTAATGGTGTTAGTGAGTTAAAACATATTGCAAGGTGTTAGTGAGTTAAAACATATTGCAAAATACATGGAGTAAAATCAAGATTTTAAAACATTTAAATGCAAAGAATTCTTTACACCAAACCACAAGGAACAAAAGTAAATTTTACTCTATATATAAACTATAAACAAAATTATGACATATTATATCTTAAAAGAGCATAGCCATATGAATATTTTAACATTCTCAAGTTTCAGGACTAAGTATAAAAATATTAACGTTAATCATAGTCCTTTAAAAACCAATATTGTGTCATTTGTTCTATGAGTTTAGATAAACTAAAATAAGCAACTATTACTTTTTATATATATATTAATGTCGTCAAAAATAACAAAACTATTTTTCTTAAGAAAGTAAAAAAATAGCTTGCAAGCCGGCTCGGGTTTGCTAAGCTCGACCTCAATTTTTAAATCAGTCAAGCCCGATCCACCTCGGCTCGGTTCGACTTGGCTTGTTTCCGGCCCTACACATAATGTTTGTATTGTAATATATTTTTCTATAAAGTTAGTAATATGATCTTATAACTTCTCATGAAATGCAGGTGTCGCTCAACTTTTTCGTTGACAGAGAAAAGTGACGTTTATAGCTTTGGAGTAGTACTCTTGGAGTTGATTACAAGTCGACATGCAATATCAGAGGGTATTCATATAACTAGTTGGGTTACGTCAACAGTCGAAGAAGGAAATGTCGAGAGTATAATTGATTCTAGATTAGATGGGCGTTTTGACATCAATACTGCATGGAAGGTAGTAGAAATTGCATTTGCGTGTGTTTGCGCCACGTCCATCAAAAGGCCAACCATGAACAATGTGGTGATGGAACTCAAGAAATGTCTACAAGCAGAAAAAACTCATCAAATTGAACATGTGTCTTTAAACTTTGAAACCATGAGTGATTTGTACCCAAGATAGTGACTCCTTGAAATTGTCAGGTCATGTCAACTGCCTTATGTAAAACTAGATGTTTTGTTTTGTTAGAACCGAAGAACAATTCAAGCTTGATTCAAGAATTAAGCGAAAGATTTCGATGAGATTTCTTTGTTACAGAGAATTACTCATGAACGAGTTACAAAAGAATTGAAATTGAACTAACTCTAAAAACCTAATTCTCCCATCTTTAAACCCTAAGTTGTTAACGGTAATTAACAACCGAATGAATATTACATTAAGGCCCCTTATCTATGACTAACTAACCACTATAGAAACAAGATTCTTAACACTACTCTACTTAACAATCTCCACCTTAGTGTTAACAAAAACCATGATGAACATATCAACTAACATTTAACTCTTTTAAACAGAAATCAAACTTGGGACCAGGAACACATTTGGTAAGCATATCAGCAGCATTAAGAATAGTCTCCACATAGTCCACTTTTACAGCTTTAGAAGATATGACTTCTCTAATCCAATGCAGTTTAACACTAATGTGCTTTGACCTTTTAAGGAATACCTTATGCTTAGACAATAGTATAGCACCCACATTGTCACTATATATAACAGCATCAACTTCATTAATTCCTATTTCTGAGACAAACCCTTTTAAGTCTCAGTTGTAGAAAGAGCTACAACATGTTGTAATAAGCTTTCCAACTTACAACTCCACCAAGAACTTAAAAGACATACCCTATAATTGATCTTCCCTTATCAGCATCCTTAGCAAAATCAGAATCTACAAAACCATGTACCACAAATTGACCTTGACCACTACACGTGTTCCCAAATAACAAGCCTACTTCTCTAGTTCCACTTAGATACCTTAGTATCCATTTTACTCCTTCCTAATGATTCTTACCTGTATTACTTAGGTATCTACTCACCAGACTTACTGCAAAACCAATATCAAGCCTTATGCAGACCATCAAACACATCAGGCTTCCAACAACACTAGCATATGGTACATTCAGCATATGTTCAACCTCTTCATCTGTCTTTGGTGAGTCTAGACTTGATAGTTTAAAATGCATTGCTAAAGGAGTAACTATAGGCTTACAGTTATCCATAGAATAGTTAGATAAGACTTCTGAGATGGCTTAATTACACCTGAAACCCAGTTTCTTGTAATTTCCATCCCCAAAAACTTTCTAGCTTCCACCAGCTCTTTCATTTCAAATACCACTAGTAGATGTTTGGTCTCTTTAATTATAGTCTTATGTTTACATGCAATCAACATGTCATCCACATATAATAACAAATACAAGAAATCACTATCACTTAATTCTTATAATACACCCAAGTGTCATATTGACTTCTAAAAAATCCATAAGACATAACATAACTATCAAACCTCATATACCACTGCCTTGGTGACTATTTCAAACCATATAGTTATTTTTGCAGAAGACATACCTTGTTAGTCTTATCTTCAACTTCAAACCCAGGAGGATGTTTCATATATATTTTCTCATCTAGATACCCATGTAAAAATGTTGTTTTAACATCCATTTGCTCAAGATCTAAATCATACTTTACAATGATAGACAAAATGACTCTTATAGATGTATGCTTAACCACAGGAGAAAATACATCACTATAATCTATTCCAGCCCTCTGAGTGAATCCTTTTGGCACTAACCTGGCTTTATATCTTGGACCGTCTCCAGGCAACCCTCTTTATCCTTGAAAATCCATTTATCATCCACCAACATAACACCAGCTGGCCTGTCATCTAACAACCATGTGTGATTACTATGAAGAGACCTCATTTCTTCTTCTATTTCCACCTTCCATTTACCACTATCAGATGATTCCCTCTTGATAAGACATAGGTTCACAAGTACTTTCTTCCTTAGCAACATGAAACACTATTGTTGACAAATCATCTCTATAACGGACAGGTGGAACAATCTGTCTTCTAGGCCTGTCAATTGCAATACTATATTTATAGCTAGGCCTAGAAGAGCATTCAACATGGTCTTTAGAGTTAACTATTGGCTCTGTCTCCTTTAGGGGAAACTCCACCTCAACTTAAGCTCCTTGTACATCACCTGACTTGCGCATAACATCTTTCTACATTACACCTTCCTTGAAGACAACATTACGGCTCACAATCACCTTTGGACTACCACCTTCAAGCCTCAATAACCTTTAACACTTGACTCCATTAGGATATCCAATCATGATACACCTTTGAGCCCTTGAATCTAGACTAACATATGAATAGGGTAGACATCCAAAAACCTTTAAGTTATTATACTTAGTCTTCAATCCTTACCACCTTTCCATAGGTACCATTCCTTTAATTGCTAAGAAATGACATCTATTAATTAGATATATTATAGTCTTTAAAGTGTTGGACCAAAAGAACCAATGAGCCAAGATCAGAAAAACCTCTAAGTCCCACATGACATCACAACAACTGCTGAAGACTCCCATCAGCTATTGTGTTCTCTTGCTTGAATGTCAGACTCGAGAGCATCTTAGCTCCGACCATCAGCTGTTCTGACAAAGTCTGAAGAACAAAGTATGAAGATCAAAGAACTGAAGAACAACAGCTGAAGAAGACTCCAAAGTACTGAAGACCATGTACTGAAGTCTGAAGTACTAATCTTACAAGTACTGAAGACTTCAAGTACTGAAGACAAGTACTGAAGAATCAAAAGCTGAAGAACTGAAGAACTGAATACCTTCTACTAAAGCACAAAGTCTGAAGACAAAGACTGAAGACAACAACTGATGATATCTACTGAAGTCATCAGTTGTTACATCATCTGAAGCCAAGTCTGAAGACCAAGTACTGAAGACTCAGAGTTTGTCACAACAGCTGAAGAAGTCTTCAGTTGTTGTGATGGTTTTTCCTTTTCAGTAGTTTATTTTGTTTCAGTAGTTGTACAACAACTGAAGAGCATGTTCTTCAGTTGTTATAGTATCAGTAGTTATAAACGACTGAAGAGTTTGTTCTTCAGTCGTTGTAGGATTTCAGTAGTTTTACTTTTGTCAGTACTTAGGAAACTTTTGTAAGAAGATGTCAGCTGTTGACATCTTCAGTAGTTTTATGTTTTGTCAGTTGTAATTTTAATATTCAGTTGATGTCAGAAAGGACATTAGCCCATCCTTTTGCCGCCTATAAAAGGATGGGGAACCATTCTGTATTAAATGCCGAAACGTGCTAAGCAATAGAACATTTATTACTTCGCAGAACTCTTTTCTCTCTCTATGCTTGTGCTTTTACATGCAATATCTTTTATGTTCTTGCATTAATCGCTAATTAATGAGCTAAATCCGCTGCAAACATAATCTGATTGATCAAACGAGAGGCTGAGATCCTGTCAAATGGTATCAGAGCAGGTTAATAATTGATCGATTTAACTATTGATCATTTGAAACTGCTCTTTTGATCTCTCTGTTTGATCGAATTAGCAATTTGCAAGAATTAGCCATAGAGAGTGAGTTTCTGCTGTTTTTGGCCAAAATCTTGAGGTCTTTTGGTGGTTTCGAGTTACGTTTGTCTTGTTTAAACTTGTTTTTGACTAAAACCTGAGATGACAACACCAACTAATGATCCTCACAATACTGGTTCCGCAACCAAGTCTCCGATGCTGGTTAGGAACGAGTATAACATATGGCAAAGATGTATGCTACACCACTTGGCTGTCAACAGTGCTGGTTGTTGGAAGTCAGTGGTGCATGGGCCATACAAGCCTATGGTGAGCGTCCCGGAATCTAATGAACAGGTTGCGAAGAAACCTGAACAATATTCGGACGAAGATCTAAAGCTGTTCGAAATTGATGCTAGAGCCCATGGAATTCTAGCCATGGCTATTCCTAATGAGATATATTCAGGGCTCTTGCATCATGAGTCTGCTCATGACCTATGGGTTGCTCTAATGGAACAATTTGGAGGAACTGATTCGGTCTTAGCAAACAATAGGGAAATCCTCGCCCAACAATATGAGACATTCTCATATAGAAAGGGTGAGACTCTGACCCAGCAGTTTGAGTGGTTCTCTTGTTTGATTTCTGAGCTGAAGATGGTCAAACAAGAGTACTCCAAAAGCCAGATGAACAACAGGTTCCTCAGGTCATTGCCTGAGAGATGGGACACATATACCATTGTCCTACGCTCCAGTGCTGACCTGGACACTCTATCTCTCACCCAACTTCATGGGAAATTGCTCACTTTTGAGAGAGAGGTAGAGCAAAAGAGGAAGTTGTCATCTTCTGGCAAACTTGCTGATGACTTTGTCCAAGGTAATGCTGCCTTGATAAGTCATGAGTTAGAATATGCCTCATCAGAAAGTTCTTATGATGAGCATATTGATTTCTCTACTAACTCAGAACAAGCTTTTGTTGGTGTTAGTAGTTCAGGAGGTGGTGGTGACAACTTGTGTTTTCTGATGGAGGACTTGAAGGGCATTCCAGATGATGATCTGGAAGAGATGGATATTTTGAACCAAATGGCAATGATAAATATCCGCTCTAAAAGTTCTACAAGAGAACTGGTAGGAAATTCCCAGGACTCTCTGGCAAAACCAAAATTGGTTTTGACAAGAGCAAGTTGAGGTGTCACAAGTGCCAAAGGCTCGGACACTTTGCAAGAGAGTGTAGATCATCTGGATCTAACTCATCTGCACCCTTTGTGACTTTTCCCAGCAATAGCTCACAGCACAAAGGGCAACCTTCCTACAGTTCTACCCATCCATCTCAAGCACAGGCACCACCTGCTTATTTTGTGCCACAGGGTCATATGCCATATCCTTACCCCTGTTACTACATGCCTCAGCCTAGTCAAACTCAAGCACCCCCGGCTCAACCACCTCATGCTCTTCCAGAGCCTCAATCTTCCCAATCTCATCACCACACACAACCTCAACAACAAAGCTTTTTCACCCCAACTATTGTTGACTGGAGTAGTCTACCAGAAGAGCTATCTGGTCAGGATCAACTACTTCAAGGTGCTGGTCAACATGGAGGTGACCAACCTTTTAGAAATCTTGCTCTGATGGCCCTTGATTCTGCTGAAGGGTCATCATCCAATGCCTCATCTCAGGTATCCACTGAGGCAAAAGCCAAGCTTTGTTCAGAGTCATGCATAGCAGCATTTGCTTCTATTAGAGAAGCAAATGTAGCTTTAATAGATAAAAATCTTGAGCTTGAGCAAACAATTTCCAAAAGAAAAGCTGACTTTGAGGTTGTTCTAAAAGATAAAAATGATGAGATTTACAAGCTTAAATGCCAAATCAAAGATGATAAAGCTAGGGAAGATGTACTTCTGGAGAAGTACAAAGACCTCAAGGAAACTCTTACAACCACCCAAGTTGAGTGTGATCGATGGGTGCAATCATGCAAGGGTTTTGAAATGCTTCTTAGCAAGCAATCAGCTTCCAATGTGAAGTTTGGCATTGGTTATAATCACACTGCTCCTCCTACAGATTTCACTTCAAGAGCAGAAGTTGAATCTGATGGGGAGAGCAATAACCAATCCTTCTCTTCATGTGACCTGCTATCCTCTGATTCAGCATCATCAGAGATAGATGTCAGCATTAACTCCTATCAAAACCAATCAGCTGATGCCACAACAGCTGATGGTTCAAATTCTGACTGTCACATGACCAAAAGGCTGATCAACTCAGGTGTTGTTACTAGAAGTACTGAAGGTACTAGAGAGCAAGTGACAACATCTGAAGTTCAAACCTCAAATACTGTTAGCACTGAAGAGAAGAAAACTAACAGTAGGAAAGGTTTGAAGACAACTAGAGAGGATACCAGGAAAGCAGGCACTAGGAAGAAAACTGCTAGTACTGATGACAAACAGCTGAAGAACAAGTCTTCAGCAGTTAAATCCTCTTCAGCTGATGATCAGCATAAGATGAAGAAAAAGCCATGTGAAATATGTGGTTTGTTCAATCATCTTACTGATGATTGCTGGTACAAAAGGGGTTCCAAACTCAAACAGAAGGAGAAAATTACTGAGAGCATCAATAAAATGAAGAATGAGTTTGAAACCAAGTTTGTACTAGCAACATCCAAGCCTGAAATCCCTAAGCCCAAAACTAAATCTAAAAAGAAGGTAGGGATTACTCAGGCAACAGCTGAGGTTGCTCAGAAAAAGATGGTACAACATAGGAACTCATCATCAGCAAACTCCAATGTGTCTGAAGAGCTGAAGGCTTTATCACAAAATCAGACACAGTTGGTGATGATGGTTCAGCAGCTAGTGGGAAGAGTCAACCACTTAGATGCTCCTGTGTTGAAACCACAGAAAAGGAAGTCCAAGCCAAAGGGTTCCTCTTCTGTACCATCTTCTTCACCTCAAGCTGTCACACACAACACACCTGTTAGTGCTGCACCTGTAGCTGAGAACAGACCCAAAACCAAGCAGGTTTGGGTCTCCAAGACAAACTAACACATGGTTGTGTTTGCAGGGTTCTTCAACATGCCGTAGAAGCATCTGGTACGTAGACAGTGGAGGATCCATGCACATGACAGGAAGCAGCTCCCTTCTTAATGACTACTCTCAAGGAAAGAAGGGATTTGTTTCCTATGGCAATGATGCAAAGGTTACATCATTGGTAAAGGCTTTGTTTCTAATGGGGAAATAAGGTTTGATGATGTTAACCATGTGGAGAATCTCAAGTACAATCTCTTGAGTGTCAGTCAAATGTGTGACAAAGGCCATGTTGCCCTTTTCACAAGCTAGAACTGTCGGATTCTGTCATCCAAAGTTCTGAGTTTGATTGACAAGGCATTGGATGAACACACTCTCCTGAAGGCCAAAAGGACAGGAAGAGTGTATGCCTTAGATCTTTCCAAAAAGATGGATCTAAAAGGCCATCCTTGCCTATTCTCCAAGGCATCTCCTCAAGAGTCTACACTATGGCATAGAAGGCTGGGTCATGTTAATTTCAAAACATGAATCAGCTTATAAGCCATGGTTTAGTAAGAGGATTGCCTCAGAAGGAGTTCAAGTGTGAAGATGACTGCACTGCTTGCGTGAAAGGAAAACAACACAAAGTTTCATTCCCTTCAATAGAAGAACCAAAGTCCACTGCCTGCTTACAGCTTCTGCACATGGACCTCTTTGGTCCTGTCAGAGTAATGAGCATGGCAAAGAAGAAATACTGCCTGGTAATTGTGGTGATTATTCCAGGTTTGTATGGACTTTCTTCTTGCACTCCAAGGATGAAGCAGCAAAGACAATAATGAACTTTGTGTTACATGTAGAAAAGCAGTATTCCCTACAGGTCAAGTGTGTGAGGAGTGACAATGGAACAGAGTTTAGAAACCACACACTTGATGACTTCTACCTGTCCAAGGGAATTAGAAGGCAGTTTAGCATTCCTAGAACTCCTGAGCAAAATGGAGTGGTGGAGAGAAAGAACAGGACCCTCATTGAAGCAGCAAGGTCAATGTTGGCTGACTCTGGGTTGCCACTGACCTTTTGGGCTGAAGCTCAATACAGCTTGCTATGTACAGAATAGAGCTTTAGTGAATAAGAGGTTGATGAAGACTCCATATGAAGTTCTTCATCATTTGGCCCCTCTTATTTCATTCTTTAGAGCCTTTGGGTGTCCTTGTTTTATTCTCAACACTAGCAACCCACTCCAGAAGTTTGCTAGTAAGGTGGATGTAGGGTACTTTGTTGGTTATTCATCAACTTGCAAGGCATATAGAGTCTTCAACTGTAGAACAAAGGGAGTTGAAGAAACTTTGCATGTCAAGTTCAATGAATCTCCAAAGGACAAGATTCCACAAAACCCTGTGGAGTTGTTTGATCTGGACATACTGCAATATGTTCCTTATCAACCTCCGTCTGTTGAGCCTGTCAACAAACCTCCACCTGGTGGTACTGATGATGATGTAGTCAGTACTCACCTCTTCAGGTTCAGTGACAACCTGCCTGAGTCCACTGAACCTGATGCTCCTGTAGCCTCAGCAGCTCCATCCACTACAAATGCTGATGAGATTTCTGCTTGCTCTACTTCGTTTGAGCTGCCATCCTCTACATGGTTTCAGGAATCTCCATCACCATCTGTTGCTGCTGATGGGTCTACAAACACTTGCACAGATATCATAGTCTATCAAGAGCTCAGGAATCACCCCACATCACAGATCATTGGTGATATCCATGCTGGAGTTTCAACCAGGAATCAATTGTCCAACTTCTGCTTCTATGCTCTCTTCATCAGTCAGCAAGAGCCAAAGAACTATCATATTGCTTTAAGAGACAATGGATGGGTGGAAGCTATGCAGCTTGAGCTTCTTCAATTAAGAAACAGCAAGTGTGGGAGCTTGTTCCACTACCCAAGGTAAGTGTGCTATAGGCACCAAGTGGGTATTCAGGAACAAAACAGATGAAAGGGCCAAATTGTCAAGAACAAGGCTAGACTGGTTGTTCAAGGGTTTGCACAGGAAGAAGGCATCGATTATGATGAGACCTTTGCACCTGTGGCCAGACTGGAAGCAATCAGACTGTTCTTAGCTTATGCTGCCTTTCACAGTCTTAAGGTTTATCAAATGGATGTCAAAAGTGCCTTCCTATATGGGAAAATAAAAGAAGAGGTTTATGTGTGTCAACCACCAGGCTTTGAGGACAATAAACATCCTGATTGGGTGTACAAGCTTGATAAGGCTCTTTATGGGCTGAAGCAAGCACCTAGAGCCTGGTATGAGACACTCTCAACCTTTCTTCTAGAAATAAGTTCACTAGAGGCACCATTGATAAAACCTTATTCATCAAGACTGTGGGACAACATAAGCTCCTTGTTCAGATCTATGTTGATGACATCATCTTTGCATCCTCTGATCCAAAGTTGTGTGATGAATTTACAAAGCTTATGAAGCTAAGGTTTGAAATGAGTGCTATGGGAGAATTACAGTACTTTCTGGGTTTGCAAATCAAACAACTGGATGATGGAATCTTCATCCATCAGTCCAAGTATACCAAAGATTGTTGAATAAGTTTGATTTACAAACCTGTAAGCCCTGTTCTACTCCCATGAGCAGCATCACACAACTAGATGTAGATCAGAAAGGTAAAGCGGTTGATGAAACCCTTTACAGATGTATGATGGGTCCTTGATGTACCTTACAGCTTCTAGACCAGACATCATGTTTTAACATGTGCTTGTGCTAGATTTCAGGCTGCACCTAAAGAATCCCATTTGATTGCAGTCAAAAGGATCTTTAGATATTTGCAAGGTACCCAATCACTAGGACTTTGGTATTCAGCTGGGCATTCTTGCAAACTAGTTGCTTTCTCTGATAGTGACTATGCAGGATGCAAAGTCACCAGAAAATCCACTTCTGGTGGTTGCCAATTCCTAGGCAATTGTTTAGTTTCTTGGCAGAGTAAGAAACAAACATCAATTGCTACATCCACTGCTGAAGCTGAGTATATTGTGGCTGCAAGTTGTACCTCTCAAATACTCTGGCTTCAGAACCAACTTCTGGATTATGGCATTACTGAGACTAAGACTCCATTACTAATGGACAGTGCTTCAGCTCTTTGTATTGTTAAGAATCCAGTCCAGCACTCTAGGACCAAACATATTGAGATCAGACATCATTTTATCAGGGATTGCTATGAGAAAGGTCTGATTGATCCTAAGTTTGTGCCTAGTGCTGATGAGCTTGCAGACATTTTTACTAAGCCTTTAGATAGTGCCACATTCCAAAATTTGGTACTAAGGCTTGGTATGCTGCAGCTTGACTGATTTGACCTTTGCTGATGCTTTACTTCACAACTACTGATGAGCATTAGGTCAAATACAAGTACTGATGAGTAATTTAGTCTTCAGCTCTTTCACAACTACTGAAGACTAAAATGACTCAAAGTACTGATGTACATTATTTATTGAAAACAACTGAAGTAGTGAGGTGGATTACAACTACTGATGTATGATTTTCAAATAAATAAGTACTGAAGAACAAATTTTGTTCACAAGTACTGATGTGTGATTTACACAAGTACTGAAGACAAAATTTGTTCACCAGCTCTGAAGAATATTTCATCAGCATTGTGAACATCTGATCACAAAAGCTGAAGGCATAAATATTCACAAGAGCTGAAGGGTCAATGAAACATCTGAAAGTCAGCCAAAGAGCTGATGAGTAAGTGTGGAGGCTAGTATGAAACAACTGATTTGACGGAAACAGCTGATGAGTAATTTCTCATCAGCTGATGACAACAGCTGCTGTTTCATACCCAAACAACTGAAGGACAAAACCATGTCTTCAGTAGTTCACAACTACTGATATCAGTAGTTCATAACTACTAAAGGCTAACACCAAGTCCTCAGTTGTTTACAACAACTGAAGCAATAACATGTCTTCAGTAGTTCACAACTACTGATCTCAGTAGTTTACAACTACTGAAGGCTAATACCAAGTCTTCAGTTGTTACAACGTCTGAAGAAGAATATTAGGTCATCAGTAGTTCATAACTACTGAAGACTGACAGTAACTCTTCAGACGTTTACAACATCTGAAGGACAAAACCAAGGTCTCAGTAGTTTAAACTACTGACGACTAACACCAAGTCCTCAGATGTTACAACCACTGAAGGTTAAAACCACGTCATCAGTTGTTACAACAACTGATAACTAACACCAAAACCTTCAGTAGTTTTCTTTCAACCTTTGACCTACCCTATAAATACCCCACTTTCAGAGCATTTACTCCTCACTTGACCTAATCCTTCCAAACCTCTGAAATTCCCATACACCATTAATGGCGACCATGCAACTGAAACCTCGACACAACTGTGTCGCCCATCTTACAAAATCGCCATTATGGCCTAAGTTTCACCAAGCCGTCGATCTTATGAACGACTCACCCTACAAAACGGCTTTTCTTCTGAACCCCACTATATACACCGACTCCTTGGCAGAGTTTTGGACGAATGTAACCGTCCAAACCGGAGAGCAGGATGGCGAGGTCTCTCTCCGGTCCTCCGTCAACGGCACCCCGTGGTTATCACTCCAGCTACACTACGCCAAACCCTAGAGCTGGAGGATGCCAACCACCCAACCTCCTACCCCAAAGGTGCCCTGGATCTCTCATTCACATCCCACGACTATCAGGGTAACCTCTCCGCCTCCACCTTGTTGAAGAAACACTTCCCTGACCCTCAACGATTGATCTTCCACATGGTGAACGTGTGTCTGGCTCCCAAAACCTCTTCGTGGGACCAGATGTCCACAAGGTGGCAACAGGTATTGTTCTCTATCCTTGAAAAACAACCGTTAAACTTAACTGATATACTATTTTTGGAAATAAAGGATATGGCCACAAAACCAATTTCTAACCGATGGATCTTGTATCCTCGGTTCATTATGGCCATAATAGAGAACCAGCTTTAGGCTGAGGGACTAGTTGGCACTGGGGTCCCTGCCATGGCTGTTCTAGCCGAGGTATACTCCAGGCACAACACTGACCAAACACTCAAACAGGCTGGCCGGCTGCGAAAACCCACGCAGCAGGAACCCACAGCCTCCACCTCTAAATCCAAAGTCCCCTCCAAACCCAAAGCCAAAAAGAAGCCAAAAAAGGCTACTCAGGGAGATGAGTCCCCTGAGGATGCCCCTGCAACACAAAGGCAGGATGTGCCTGCTGGTTCGATTCTCCCAGCAGGTACCACGACTCCACCCACCACAACCGCACAGGCTTCCTCTCAACAGGAGCCTGATGCAACCAATATTGGGGCAACCACATTACTGGGGTCTTTCTCACTTGAGAAGACTGCCATTGAAGAGCACAGTCCTCCCCATGTGCACACTGCTTCGAGCCCATCTCTTGATGAGACCGCCCCACAAAGCCCTACATTGGTTATCGCCAAAGTGCTGACCCATCTGAGCACTCCACCCTCTCCCCAGAAACCTATTACAACTGGGGAGACTCCAACCGAAGAGGGGGTGGATACAAGTGCTGGGGGAGCCCACAGCACAGAGAATCAGTCCAATCTCCCAGTGTGGCTAGGGAGATGGGACAATCTGGTGAGGCTGCCACTTCCCCTGCATCAACATCTGAGCAGGGTGAAGCTGGTAACATCAATAAGACCTCACCAGAGGCAATGGCTGATGATGGATCCAATCCGGAGGCCAGAAGTCCCCAGTACCATGAACAAGGGGCACATGCCATTACTGAGCCACACTCAGGGCATGTACATCCTGACATTGTCAGGAGGTCAGGTGATTCAGCTCATGCTGATGATGACCTGAGCTTCTTCTACGATGTAGTAGCTCAAAACACTATCCTAGAGGATGAGATAAGCAGACTCAAAGAGCTGCTTGCTCAAATGACTCAGGATAGAAGTCCATCTGCCACCACTACCCCACAGATGGCACCTTCACCCAAAGGTCTCACAAACACTGAGCCACTCCCACAAACTCAGCCACCAGCCCCTGCTTCTGGCACTAGCTCTCACGGTCAGAACCCCCCTGAGCAGCTGGATGCTATCCTCCAGAAATCCCTACCTCTCATCACACCCATACTTAAAGACTTAGTCATTCAAACCCTTGATGAGAGGCTTCCCACATACATACAACCCTTGGTGGAGGTTGCCATTTCTAAGGCACTTGCTGATAGTCAAACCCCAACCAATGCACCCAAAAAGGGGGAGACATCAGTGCAAGACAAGAGGAAGAGGGGTGAGGAGGAGAAAAGGCAGAAAAAGAGGTGGTGGTAGAGAGGGAGTTGGTTGAGGAGACTAGGAAGGTGAGGGAGAAAGGGAAGAGGAAAGAGAGGGAGGTTGAGCAAATAGAAGTGGCTGAAATCCAAAAGGATTTCAGTATCACTGATAAGAAAAAGGGAGAGGAGGGAAAGAAGGTGGCTGATCCTGATCTAGCAGCCCTTGTCAAGGAGGCTGATGCTGAGCATAGCCGTTCAATGGACTCTGTCATTGAACAGCTGTTCAGGCAAGGCTTTGACAAGGACACTGCCTTGCTAGATCAAGAGATCAGGAATATGGAGAGAAGAGAGATTGAGTACCGATGGACTACTCATAGCCAAGAGGAAAGAAAGAAACTTGAGGCTATGAGTAGGTTCACTTCGAAGTACCTGGGCAGACCAGTCCTTGATGTCAAGGCATGGACCAGGGACAGACTCTTGGCAATAACACCAAGATCTGTTCGGCTGGTGATTTCACTAAGGGACTGGTCGCTGAGGCCCTATCTAAAGCCGGTGCTGGGAACAGGACACTGCTAGTAAAACTGACCAAACCAGCCCTTATCTCTAGGTTACTAGCAGTGCCTGCCAACATTCCCACACCAACAACCCAACCACAACCCACTAAACCAACCCCTTCCCACCAAAACCCGCAGCCAATGATCCACCCTTGAAGAAGAAGAGAAGGGTGTTGAGGCTGCAAGAAGAAGAAGAAGAAGAGGGGGATGAGGAGGATAGACTGCCTCTTTCAGCAGTCATTCCTCTACCAAAGGCCAAAACCCAAACCATCAACCCCACCTCACAGATGGAAACTGTGAAGGTAAAGATAGAGGAAGAGGCACAGCAGAAGCTTCGTGATGCTGAAATGCTTAAGTCAATTGACCAAGCATATGCTGCCTCTACCTCTATCATGAATATGCAGAAAGAAGCTCTGAGACTCTTCACTCTCAAACAAACCTTCCAATATAGCAAAGAGAGAGTGAGGACTTGGCCTGATCCTAGGGTGGCTCACAGGATCACAAAAAAGATATTCCTGTGAGGTACAAGAGCCAGATGAAGAGGGTTGTAGATGAAGAAATCACAGTGGCTCTTGTAATAACACCCTGGGAAATTATGGATGAGTTCGAGAAAGCTTATAAATCTAAGCAACCTCCTGAAATGAGTTGGAGAACAGGATGGTGAGGAAAGGCTTAGTTTATAAGAAGCTTGAGAACTTCCACAAAGATGAGCTCAACTTGTTGCTAGAGGGCAGACATCCAGATGAATTTGCTTATAGGCAAATCACAACAGTTGAGCTCAAAAATGGGAAACAGGTCAAGTATGTCTCAGAGACGTACGGCCGTGAAGGATTGTTCGATGGTGGGGATGAGGGCATGACCAAAGAAGAACAAATGATCTTTGTCCGAGCCTACACCCGAGAATCCTATCGGCTTGTACATGGGAGGTAGATCTCATGGATGGGACAACAGCTCTGTGTCCAATTCCCCAAGACAGAGCTCCCATCCATACTTAGCCAAACAAACACTAGAGACTACCTCTCAGGCCAGTGCTTATCTGGGTCAACTTCTAATCTGATCTAGAAGGAAATAGACCAATCATTATGCCACCAATAAGTGGGACAACCAATAATTAGAGGTTTTGGCTGCATTGGTTCAGGGGGAGTTTGTTGGACCAAAAGAACCAATGAGCCAAGATCAGGAAAACCTCTAAGTCCCACATGACATCACAACAACTGCTGAAGACTCCCATCAGCTATTGTGTTCTCTTGCTTGAATGTCAGACTCGAGAGCATCTTAGCTCCGACCATCAGCTGTTCTGACAAAGTCTGAAGAACAAAGTATGAAGATCAAAGAACTGAAGAACAACAGCTGAAGAAGACTCCAAAGTACTGAAGACCATGTACTGAAGTCTGAAGTACTGATCTTACAAGTACTGAAGACTTCAAGTACTGAAGACAAGTACTGAAGAATCAAAAGCTGAAGAACTGAAAACTGAAGACCTTCTACTAAAGCACAAAGTCTGAAGACAAAGACTGAAGACAACAACTGATGATATCTACTGAAGTCATCAGTTGTTACATCATCTGAAGCCAAGTCTGAAGACCAAGTACTGAAGACTCAGAGTTTGTCACAACAGCTGAAGAAGTCTTCAGTTGTTGTGATGGTTTTTCCTTTTCAGTAGTTTATTTGTTTCAGTAGTTGTACAACAACTGAAGAGCATGTTCTTCAGTTGTTATAGTATCAGTAGTTATAAACGACTGAAGAGTTTGTTCTTCAGTCGTTGTAGGATTTCAGTAGTTTTACTTTTGTCAGTACTTAGGAAACTTTTGTAAGAAGATGTCAGTTGTTGACATCTTCAGTAGTTTTATGTTTTGTCAGTTGTAATTTTAATATTCAGTTGATGTCAGAAAAAGGACATCAGCCCATCCTTTTGCCGCCTATAAAAGGATGGGGAACCATTCTGTATTAAATGCCGAAACGTGCTAAGCAATAGAACATTTATTACTTCGCAGAACTCTTTTCTCTCTCTATGCTTGTGCTTTTACATGCAATATCTTTTATGTTCTTGAATTAATCGCTAATTAATGAGCTAAATCCGCTGCAAACATAATCTGATTGATCAAACGAGAGGCTGAGATCCTGTCATAAAAGATCTTAGGAAAACATCCAATAATACCTTACCCTTTCTAATAAAGTTCAGTTCATTCTTAGACTAAACCATTTTATTGTGGCGTACCTAGGATGGTTAGGGTCTTGCTATTCCTTGTTCAACACAGAACTTATTAAACTTAGAGTTACAAAACTCCAGACCATAGTCTGTTCTCAACTTCTTGACTCCTCTTTCAGTTTGAGTTTCAACCAGAGCCTTCCACTCTCTAAATCTATTGAATGCTTCATACTTGTGCTTCAGTATGTATACCCAGACCTGTCTTGAACAATTATCTATATAGACAAGAAATAAGAGGCTCATCTAAGGATAAATTCTTAGATGCCTCATAAATTAGCATGTATGTAGTCTAGTATTCTTTAGTCTTATGTATACCGTTGGAAAACTTCACCCTTCTGCCTTTTTCCATTAGAAAATTCTCACAATCATCATAATCACAACTACCTAGACCATCAATTAATTACTGTTTCTTGAGCTTTATCAAGCCTTGACTGCTCATGTGTCCAAGTCTCCTATGCTAGATCATTGTATTGATTGCCTTATCTTCTTCATTAGCTACCATGCATACACTACTCACACTGCCATCAAGCACATAAGTATTGTTACCTCTTTGAGATCTAGTTAATATGACTAACGACCCTTTAATCACCTTGGCCTTCATATCTTTTAGGCTTACTGAGTACCCTTACTTTCACATGTTCCAAGAGAAATTAGGTTTCTCTTTAAACTAGGAATATACCATACATTCTTTAATTCTAACACTGTATAATTATGTAGTTTGAGTGTCATAGTCCTAATACCATGAATCTTGCAAGGCCTATCATCCACCAACTATACCTCACCTCTTGCTTCCATGACAAGCTCTTTATAGTGCCCTTTATTTAGGGCCATATGGTAGGAATTACCTGAGTCCGGCACCTAATACTGTCTTGCGTTAGTCTTTGTCACCATAAGAACATCCACACTTTCATACCACTCGCATAACCCTCTGGTGAGAGATTTGCTTGACTTTTAGGCTTGGTGAATTCAGACATTTTTTTCACTCAAGACAGTCACGTTTGAGATGTTTCTCTAGATTGCAAACAAAACATCTATGTTTTCCTTTAGACTTGATCGACCACCTACATTCCTGGTCTTGGTATTCCTTTGCTCAGATCTTCCTCGAACATATGATCTAGTTTTCGAGATTCGATCAAAAGTAAGTTAAATAACCGGTCTTAGATACCTTTATTGTGTAAGGGTAAGTAAGGTCGTCTCCGCAGAAAATATGTCGAAAGTGTTTAACAATATGACTCGATTATCTTAAAGATACAAACTTTATAATTAAAAATTAAACTTTAAATGTGTTGAATAACACAAGTTCAAAAGGCAATAAACTTTGGAATGAATTTAATAAATAATGAGAAAACAATCATTTTCGGATTTCTAGTTCTGCAAGATCAACAATTGGTGCGTTTAACCTAGGGTTTGTAAGAAATAATATTTTAAGATCTTAGCTTTTGGTTAAAGTGATAACAAAGGAACAAGCTTTAAGATTCGTTCATTCACAATGTTATCGATTATGTTGGATCATGATAAGGCTGGTGCAACCAAATTCACTTCATAGTCACTTTTGGTACTACATCAAAGGGCTTCCGAAGTCAAGCAAGAGATCTTCCGAGAGTCTAAGGAACAACAGCTGAAGACATCTTCTGAAGGCAAAAGCTGAAGTCAACTGCTGAAGACAACAACTGAAGCCAACAGCTGAAGATATCTTCCGAAGACAAAGTCTGATGAAAGAGCTGAAGACAAAGTCTGAAAGCTTCCGAAGACAAAGTCTGATGAAGAGCTGAAGACAAAGTCTGAAAGCTTCCGAAGACAAAGTCTGATGAAAGAGCTGAAGACAAAGTCTGCTTCCGAAGACAAAGAAGACTCCAAGCTTCGGAAGAAGCAGTCTTCCGAAGTGTAAGTGCCTTCGGAAAGAAGTTATACTTCCGAAGCACTTTATCCTTCGGAAGACACTGCTATGTCCAGCAGATAAAAGTATGGTCCTTGTCAGTCCGCATGCGGACCTCTGACACAGCATGGGTTTTCCTCGAAAGCCATATTGTTGACCATACTTTATTCTACTGCTCACCTTTTGATGATAGTACACGTTACCAACTTTAGTTGGCAGCATGGGTAAGTCAGGGACATGTCCTGACTACCCACTCTCAGGCAAAATGTCTGAAAGACCTCACTAGAGTCTTGTAGTATAGATGTAAGGTTAGAGGTGTCCAGCTGGAATCAAAGTATTCCCGGCTGTAGGTAGTATTATATATCTTCTCCCTGTAACTCTTTAGATAAGCGATTTTGAGTCCAAGTGTCTTGTAATCCTTTGAGTTGAGAAGCAATATATAAAAGTACCTTGAAAATTACTTGCTGTGTTAATTTTCTTACTGCTTGTTACTTGTTATATTGTGATCAACTCTTCCTAAAAGACTGCTTGCCGAGTGTTGATTCACGAGTGAGTTGAGAGAGAAACCACCCTAAATCGATCCTGCAATTTACCTATATCAAATTGTCTACTTTCCTTAATGAGCTCACGATGTAGGAATCCGAAAACTGATAATCAAGCAAACAACTTTATTCATAAGCAAACCTTTTAAATCAACCAAAACATAGTGATTCATTCAATAATTCAATGTTCAATACTGTAACATCTCGTATTTTTACGTTAATTAAAAATTAATGTCGTTTAAACTTGTAAGGACCATTGTCGTGAATTATGAAACTTATGGGTTACTTATGCATATTGCTTTAATACGTCTTTTAATCCTTTAACTTGAATGTATAATAATTTAATAATAATAATAATAATAATAATAATAATAATAGTAATAATAATAATAATAATAATAATAATACTATAATAACTAAGAAAAATGATAATAATATCAATAATAACAACTTGAAAATTTTAATAAACTTAAAAAGAGAAGTCTAGGGGGCTTTATTGCCAATTTAGAAACTTAAAACATAAGTTCTCACATGAAATAACAAAATAACAAAACCACAGGGACCAAAGTTGTAATTTGTTTAAAAACCAACCCTTCCCCCCTTAGCCCATATTTCCGGCGAATTGAGGCCGGTGCCTCCGGCCGAACTCCGGCAAGGGCCAAAACGACCTTTTGGCCGCGGTTATGACCCAAAAACCGACCCAAAACCTTTCGTGTACGTGATTAGAACTTGATTAACCATTAAATTGGGTTTAAGACATCGGTTTCTAGCTTAATCGGTTTCAAAACCGAACCACATTAAACAAAATAGTCATTCGAGCATTAAACTGTAATTATAACCAAATTAACTCGACCTAATCGAACGTTTATCTGTTTTTAAATTATTACAACTCTCAATTCAATCTGAAACAAACACAAACATAGAATTCGAGTGTCCTCTCCCGTTCGCAACCTGCCACAATTCGAACATCATCTTCAACTGTTCTAAACTCGAAATTTTAAGAGGGCTTTTCGTCTTGGAGTCCAATAGACACTATCTGTGCAACGAATTGTACTATAGTCGTTTGGACAGCAATCGAGCTTCACATCAGTCGCGGTTTGTTCTTCGAGTCGAATCTTTGATGTTATACAACTTTCGGGTAATTAAACTTACTTACATATTCGTTTTGACTTGATGAATGAAAGTCCTGTGAATTTAAGCATTTACAATAACGAATTGAACTCCAATTTGGTACTAATCGAAACTAGGGTTCATATTATTTGGGGGTTTAGTTGAAAAAGTGTTTATAATAATTGGAAACCCAAGTCTACCGCGGCTGTAAGCCTTGGTCTACTGGTTCCCCGAGCACTTGCTACACTTGAGGTCCCGGGTTCGAACCCGGGCACCCTCAAGTATTTTTAAGGCCTTTTCAGCCATATTTTTATTTTAGAAAATGTTTAATAAATATAAAAATAACTTTTGTAAACTCTAAATATTTTTATGAGCACCAAATAATTTTCTGGATTATTCTATTAATTTTAAAAATTAAATAACTTGTTTTAAAACATTTTAACAAACATTATTCTTGGTTAAATCCTATTAAAAATGGGTTTCAACTAATAAATTAGTTTTGGTTCAAACGTTATTTCTTTAAAATCATGGTTATCTTCAAATGTTTATTTAAAACTTATATTTAAACTTTATATGTTGTTACAAATGAGTTCTTTTAAAATAATTAAATAATTATTTATGTAAAATTGGACTTGAAACAACAAATCTTTATAATATTAATGGGCATTATATTAATTAAAGTTTTATAATTTCACAAATTATTATTCTTCTTATAAAATACTAACTAAAGGTTGAGATTAATAATTTGCTGTTAATCAAAACGTCATTCCAATTAATGTTAAATAATTATAGAACTTTATTTATATTGAATCTTATAAATGTTTATACTTAGGGGCATTTCTAAAATATTTACATATACAATTCTTCAAGAGGATTAAAAATGAAAATAATTACTTTATAAACTTATTAATTATTAACCTTAAAACTAATGAAACCCTAATTCTTATTTGAACGTTAATCATATTATCAACCTTAACCTTCATCTTGTAATACATATTTAGGTGCCTTGAAATGAATACTTTGGGATTATCTTTTGGATCATACTTTAATCTTTATATCCTCTTGTAATGCCTACATCAATGTGAGTTTTCCTTGTCCCCCTTTTTTATAATTTCACACTTATTTGGGGTGAAACGTGATGCTTATTCTACTTACACTTATAAACTTTTGAGACTTGTAATGCACATGCAATTCATCTTATTATTTGGCATGGTTATTTGTGTGTTGTAAGTGTTTATATGAGATACATAGTTTGTTTACAATCATTAACTATTGCTAGCCTGGCGACGTCTTAGATCTTTGGGCCTGACAAGCCTATTTGGTGCTAAAGTCAATGTATAGCCGACTCCTAGGAGTCGTATGCTTGTGCACTAGGGAACCAAATACACTAAGCCAATCTTATATACTTGTAATCAAGTCGAGGTTTGGTTGTAACGATATGTGTTCTATAACCTTACAAGCTTATAACCTATGACATGAATTGCTACTTGTAATCTTTTCATATTATGTATGAAAACCTTGGAAACTCACCAACTCTTTATAGTTGACCTTTTATTTTATCATGTTTCAGGAAACCCCCAAGTTTGAAGCGAACTTATGTTGCTGGCATAATCTAGGACTTGGACCTAGTTAATAAAATCAATTGATTATACTGTGTTATGTCATGTTGAACCTTATTTCATTATTGAGACTTATGCTTGTAATGTACCTTTCAAACTTATGAATAATATATATTTGGATTTAATAATAGCGTTATGTGACTGTGAACAATCATAACCCTCACATCTCGACGATTCCGCCGTCAAGGTTGGGGTGTGACAAATACAAAAGCCTAATCAAAGCATACCAATTGTCTCACTTGACAAGAATCGTACTCTCGAAAGCAATCATAAAAAGCCTAGCCACTGGCATATGATACGCCGCCTCATACACCGCCCATACGGCCAACTTTTTGTTCCTTTTGTACCCATAAATTCGTCGCCACATGCGCCACCTGGCGTATGATACGCCCAAACCCGGAGTATCATACGTCGAGTCTCTTTTGACCTCTTTTTTTCCACTTTTGGTATTTACATCTTAAGTCCCTCAACTTTCGTGTTTTGCTTCTTTTGCTTCCAGTTAAGCTACTTTAAGCTCCAAACACCTATGAATCAAAATATAAACAAAGTGAACTTGTTCTACATTTATCATGACGTAAAATCGTACATTTAGGTTAATTAAACACTAAATTATTGCCAAGCGATCACATCCCCACACTTAACCTTTTTCTTGTCCCTAAGCAAAGCTTTTAAATCACTTTCAAACTTTTGTTATCAAATACATTCTTTAATCCCTTACTAATTCTCAGTTTCAGTTCAAAATCATACTTAAATTCACATACTTTTTCTTTTAAATATATTTGTTAATTTTGTTATTTCAAACAAAATCATATCAATTTAAATCTAGATTCACATAACCCGAGCCTAATAGGCCTTCATGTTTTACCCATGCATATAATCACATTTTCTCACAATACACCTAAAGTATACACAAATCAAAATGATTTTATAGGTTTCATTAGGCTTAGGTTAAGGGTAAGAAATTAAGAATAAAAAGGGTTAAAAAGTGATGAAATCCAAAAATTTGGTAAGGTTACCTTTTCTGAGGTTCTATTATTGGTATCAATGTATTTTGTATTGTGGGGCAAAAATTGTCCCATCTTTTATGATTTTTTGTTTTCCTTTTGTGGGGCATATTAACGTTGGCCCTCTTTTGATTTCTTGTTTTTCGAATGATATAATCTTTTTCAGCCTATATTTTCATATAATTTGAAAACGTCCCTATCGGCTTACCGAAGTACGAGGCTTGGCACTTTGGCCATGTTTTAACATATAATCATTATCCAATTTGGATTTAATCAATAACAAACCTATAATGATAAAAGGCTTCATATCTTTCTTCTTTTAATCATATATAGTATTGGTTATCATATTGGCTTTCTTTTGGTTTTAATGAGTATTATTGGTATGGTCTAAAAAATAAAAAATAAAAAGTCTTTTCAATTCTTCAAGCTAGATCCTAATACTTTTATCATCTTTTTGCATAACTTGGTTTCTTGCTTGAAACATTCCATATCAATTATTATTTTTAACTTAGGAAATTTAATGTAACCTATGAATGAAAGGTCCACCTTCTAGCTTATTACCCTCGGTTAGACAAATTGAAAGTTTTTTTCTCTTTTGAATATAAAAACGAATTTAACCATGACCACGAACCAAAAACCATGCTTTAGTAGGTAATTCGTTAATGATTTGTTCTTAAAAATTTAATCTTTACATATTTTCAAGCTTGCTTAAGACATTTTTTTCAAAAAAAAAATTTTAATTTTTTTTTAATTTTTGGCACTCTTCTCAATATATATTTTTTCTTTGCCTCCCCCATCCCCAAACTTAGGATACATTGTCATGTTAAGAATCAACCACAAATTGAATGACAAACAAGATAAGAAAAGAATACATGGACCTGATCGTTATTGAGTGCCTTCAGTAAGTGACTTGTGCCTCCCTCCACTTGAGTGCTTGCGTCTTGTGCATGATTGAACTAAAAAAACAAAACAAAGGACACACAAACTAATAAAAGAAGTAAACTCACTTTCACAGGAATTACGGTGGCATTTAGCATATGCGACAAGCCTTTAAACCCCTCGGTAGACCCGAGTGGACAAGTTGTAGTCTTGTGAGGATTTGTAGCGAACACACCCATAAAGTTCTCGGGTTACCTCCCGTAAGCGCTAAGTTTTAGGTCTTCAGCCAGACCTTATCTGAGACCACTTATGGTGGTCGTATTAAGCGTTTTTCTCCAAATTTCTTTTCAAAGAACTACTTCTCCTTAATTAGTAGATTTTCTTGTGTACTCGAGTGTTGGCCCGACATTGCTTCATTAATCCTTGAATTCTCATGATCCGGTGGTTTACCCATCTTAACCTTCCGTCTCGGATTTTCCTTCCTTAATGGCTCAACCTTCACATTCTCTTCCTTTTCCACCTTTTTGAGCTCAAACTTATAAGGATCTAAGACATTCTCCTTGGTGATGTCCTCGCTTATGTGTGAGATGCGAGGAGGATCACACCCACTAGTAGCATTTATTATAGAATAATCATAATTAACCACATATGTAATTGATTTTAAAAACACATTAAAGTATAACTTACGGTTTTCAAATGTCACGTCGATTATTCCATCTCGGCAATTGATTTGCGTTTTGGCTATTGCCAAGAATGGTCGACCTAAAATTACCTTTGGTTGAGAAGGAGAAGTTAAATCATAATCAGTACATTCAGATTTGGGAATGATAATAACCGAGTTTATATGCACATTCTTTGAACTTGAGGGTTGATATTGAGGGTTTTGGTTGTGTCACTTGGAAGCTTCCCTGGTTCTCGTCTGGACAATTGTTCAGCTAATTGTGCTATTTTCTTGGCAATGGCCTCATTGGTCTTTCTTTCACCTCTTTGAATTGCTTAAACTCTTTCATCTCCTTTGTAGGTCTTGAGTTGTCTTAGGGATTGCATTGTCATTATCATTACTTGTAGAAGTCCCATGTAGTTGTTGTTGATTCTTTTGTTGGTATTGACCTTCTTATTAGTAACTCCCTTGATTGTAATTATTCCTTTGGTAGCCGCCTTGGTTGTAGCTTTATTTTCGGCCTTGACATTGATTGCTTCCTTGATTTGGTACCTGGAAATGAGGATTCAATTAGTTAGTAGAATTACTATATCTAAGATTAGGATGATTTCTAAGGCTAGGATGATAAGTGTTAGAATTCATGTCATATGTCTTCCTTTCTCCTTGGCCTTGTAATTTATGTACTTCTTCACTCTTCCCCAAATTCAAGTAACATGTACCCGAGGTGTGACCTATGTCATTACACATGTCACATATTTAGTATTCATAAGATATGTGTGCCACACCACTATTTCCAACCTTAAAGCTTATGATTTCTGGTTCTAAAACCGAGATTCTATCTATGGCGACATGATCATTCACCATCTTCACACTTGACCCCCTCGACCTTTGGCTCGATTGTGCACGCTTCTTGGAGATTACACTCATCCTTTCGAGAATATTCTAATCATCATCCTCATGATTTAAGGTAAATTTTTCTGCACTTATGGAATTTACATCTCTTGTATCCACTGGTGATAATCCATCATAGAAAGCTAAAATAAACACCCATTTAGCTATGGCATGATATGGAAAAATTCTTAGCATTTCTTTAAACCGGTGAAAAGCTTCATGGAATCGTTTACCTCTTTCTTGTGTAAATCCCCGAATGGCTCGCCTTGCATCACTTGTCCTTTGAGAAGTATAGTATTCATCCAATAATTATTGTTGCATTTGTACCCATGTGTGAATACTTGTCGATGGTACAGATGGGAACCATTGTTTGGCCTTATCTTTAAGGATGAATTGGAATAGGACCAATTTAACTTCATCTGGTGAGAAGCCTTGGCCACCAATAGTGCTACATGATGCCTCAAATTTGGATATGTGTAAGTAGGGTTCTTCAGTTGCCATACCATGGAAGTAAGGGAGAATTCCCAAACATTATGGCCGAACTTCAAAAGCTCTCCCCCTTTCTGTAGGTGAAACTATAGGAGACGAATTGATAGCAATGGCAGGAAGAAAGTGACTATCCATACCATGTGCTAGTAAACAATATTATGCTCCTAGATTGGCAGGTATGTTGTTAAATGATTGACCTCCAACATTGTTGCGAATGGGTGGTTGAACATAACCATCTTCTTGATCCCGATTTGGTTGACGGTTTTGATAGCCCGGTTGGTTCCCATAATCCTTAAAATCATGTTGGTTTGGTCCATCCATATTGACTTGATCATCAATCCACCCATCCTTATAGGCTGTATAATGACTTCCTTCTACTGAAAACCATTCCTTATTATTATGATGACTTCCTTCCATGTCATAACCCAGAAATCTGGCATCGGTTGGAAGTTCACGGCCGGGGGATGGTTTTGCACACCTTGATTAACAGGGATTAGCCATGGAGATTAAGGTTGCATGGGTTATGGTTGAGGTGGAGGGTCATCAGGTTAAGGGAACACTGGTAGTGGGATATCCTCTACAGGGTGATTAGGTTGTGGTACTCCTTGGTTTCCTAGATTATTTATCATTCTTGAATTGTTACTTTCATGTGTTCTTGAAAGTCTATTTAAAATCTGATGAGTTGTTGCTGATGATGTACCTTCTTCCAATCTTGTTTGATCACAAATTTGAGAGGTCCTTAAAGTTGATGCTTTTTGAAACACAAGGTTCTCCCTTGAAGTCTTCTTAATTTTTGAATCAAATTGCAACGGTGCGGTCCTTCCTGAAAATCTTGTATGCATTAATGTAATGGTTACCTGCAAACAAGAAAACACAAAATACCTACGTAATACTGAACAAGAAAACAAATTAAAAGAAAAGAAATAGAAAAATAAAATCCTTTTGTTTTTTTTATAATTTTTTAAGGAAATCAAGTAAAAACAACTAAACACTAAGCGAACTAACTCCCCGACAACAGCGCCATTTTGATCAGGTTTTCGAGACTCAATCAAAAACAAGTTAAATAACCGGTTTTAGCTACCTTTATTGTGTAAGGGTAAGTAAGGTCGTCTCCACAGGGAACATGTGGAAAGTGTTTAACAATATGACTCAATTAATTTAAAGACACAAATTTTATAATTAAAAATTGAAACTTTAAATGAATTGAATAACACAAGTGCAAAAAGCAATAAGCTTTGGAATGAATTTAATAAATAATGAAAAAAGAATCACTTTCGGGTTTCCAATTCTGCAAGATCAACAATTGGTGTGTTTAACCTAGGGTTTGTGAGAAACAATACTTTAAGATCTTAGCTTTTGGTTAAAGTGATAACAAAGGAACAAGCTTTTAATATTCGTTCATTCATAATGTTATCAATTTACCTATATCAAATTGTCTACTTTTCTTAATGAGCTCACGATGCAAGGAAACCGAAAACTGATAATCAAGCAAACAACTTTATTTACAAGCAAACCTTTTTAAAAAACCAAAACATAATGTTTCATTTAATAATTCAATGTTCAATACAAAAACCTAATCAAAGCATACCAATTGTCTCACTTGACAAGAATCGTACTCCCGAAAGCAATCACAAAAAGCCTAGCCACGCATCATCTTCATTATGCCTTCGATCTTGAATTGGAGAATATTTGTGGATGATATGGGGAGCCTCGGAACATCAAAAATCACCTAAAGTTTATCACTTTTCGTCTCCAAGAAATTATAGATTCAATTGGATTTGATTTGGCTTAAATAAACTTGAAAATCTACAAAATCCGGATGTTGTTAGGATACCGGCGTATCATACGTCCACCGGCATATGATACGCTGCCTTATGCGCCGCCCATACACCCAAATTTCTGTTTCTTTTGTTAAATACACCCACAAATACGCCGCCTCATACACCGCCCGGCATATGATACACCAAACCCGGAGTATCATACACCGAGTCTCTTTTTTGACCTCTTTTTTTTCATTTTTTGGTATTTACATCTTAAGTCCTTCAACTTTCATGTTTTGCTTCTTTGCTTGCTATTAAGCTACTTTAAGCTCCAAACTCCTATGAATCAAATCATAAAAAAGTGAACTTTTTCTACACTTATCATGACATAAAATCGCACATTTAGGTTAATGAAACACTAAATTATTGTCACGCGATCAATATACAACCCATCTGATCCATCATCTTTTGTATCCTTTCTTTTCTGTAACTCCTTTGATTTCATGGCCGCAACTACTTCCTATATAGACAAGCTCTCTCGCCGAACATTAGAGCATCTATGAAATGTTCATAAGACTGAGGCAGAGACGACAAGAAGATGATTGCCCTGTCCTCATCCTCAACTTCTAAATCAATGTTCTCAAGATCAAGAATGATCTTATTAAACTCATCAATGTGGTCCTCTAAAGACTTTCCTATCATCATTTGGAAAGTATACGACCGTCTCTTAAGATACAATCTATTTGCCAAAGATTTCATCATATACAGACCTTCTAACTTGGTCTATACACCAGCAGCCATGGTTTCCTTTGAAACTTCCCTGAGGACTCGATCACCAAGACTAAGAATAACGGCGTTGTGTACCTTTTCCATCACCTTCTTTTTCTCCTTTTCGGAAAGTGATCCAGGAAGTCTTTCTACACCCTTCAACGCATCTACGACTCCTTGATGAACTAACTCCCTCATCTTCAATCGCCACAAACTGAAGTCATTTCTCCTATCGAATTTCTCAATAACAAACTTCGCATTTGTCACCATTCTTGAGACTTTAGCTGCTCTTCCTCTTTCAGAATCGAGCCAACATTGGCTCCGATACCAATTGTTAGAACCGGAGAACAATTTAAGCTTGATTCAAGAATTAAATGAAAGAATTCGATGTAGATTTCTTTGTTACAGAGAATTACTCATGAACGAGTTACAAAAGAATTGAAATTGAACTAACTCTGAAAACCTAATTCTCCCCCATTTTAAACCCTAAGTTGTTAACGGTAATTAACAATCTAAAGAATATTACATTAAGTCCCCTCATCTATGACTAAACGACCATTATAGAAACAAGATTCTTAACGCTACTCTACTTAACATGTTTATTATCTTTAATGAATTAAAGGACGTCATTAGCCAACTTTAGAATATTAAAATGCATTTTGGCTATTTGTTAATTAATGGAATCCAAAAGGTTTATAATGGTTTTTTATCAGATATATGATCTTTAATTAATCCAAGACACTAAAAAATCAAATACCTAGTTGTTCCTAAACCTGCCATTGTTATTAGAACATTATGATCATAGGACTATTTTCAAAACAGAAAAAAACACAGTTGTGTATTTTTATTTTTTTTTTTTTTTTTGGCTGCATCTTAGGTAAAGTTAAAATGAGAAACACATAATTGTTACTATAGTTTTTTGTTTAAAAGTAGGGGCGACTCAATTTTTGGATGTCAAATCGGATAATAAATTTAGTATTTTTTTGTTAACAATAAACAGATAGTAAAATAACCATTTTTTTGGTTAGGGGGCGTTTGGTTCGCGGAATTTTTTGGAATTAAAATTGGAATTGGAATTTAAATTGTAATTCAAAGGAATTGCATTTGGAATTCATTATTTTCCAAATGATTTGGAATTCAAAGGAATTGGAATCTATAAAGGGAATTTAAATTCCAAATGCATTTCCAGTGTCAATACATTATAAAGGAATTGGAATTTATCACCCGTTGCAAACCGCCACCACCTCAATGACCACCAATCATCGCCGCTACATACCACCGATAACCAACTGAGTTCAGATGGAGATGAACATGCAGAACTCCTCTGATCACTCCAATAACCAACTGAGTTCAGCCCTTCATGTGGTTGAAAGGGAAAGCATAGAACCACAGCATCCCTTGCTATGCTACCCTGACAACTCACATACTGGACCCTTCATTACTCTACCTGAGACTCCAAAGTCTCAAAAAGTTCAACACAACTCCTTTCAGGACGGTTGTGCCTTTGTCTCTGGAAGTGGACACTCTGGTGATTTTCAATACTGCTTTGATGATCTTGAGTGCTTCAGTCCAGATGATGTGGAGTACATGGATATTGTCCAGCAGATGGCTCTTTTAACTTACAGAGCGAAGAAGTTCTTCAAGAGAACTGGAAGGCAATTCCCTCAAAACCCAGTCAACAGCAAGTTTGGGTTTGATAAGAGCAAAGCAAGGTGCTACAACTGCAACCAACTTGGTCACTTTGCTAGGGAATGCAAGGCTCCCAAGAACAACCCGGGAACCCCACAGGCCTCCACACATCCCACTGCCCCCAAGCATGAAGAAAAGTCAACTGAAACAGCTGCTGTTGCTCAGGAAGTTGACTGGAGCTTCATGGTACAGGATGTGACTCCCGCTCAAGCACTCATGGCCGGAACAGATAATGATCAGGTATATGAACATCTTTGTACTGCTGCCTGTATTGCTAAAGTTAAACTTTATAAGGATTACATTTCGGAAATCAGATCTGAGGTTGAGTCTTTAAATGTGCTAAAATCTGACTTTAAAAGAGCTGAATCTGATTATCAAAAGAAAATTGATGAGTTAGAGAAAACTGTGTCTCTTTTAAAACATGAAAAGACTAATTATAAGACTCAAATCAAAGATCTGATCTCCAAACTTTCTGAAGTTGAAGCTCAGCTAGTTACAGCTGAGGCTCATGCCAGGAAGCAAGCTATTGCTGAGCAAAGCTTCCAAACTATTCTTGCATCAACCTCTCATTCCAAAATGTTTTATCAAAACAAAGAAGGGTTGGGAACCAGTGAAATAGCTCCACCACACTCTTATGAGTCTATTAGACTACCTAGATGTGGTACTGAAGAGCAAGAGGTTCCAACTGCTGACCCTTCTCCATTGGAACTAGAGGATGGAGCAAAAATAGTGGCCTCCACAGGGGAGAAACAGGAGGAAACACCCATCTCCACCTGTGATGACCAAATCCTGACCACCAAAGCAAGAAGAAGCAGAGCTAAAGCTGCTAGAAGGACTGCTAAGAAGGTTGCAGAGTCCAAGCTTAAGTTGACCCTAAGCAAAAGGGTGTCTTCATTTCTGCCGGATTTCAAGTGGTAGGTACTCCTGATTCAGGAAGGGAGTGTAGTACCAGCACTCCTGTCCTACTGAAGGATCAGAAGTTGAAAGGGAAAGTTGCTGATGAAGAGAAGAAACCCAAGAAACAGCAACCTGCAAGTTCCCAGAAGACTAACATTGCATGCATAATGTGTGGTCTGCACAACCACATGGCTAAAGATTGTTACTACAATCCAGCAAGCACACATTATGCAAATAATGTTAGAAAAGAAGTAGTCAGAGAAGGTTTCTCAGTTGGACCACTTCAAAAGGTCCAAATGATGAAAAAGGGAAAGTTGGTCTCGGAAGCCAAGTTGCTTTCGGAAGAAACTGCTTCTTCCGAAGGGAAAGTGGCTTCGGAAACCAAACCTTCTAAGGTTCGGAAGAACAAGAAGGCTCCCTTGAAACCATCTCAGAAGAAGACTACTTCGGAAGAAAAGGTGGTGAAGGCTTCTTCCGAAAAGAGAGAAGCTTCGGAAGAAGACCATGCTGCAAAAGCTTCAACAAGCTCATCCTCAAAGATCAACCAAAGGATGGATTGGAAGATCAAGGAAGATGCTGCAGCCCAAACCTCTTCTTCAACAATGACCTCTATTGAACCCCACTGCATATCTTTTGGTTCAATTATGTCACTATCTTTGGAAGAGCCCGAGACCTGTAAGGCTTGGGCTTCCAAACAAAACTAACCATCTCATCTTATGTGCAGGGACATCCATTTGACAAGAACAACAACATCTGGATTGTAGATAGTGGATGCTCCAGGCACATGACAGGGAACAGATCTCTCCTTCAACAATTCCAGAACTTTGATGGAGGGCCTGTCCAATTTGGAGGTGAGGCCGGAGGATATATTTCGGGCAGAGGAAGTATATCCAACGGTAGAATAAACATTGACAAAGTTCACTTTGTCAAACAGCTTGAACACAATCTGTTAAGTGTTTCTTAATTCTGTGACCAGAAGCATCAAATGCTTTTCACAGAACATGAGTGCATTATCCAGACTCAGGGGATGACAATTCCTCCGGAATTGGTGCTTCTCAGATCTCCCAGGAAAGGGGATATGTACAAGCTAGATATGAACAAGGCTTCTCCTATGGGTGAAGTATCATACTTTCTTTCCAAAGCTGATAGTGATGAGTCAACACTATGGCATAAACGCATGTGTCATGTGAATTTTAAAACAATGAATAAATTGGTTAAAAATAACTTGGTACATGGTTTACCTAAAAAGGAATTTTTCTGCAAAGATAACTGTGTTGCATGCCTGAAAGGGAAACAACACAGATCATCTCATAAATCCAAATGTGTTAACTCTATCACTACTCCATTACACTTATTGCACATGGATCTTTTGGTCCCACAAGTATAATGAGCATTGGAAGGAAATCATACTGCCTTGTGATCGTTGATGATTTTACAAGATTTACATGGGTATTCTTTTTAAGAAGTAAAGATGAAACTGCTGAAACTTTAAAATCTTTTATTCTTAAAATAGAAAATCAAATTGATCACAAGGTTAAGATTATTAGAAGTGATCAAGGGACTGAGTTTAAGAACTTCGTTCTTGACTCATTCTGTGACTCAAAAGGGATTGCCAGACAATATAGTGCTCCCAGAACTCCTCAACAAAACGGTGTTGCTGAGAGGAGGAACAGGACACTTATTGAGGCTGCTCGGACCATGTTAGCTGATTCAAAGCTGCCTCTAACATTCTGGGCAGAGGCAGTCAGCACTGCATGCTATGTGCAGAACAGGGTTCTTGTAGTTAAGCCCCATGGAAAAACTCCTTATGAGTTATGGAACAAGAGGCCACCGTTCATTGGCTTTCTAAGGTCCTTTGGCTGCAGGTGTACCATACTTAACACAAAGGACAACTTGGCAAAGTTTGCTGAGAAGTCGGATGATGCTATCTTTATTGGATACTCTTCTAGCTCCAAAGCTTATAGAGTATACAATATCAAGAATCAACAATTTGAGGAGTCATCCAACATAGTTGTTAATGAGCACACTCCTTGTGTTAGGGGGAATGGACCTGAGTATATATTTGATTTAGAATTGTTTCCAAACTATTCTAAACCATCTTGTGAGAATGTTTCAGCTGGAACAGGTGCTCAAACTGATGCAGGACAACTATATGAGCTTCCCAGACCTCTTCCAAATTCTCCAAGAGCTGAAAGGCAACAAGCTTCAACTATTCACAGATCTGACAGTGTAAATATCTCAAGAAATAGTGAAGCTTCAACAAGTGAATCACTTGATCAACCTCAAAGTTCTTCAGGTGATCCATTACAACACCAGGTTGAGGGAGGTGGTATTCTGAAGGAACAGGCAACTGTTAATACTACTTCACAACCAACCATTGATGATGTTTCTCAATCATTCAATCAGTCCTCATTGAATGACTCTGAAACAGCAGTTGGACAGAGTGATCCAGTTCCTGATCAGAATATGTCTAACTTGGACTTATCTCTGCAACTGGAAGTGATTCCTCGTCTTAGGATTCACAACACTCATCCAACTGAGAACATCATAGGGGATGTCTCTGAGGGTGTGAGAACAAGAAGACAGACTCATCATGGGAATGTCTGCTTGTACTCATGCTTCTTGTCTCAGATGGAACCAAAGAAGGTAGAAGATGCCTTAAAAGATAGTAGTTGGGTTGAATCGATGCAGGAGGAGCTGCTTCAATTCAGAAGACAAAAGGTCTGGAATCTATGCCCACTACCATCTGGTCAAGTACCCATAGGCACTAAATGGGTATTCAGGAACAAGAAAGATGATAGAGGCTTGATTATCAAGAACAAGGCAAGACTAGTAGTTCAAGGATACACCCAGGAGGAAGGAATCGATTATACTGATGTCTTTGCACCTGTTGCAAGACTTGAGGCAGTTAGGATCTTCCTTGCTTATGCTGCATCCAAGAACTTCACAGTCTACCAACTTGATGTCAAGTGTGCTTTTCTATATGGGGATATAGATAGGGAAATCTATGTGTGTCAACCTCCAGGATTTGAAGACCCACAGCACCCCAACTATGTGTGCAAACTGGATAAAGCTCTATATGGGCTGCACCAAGCACCTAGGCTGTGGTATGAGACCTTGTCTCAGTTTCTCCTGAAGAATGGATACACTAGAGGTACCATTGACAAGACTCTTTTCATCAGAAAGAGTGGAGAAGACATTTTGCTTGTACAAGTCTATGTTGATGACATCATATTTGGTTCTTCAAACGACCAAATGTGCAAGGACTTTGAAAGCATTATGAAGCAGAAGTTTGAGATGAGTTCCATGGGAAAAATGGACTTTTTCCTTGGGATCCAGGTGAAACAGATGAAGGAAGGGTTCTTCATAAGTCAATCTAAGTATGTCTCTGACATCTTAGAAAGATTTGAAATGAAGGACTGTAAACCAGCCAAGACACCCATACCCAGAAACCATAATCTTTGCCCTGACCTTGAGGGGGAGGATACTGATCAACATCAGTATAGAGCAATTATTGGTTCTCTGATGTATCTTACTGCAAGTAGACCAGATATCATGTTTGCCACATGCATTTGTGCAAGATATCAGGCTGCTCCAAAGGTGTCTCACCTAGCTGCTGCAAAGAGAATCCTCAGATACCTCAAAGGAGCACCTAAACTAGGTCTCTGGTATCCAAGAAATAGTGATTTCAATCTCTATGGATACTCTGACAGTGACTATGGTGGCTGCAACATTGACAAGAAATCAACATCAGGAGGATGTCAATTTCTTGGTGGAAGGATTATCTCATGGCAATGCAAGAAACAATCCTGTGTCTCTACATCAACTGCTGAAGCTGAATACATCGCTGCTGCTAGCTGCTGTGCTCAACTGCTATGGATTCAAAATCAGATGTTAGACTATGGGTTCAACTTCATGACTACTCCTATCCATATTGACAACAACAGTGCTATCTCCATTACTGAGAATCCAGTGAAGCACTCCAAGACAAAACACATTGATATCAGGTATCATTTCATTAGAGATATTCATGAGAAACAGCTGATAAAGTTAATCAAAGTTGACTCAAATGAACAATATGCTGATTTGTTCACAAAGGCATTTGATGAACAAAGATTTAAGTATCTCATATCAGCAATTGGGATGATAAACATTGAATAACTACCTCTTTTGAAAACCTTTTTAAATGAGTAATGTCTTGTGTCAATACAATTTAAGCCCAGTTACAAAAGATCTTTTAATTATTCCAAGTGTAAATTCCTTCCGAAGAGGAATTAACTCTCGGAAGATATCCTTGAATATCTTCCGAAGCCAAATTCCTCAATGGAAATTTTCTTCTCGGAAGAGTTTGTGGTCTCGGAAGAAGCGATTGATTTTATATCAGATCTACTTCCGAAACTTATACAACTCTCCATTCGGAAAGACAACTTTACCTTAGGAAGCAATGCCTTGCTTCGGAAGATAAAGTTCCTTCAAAGGACAATCTTACCTTCGGAAACAATATCCTGCTTCGGAAGAGAAATTGCCTTCAGAAGAAAATTACCTTCGGAAATGTTTTACCTTCGGAAGTTAAGATTTTACTTGTAATGGATATCTTTTGGGCCCCACTCTGTAAAAAGTAAAAATTTTGTACTCGATGGTCAGATTATTTAAAATTATCCTTGCCGCCAACATCATTTCTCCAGCAGTAAACCACCATACCACCCACAGTAACCCCAAAACAGTTACCCTATCACCGACTCTACCACTGTTCATCCCCTTTTAAATAATCTTGACTGATCAAATTCATCTTCTTTTACCACTTTACAGCCCTAACTATTCCCTTCACTGTAAAACCCTCAAATTCATCCAAATTTCAAGCTTACCTTTTCTTCAATGGCGCTAAACCCTCAGCACAACCAAGTCGCGTTACTTGATTCGTCAAGGGATGCCGACTTTACCCAAATCATCACCTTTCTCACCGAATCCACCTATCTCACTGCACTAACAGTTAACCCACCGTATACTCCAACCATATGTCAGAATTTTGGAGCAATGGTGAAACTGCAGTACTGAATGGGGTTCGAGTCCTGAGAACCCGAGTTTGTGGCCAAGAGTTGGTCATCAATGAACAGATCATCAGGGAGCATCTCGAGCTTCACGATGATGGGGCTCCTACTGAGTTCCCCAAGGAAGACTTGGAAGGCACCTATATCCTCATGGGATATGGAGGCGATGTCAGCAGATCTACGGTATACAAGTTCAACTTCTCTTACCATTGGAAGTTCTTGCTGCACATCGTTCTACACTGCCTCTCCAACAAATCAGGGGGTTGGGATCAAATCCCATATGAACTAGGATGCCTAGTTCATGGGTTGGTGAGAGGCCTCAGATTCAACTACTCACGATTTGTGTTGAATAACCTAATCGCCAATTGAGCAGAGATACATTCTTCATGTATCCCCGATTTCTTCAACATATAATCAACTGTGAGATGGAACCAAGCAAGCTTGTCTGCGCAGCTGCTCTTCCTGTTCCACATATGAGGCCTACCATCTTCAAAATCCTGAAGAAGATGTCCACCAACTTCACTGGACGGTACACTCCATTACCTCCAGCGATGACTGAGCGCATAGCTCCTGGTGACATCCCTGTTATCCCCACAGGTGATGAACCCACACCAGCAACATCCACCACAATACCAAAGCCTTCTTTACCCATCAAATCTACATATCAGAGACGCCCCAAACGAACCCTTGTTCAATCTACTCTGATTGAACAAGCTCCTCCTGTTCACACCGAAACGACTAGAGTGGAATCATGGGCTCCCACTCAGTCGGAGGTCACACCATCCTTCGCATTTGACCTCAATGTGGGTTTTGAGCCTCCTCAGTCTCAAACCCCTGAGCCCGAACCTCAAGCCTTAAGCCCACAGGGTGAGTCTTCACATTCCCCTGTGAAGCCTTCTAGGGACAGCCCCACCAAAGGCTCAATGCCTGTAGACATTGATCTAAGTCCCGGGTCAGTAGGACTAACCACCCTCTCTTTCACTGACCTTTTACTCCGTACTGATGAAGAGATTACATCTCTCCATGGCCATGAAGTTGATCTACAACACCTTCTGAAAGATCAACAGAGCCAGGAGGGATCCCTTGTCTCTAGCCCCATCAGCAGCCAGCTACTGAGGTGAGTCCCACTGATGTGGAGGGGACTCATGTAGACTCAGCTGCCACTACTCAGAGTTTCTCACTGAGCTCTCAGGACAGTGGTAACATCATTAGGACTGAGTCTACGGCAACTTTGCCCATTGACATCTCTGAAAGAGATGACTCTGAGCAAAGGAAACCAGGGTGCCAAGAAACCACATCTGGTGGTGAGAGTGAGCATACTAGGTATGTTATCTCATCTCCCCGTGATTCTTCTTATGAAGATGAGGGTAGTATGCAACTAACACTTCAGTACTTGCTTTCTAAGGTCTCCAACCTGGAATCACAGGTGAGGATCTTAGAATCAAGGACTGCCACTCAGCAACTTGAGATTAACTCTCTCAAGGCTCAACTAGCTGAGAAACAGACGGAGAGGTCTGTTAGGCATGTACCAATTCAGGTCTCAATGACTTCTTCCTCTAGCTCATCTAGCTCTCAAGATGATGCTACCAAAAAGGGGGAGAAAGTTCAGAGACAAACACCTATGGAACCACAGACCCAATTCATTTCCACCCAACTAATCACACTACCTGAGTCATCTCAATCCTTTCTGGAGATTGACTCAAGTATGCTTCAAGATCTCTACAGACTTTTCACAAAGTTTGTATTGAGATCATCCCTAGAACAGCCCAGCCCCGACACCACACTTGCTTACTTTGGGGCTGAGGAGCTTCAAAGACTGACTGCACCTTCTACCACTGTGGAAGAAGTTGGTCAACCTAAGGTCTTCATGGAACCTGAGATTAGCTTCGAAGGGGAAATGGGGACTGATGGCCCAGCAACTGAAACAGATGGGACAGAATTTGCAGCAGTCTCATCTTCCGAAGCTCAAGCTGAAGCTTCCGAAGCCTATATGAAAGCCTCGGAAGAACAAGAAAAATCTTCCGAAGCCGAAATAGAAGCTGCGGAAGGCTTGTTTCAGATGTCCGAGGAACTGACCATCACAGATGTCATTGCTGACATAGCATCCGAGGTGGGCAGGGAGGACACTTCTGAAACTCCTCCAATCCAAGCACCAGCTGAACTTCTATCTCAATCACAACCCTCCATTCAAGAACCACCACAGTCAAGCACCATCAAAGACAAAGGCAAAAGAAAACTGACTGCGGAAGAGCTTCAGGAGGAGGAAAGGATTGAGAAGGCTAAAAAGAAAGGGAGGTTTCCAACTGAAAAGGTGCTAGCTGCCAGCTCTAAGGCAGCTGCAGCCAATCAGGAAGAAATCAACCTGAAGAGAAGAACAGCACTCATTGACCAGCTCATCAGTCTTGGAGCTGTCAATGAGGAAATACTCTTGCTACCACTAGAGGAGTTGGTGACTTTGGAGAGGTCAACCAGGCTACAACAAGAAAGGGAAGCCAGGTTGGCCTTGGAGAAGGCAGAGGAAGAACAGAGGGAGGCAGCCCTGAAGCTGAGAGAGGAGAGGATCAAATTCCTACTCTCAAGAGGCTTCAGTCTTCCTGAATTGTCTCCACATGACAATGACATGATCCTGCTGCTCCACAATAAAGAGCAGGATCAAATGGAGAAGGAAAGGAAGAAGGCTGCTAGGGAGAAGCTAAAGGTGAAGAGGAAGAGGGAGGAAGAGAAGGAGGTCACTGCCACCAAGAAGTCAACTGACAAAGCCTGGATGAAGGACTATCTCCGGGCACATGGCTTCTCTGGTAGGCAAGTGGGACCTATGTCCGAAAGGACACTCCAGCGGATAGTCAGTGAAATCAAAGCTGACATCCGTTTGGGGAAGAGAAGGGAGATGTACAGGAGGGTACAGGGACAGTCTCAACCTTAGCCACTCAACCACAGCCACAACCCTCTCCTAAACCAACTCCTTTTCCCATAAAAACCAACCCACTGATGAAATCTTCACCCCTCAACCCACAACTATACCCAAACCTACCACATCACCTCAACCACCCAAACTACCCATCCTAAAACCCAAGACTCAACCCAAAACCACTAAACCTAAGCCTACCCAACAACAACCAAGACAGTCTCCTCAACCTCCTCAACATCTCTCCTTCGAGGAGATAAAGGAGTTGAAGACAAGGCTCATTAACTGTACTACTTTGAGCAGCATCTCCTGTGAGGGAGAGCTTATCAACATCACCTATGTTGATAATTCTTCAAGCTCCCTCACTCTAGGCAAATTTCTTGAATTGCCTAGAGACACTTTGGGCCAGGCTGCAAAACTTCTTGGTCTCAACTCCGATACCCTCAATGCTGAGGAGAAGAGACTAAGAAGAAGGCTGGTGACTCTACTGGATACCAGGAAAGAGGACAGGATTTCTGGTCAATCTCCTGGGCCTAGAAATGCTATAATCCAGTGGAGGTTCGATGAACCTTCTCACAACTTTGTTGTGGAAAGGGAGAATGGCGAAACCAACAGGCTTAATGCCACCTCTCTACTGCATCTCAGCAGATTTGATCTTGCTGAGCTTGCAGAGAAGCCATTCTCCAACCCCTCCAACTCTGAGACTGCTGCACACATCAGAAATCACATCAGCGGTCTCCACTTGGCTGAACGAAGTCGAAGAGCCAAGATTGAAGAAGAGTTGAAGCTGAAAAGAGTGGAAGACAAGGAAAGATCAACCACCAAAGGCACAGCCTTTCTACAGATGGTGGAAGATCCTGAATTGGAACCAATAGTTCGATGGGAATATGACTATACTTCCCATCAACTAACTCTTTTCAGAGGGCCACAACAGAGGGTACACATAATCCAAGGTGACAGGGTCGAGGTGCTGTCTACCAAGGATTTGTACAAAATTCTCAGCACCGCATCAGGAAAGAATGCAGATACTGATAAACATCTACTTTCCATGGTGCTGAGAACTTTGAGAAGAAGAGAGAAGTGAAGTTTTGGTAGCATCAGCCTAGGGGGAGTTTGTTGGATCATGATAAGGCTGGTGCAACCAAATTCACTTCATAGTCACTTTTGGTACTACATCAAAGGGCTTCCGAAGTCAAGCAAGAGATCTTCCGAGAGTCTAAGGAACAACAGCTGAAGACATCTTCTGAAGGCAAAAGCTGAAGTCAACTGCTGAAGACAACAACTGAAGCCAACAGCTGAAGATATCTTCCGAAGACAAAGTCTGATGAAAGAGCTGAAGACAAAGTCTGAAAGCTTCCGAAGACAAAGTCTGATGAAAGAGCTGAAGACAAAGTCTGAAAGCTTCCGAAGACAAAGTCTGATGAAAGAGCTGAAGACAAAGTCTGCTTCCGAAGACAAAGAAGACTCCAAGCTTCGGAAGAAGCAGTCTTCCGAAGTGTAAGTGCCTTCGGAAAGAAGTTATACTTCCGAAGCACTTTATCCTTCGGAAGACACTGCTATGTCCAGCAGATAAAAGTATGGTCCTTGTCAGTCCGCATGCGGACCTCTGACACAGCATGGGTTTTTCCTCGAAAGCCATATTGTTGACCATACTTTATTCTACTGCTCACCTTTTGATGATAGTACACGTTACCAACTTTAGTTGGCAGCATGGGTAAGTCAGGGACATGTCCTGACTACCCACTCTCAGGCAAAATGTCTGAAAGACCTCACCTAGAGTCTTGTAGTATAGATGTAAGGTTAGAGGTGTCCAGCTGGAATCAAAGTATTCCCGGCTGTAGGTAGTATTATATATATCTTCTCCCTGTAACTCTTTAGATAAGCGATTTGAGTCCAAGTGTCTTGTAATCCTTTGAGTTGAGAAGCAATATATAAAAGTACCTTGAAAATTACTTGCTGTGTTAATTTTCTTACTGCTTGTTACTTGTTATATTGTGATCAACTCTTCCTAAAAGACTGCTTGCCGAGTGTTGATTCACGAGTGAGTTGAGAGAGAAACCACCCTAAATCGATCCTGCAATTTACCTATATCAAATTGTCTACTTTCCTTAATGAGCTCACGATGTAAGGAATCCGAAAACTGATAATCAAGCAAACAACTTTATTCATAAGCAAACCTTTTAAATCAACCAAAACATAGTGATTCATTCAATAATTCAATGTTCAATACTGTAACATCTCGTATTTTTACGTTAATTAAAAATTAATGTCGTTTAAACTTGTAAGGACCATTGTCGTGAATTATGAAACTTATGGGTTACTTATGCATATTGCTTTAATACGTCTTTTAATCCTTTAACTTGAATGTATAATAATTTAATAATAATAATAATAATAATAATAATAATAATAGTAATAATAATAATAATATAATAATAATAATAATACTATAATAACTAAGAAAAATGATAATAATATCAATAATAACAACTTGAAAATTTTAATAAACTTAAAAAGAGAAGTCTAGGGGGCTTTATTGCCAATTTAGAAACTTAAAACATAAGTTCTCACATGAAATAACAAAATAACAAAACCACAGGGACCAAAGTTGTAATTTGTTTAAAAACCAACCCTTCCCCCCTTAGCCCATATTTCCGGCGAATTGAGGCCGGTGCCTCCGGCCGAACTCCGGCAAGGGCCAAAACGACCTTTTGGCCGCGGTTATGACCCAAAAACCGACCCAAAACCTTTCGTGTACGTGATTAGAACTTGATTAACCATTAAATTGGGTTTAAGACATCGGTTTCTAGCTTAATCGGTTTCAAAACCGAACCACATTAAACAAAATAGTCATTCGAGCATTAAACTGTAATTATAACCAAATTAACTCGACCTAATCGAACGTTTATCTGTTTTTAAATTATTACAACTCTCAATTCAATCTGAAACAAACACAAACATAGAATTCGAGTGTCCTCTCCGTTCGCAACCTGCCACAATTCGAACATCATCTTCAACTGTTCTAAACTCGAAATTTTAAGAGGGCTTTTCGTCTTGGAGTCCAATAGACACTATCTGTGCAACGAATTGTACTATAGTCGTTTGGACAGCAATCGAGCTTCACATCAGTCGCGGTTTGTTCTTCGAGTCGAATCTTTGATGTTATACAACTTTCGGGTAATTAAACTTACTTACATATTCGTTTTGACTTGATGAATGAAAGTCCTGTGAATTTAAGCATTTACAATAACGAATTGAACTCCAATTTGGTACTAATCGAAACTAGGGTTCATATTATTTGGGGGTTTAGTTGAAAAAGTGTTTATAATAATTGGAAACCCAAGTCTACCGCGGCTGTAAGCCTTGGTCTACTGGTTCCCCGAGCACTTGCTACACTTGAGGTCCCGGGTTCGAACCCGGGCACCCTCAAGTATTTTTTAAGGCCTTTTCAGCCATATTTTATTTTAGAAAATGTTTAATAAATATAAAAATAACTTTTGTAAACTCTAAATATTTTTATGAGCACCAAATAATTTTCTGGATTATTCTATTAATTTTAAAAATTAAATAACTTGTTTTAAAACATTTTAACAAACATTATTCTTGGTTAAATCCTATTAAAAATGGGTTTCAACTAATAAATTAGTTTTGGTTCAAACGTTATTTCTTTAAAATCATGGTTATCTTCAAATGTTTATTTAAAACTTATATTTAAACTTTATATGTTGTTACAAATGAGTTCTTTTAAAATAATTAAATAATTATTTATGTAAAATTGGACTTGAAACAACAAATCTTTATAATATTAATGGGCATTATATTAATTAAAGTTTTATAATTTCACAAATTATTATTCTTCTTATAAAATATACTAACTAAAGGTTGAGATTAATAATTTGCTGTTAATCAAAACGTCATTCCAATTAATGTTAAATAATTATAGAACTTTATTTATATTGAATCTTATAAATGTTTATACTTAGGGGCATTTCTAAAATATTTACATATACAATTCTTCAAGAGGATTAAAAATGAAAATAATTACTTTATAAACTTATTAATTATTAACCTTAAAACTAATGAAACCCTAATTCTTATTTGAACGTTAATCATATTATCAACCTTAACCTTCATCTTGTAATACATATTTAGGTGCCTTGAAATGAATACTTTGGGATTATCTTTTGGATCATACTTAATCTTTTATATCCTCTTGTAATGCCTACATCAATGTGAGTTTTCCTTGTCCCCCTTTTTTATAATTTCACACTTATTTGGGGTGAAACGTGATGCTTATTCTACTTACACTTATAAACTTTTGAGACTTGTAATGCACATGCAATTCATCTTATTATTTGGCATGGTTATTTGTGTGTTGTAAGTGTTTATATGAGATACATAGTTTGTTTACAATCATTAACTATTGCTAGCCTGGCGACGTCTTAGATCTTTGGGCCTGACAAGCCTATTTGGTGCTAAAGTCAATGTATAGCCGACTCCTAGGAGTCGTATGCTTGTGCACTAGGGAACCAAATACACTAAGCCAATCTTATATACTTGTAATCAAGTCGAGGTTTGGTTGTAACGATATGTGTTCTATAACCTTACAAGCTTATAACCTATGACATGAATTGCTACTTGTAATCTTTTCATATTATGTATGAAAACCTTGGAAACTCACCAACTCTTTATAGTTGACCTTTTATTTTTATCATGTTTCAGGAAACCCCCAAGTTTGAAGCGAACTTATGTTGCTGGCATAATCTAGGACTTGGACCTAGTTAATAAAATCAATTGATTATACTGTGTTATGTCATGTTGAACCTTATTTCATTATTGAGACTTATGCTTGTAATGTACCTTTCAAACTTATGAATAATATATATTTGGATTTAATAATAGCGTTATGTGACTGTGAACAATCATAACCCTCACATCTCGACGATTCCGCCGTCAAGGTTGGGGTGTGACAAATACAAAAGCCTAATCAAAGCATACCAATTGTCTCACTTGACAAGAATCGTACTCTCGAAAGCAATCATAAAAAGCCTAGCCACTGGCATATGATACGCCGCCTCATACACCGCCCATACGGCCAACTTTTTGTTCCTTTTGTACCCATAAATTCGTCGCCACATGCGCCACCTGGCGTATGATACGCCCAAACCCGGAGTATCATACGTCGAGTCTCTTTTTGACCTCTTTTTTTCCACTTTTGGTATTTACATCTTAAGTCCCTCAACTTTCGTGTTTTGCTTCTTTTGCTTCCAGTTAAGCTACTTTAAGCTCCAAACACCTATGAATCAAAATATAAACAAAGTGAACTTGTTCTACATTTATCATGACGTAAAATCGTACATTTAGGTTAATTAAACACTAAATTATTGCCAAGCGATCACATCCCCACACTTAACCTTTTTCTTGTCCCTAAGCAAAGCTTTTAAATCACTTTCAAACTTTTGTTATCAAATACATTCTTTAATCCCTTACTAATTCTCAGTTTCAGTTCAAAATCATACTTAAATTCACATACTTTTTCTTTTAAATATATTTGTTAATTTTGTTATTTCAAACAAAATCATATCAATTTAAATCTAGATTCACATAACCCGAGCCTAATAGGCCTTCATGTTTTACCCATGCATATAATCACATTTTCTCACAATACACCTAAAGTATACACAAATCAAAATGATTTTTATAGGTTTCATTAGGCTTAGGTTAAGGGTAAGAAATTAAGAATAAAAAGGGTTAAAAAGTGATGAAATCCAAAAATTTGGTAAGGTTACCTTTTCTGAGGTTCTATTATTGGTATCAATGTATTTTGTATTGTGGGGCAAAAATTGTCCCATCTTTTATGATTTTTTGTTTTCCTTTTGTGGGGCACATTAACGTTGGCCCTCTTTTGATTTCTTGTTTTTCGAATGATATAATCTTTTTCAGCCTATATTTTCATATAATTTGAAAACGTCCCTATCGGCTTACCGAAGTACGAGGCTTGGCACTTTGGCCATGTTTTAACATATAATCATTATCCAATTTGGATTTAATCAATAACAAACCTATAATGATAAAAGGCTTCATATCTTTCTTCTTTTAATCATATATAGTATTGGTTATCATATTGGCTTTCTTTTGGTTTTTAATGAGTATTATTTGGTATGGTCTAAAAAATAAAAAATAAAAAGTCTTTTCAATTCTTCAAGCTAGATCCTAATACTTTTATCATCTTTTTGCATAACTTGGTTTCTTGCTTGAAACATTCCATATCAATTATTATTTTTAACTTAGGAAATTTAATGTAACCTATGAATGAAAGGTCCACCTTCTAGCTTATTACCCTCGGTTAGACAAATTGAAAGTTTTTTTCTCTTTTGAATATAAAAACGAATTTAACCATGACCACGAACCAAAAACCATGCTTTAGTAGGTAATTCGTTAATGATTTGTTCTTAAAAATTTAATCTTTACATATTTTCAAGCTTGCTTAAGACATTTTTTTCAAAAAAAAAATTTTAATTTTTTTTTAATTTTTGGCACTCTTCTCAATATATATTTTTTCTTTGCCTCCCCCATCCCCAAACTTAGGATACATTGTCATGTTAAGAATCAACCACAAATTGAATGACAAACAAGATAAGAAAAGAATACATGGACCTGATCGTTATTGAGTGCCTTCAGTAAGTGACTTGTGCCTCCCTCCACTTGAGTGCTTGCGTCTTGTGCATGATTGAACTAAAAAAACAAAACAAAGGACACACAAACTAATAAAAGAAGTAAACTCACTTTCACAGGAATTACGGTGGCATTTAGCATATACGACAAGCCTTTAAACCCCTCGGTAGACCCGAGTGGACAAGTTGTAGTCTTGTGAGGATTTGTAGCGAACACACCCATAAAGTTCTCGGGTTACCTCCCGTAAGCGCTAAGTTTTAGGTCTTCAGCCAGACCTTATCTGAGACCACTTATGGTGGTCGTATTAAGCGTTTTTCTCCAAATTTCTTTTCAAAGAACTACTTCTCCTTAATTAGTAGATTTTCTTGTGTACTCGAGTGTTGGCCCGACATTGCTTCATTAATCCTTGAATTCTCATGATCCGGTGGTTTACCCATCTTAACCTTCCGTCTCGGATTTTCCTTCCTTAATGGCTCAACCTTCACATTCTCTTCCTTTTCCACCTTTTTGAGCTCAAACTTATAAGGATCTAAGACATTCTCCTTGGTGATGTCCTCGCTTATGTGTGAGATGCGAGGAGGATCACACCCACTAGTAGCATTTATTATAGAATAATCATAATTAACCACATATGTAATTGATTTAAAAACACATTAAAGTATAACTTACGGTTTTCAAATGTCACGTCGATTATTCCATCTCGGCAATTGATTTGCGTTTTGGCTATTGCCAAGAATGGTCGACCTAAAATTACCTTTGGTTGAGAAGGAGAAGTTAAATCATAATCAGTACATTCAGATTTGGGAATGATAATAACCGAGTTTATATGCACATTCTTTGAACTTGAGGGTTGATATTGAGGGTTTTGGTTGTGTCACTTGGAAGCTTCCCTGGTTCTCGTCTGGACAATTGTTCAGCTAATTGTGCTATTTTCTTGGCAATGGCCTCATTGGTCTTTTCTTTCACCTCTTTGAATTGCTTAAACTCTTTCATCTCCTTTGTAGGTCTTGAGTTGTCTTAGGGATTGCATTGTCATTATCATTACTTGTAGAAGTCCCATGTAGTTGTTGTTGATTCTTTTGTTGGTATTGACCTTCTTATTAGTAACTCCCTTGATTGTAATTATTCCTTTGGTAGCCGCCTTGGTTGTAGCTTTATTTTCGGCCTTGACATTGATTGCTTCCTTGATTTGGTACCTGGAAATGAGGATTCAATTAGTTAGTAGAATTACTATATCTAAGATTAGGATGATTTCTAAGGCTAGGATGATAAGTGTTAGAATTCATGTCATATGTCTTCCTTTCTCCTTGGCCTTGTAATTTATGTACTTCTTCACTCTTCCCCAAATTCAAGTAACATGTACCCGAGGTGTGACCTATGTCATTACACATGTCACATATTTAGTATTCATAAGATATGTGTGCCACACCACTATTTCCAACCTTAAAGCTTATGATTTCTGGTTCTAAAACGAGATTCTATCTATGGCGACATGATCATTCACCATCTTCACACTTGACCCCCTCGACCTTTGGCTCGATTGTGCACGCTTCTTGGAGATTACACTCATCCTTTCGAGAATATTCTAATCATCATCCTCATGATTTAAGGTAAATTTTTCTGCACTTATGGAATTTACATCTCTTGTATCCACTGGTGATAATCCATCATAGAAAGCTAAAATAAACACCCATTTAGCTATGGCATGATATGGAAAAATTCTTAGCATTTCTTTAAACCGGTGAAAAGCTTCATGGAATCGTTTACCTCTTTCTTGTGTAAATCCCCGAATGGCTCGCCTTGCATCACTTGTCCTTTGAGAAGTATAGTATTCATCCAATAATTATTGTTGCATTTGTACCCATGTGTGAATACTTGTCGATGGTACAGATGGGAACCATTGTTTGGCCTTATCTTTAAGGATGAATTGGAATAGGACCAATTTAACTTCATCTGGTGAGAAGCCTTGGCCACCAATAGTGCTACATGATGCCTCAAATTTGGATATGTGTAAGTAGGGTTCTTCAGTTGCCATACCATGGAAGTAAGGGAGAATTCCCAAACATTATGGCCGAACTTCAAAAGCTCTCCCCCTTTCTGTAGGTGAAACTATAGGAGACGAATTGATAGCAATGGCAGGAAGAAAGTGACTATCCATACCATGTGCTAGTAAACAATATTATGCTCCTAGATTGGCAGGTATGTTGTTAAATGATTGACCTCCAACATTGTTGCGAATGGGTGGTTGAACATAACCATCTTCTTGATCCCGATTTGGTTGACGGTTTTGATAGCCCGGTTGGTTCCCATAATCCTTAAAATCATGTTGGTTTGGTCCATCCATATTGACTTGATCATCAATCCACCCATCCTTATAGGCTGTATAATGACTTCCTTCTACTGAAAACCATTCCTTATTATTATGATGACTTCCTTCCATGTCATAACCCAGAAATCTGGCATCGGTTGGAAGTTCACGGCCGGGGGATGGTTTTGCACACCTTGATTAACAGGGATTAGCCATGGAGATTAAGGTTGCATGGGTTATGGTTGAGGTGGAGGGTCATCAGGTTAAGGGAACACTGGTAGTGGGATATCCTCTACAGGGTGATTAGGTTGTGGTACTCCTTGGTTTCCTAGATTATTTATCATTCTTGAATTGTTACTTTCATGTGTTCTTGAAAGTCTATTTAAAATCTGATGAGTTGTTGCTGATGATGTACCTTCTTCCAATCTTGTTTGATCACAAATTTGAGAGGTCCTTAAAGTTGATGCTTTTTGAAACACAAGGTTCTCCCTTGAAGTCTTCTTAATTTTTGAATCAAATTGCAACGGTGCGGTCCTTCCTGAAAATCTTGTATGCATTAATGTAATGGTTACCTGCAAACAAGAAAACACAAAATACCTACGTAATACTGAACAAGAAAACAAATTAAAAGAAAAGAAATAGAAAAATAAAATCCTTTTGTTTTTTTTATAATTTTTTAAGGAAATCAAGTAAAAACAACTAAACACTAAGCGAACTAACTCCCCGACAACAGCGCCATTTTGATCAGGTTTTCGAGACTCAATCAAAAACAAGTTAAATAACCGGTTTTAGCTACCTTTATTGTGTAAGGGTAAGTAAGGTCGTCTCCACAGGGAACATGTGGAAAGTGTTTAACAATATGACTCAATTAATTTAAAGACACAAATTTTATAATTAAAAATTGAAACTTTAAATGAATTGAATAACACAAGTGCAAAAAGCAATAAGCTTTGGAATGAATTTAATAAATAATGAAAAAAGAATCACTTTCGGGTTTCCAATTCTGCAAGATCAACAATTGGTGTGTTTAACCTAGGGTTTGTGAGAAACAATACTTTAAGATCTTAGCTTTTGGTTAAAGTGATAACAAAGGAACAAGCTTTTAATATTCGTTCATTCATAATGTTATCAATTTACCTATATCAAATTGTCTACTTTTCTTAATGAGCTCACGATGCAAGGAAACCGAAAACTGATAATCAAGCAAACAACTTTATTTACAAGCAAACCTTTTTAAAAAACCAAAACATAATGTTTCATTTAATAATTCAATGTTCAATACAAAAACCTAATCAAAGCATACCAATTGTCTCACTTGACAAGAATCGTACTCCCGAAAGCAATCACAAAAAGCCTAGCCACGCATCATCTTCATTATGCCTTCGATCTTGAATTGGAGAATATTTGTGGATGATATGGGGAGCCTCGGAACATCAAAAATCACCTAAAGTTTATCACTTTTCGTCTCCAAGAAATTATAGATTCAATTGGATTTGATTTGGCTTAAATAAACTTGAAAATCTACAAAATCCGGATGTTGTTAGGATACCGGCGTATCATACGTCCACCGGCATATGATACGCTGCCTTATGCGCCGCCCATACACCCAAATTTCTGTTTCTTTTGTTAAATACACCCACAAATACGCCGCCTCATACACCGCCCGGCATATGATACACCAAACCCGGAGTATCATACACCGAGTCTCTTTTTTGACCTCTTTTTTTTCATTTTTTGGTATTTACATCTTAAGTCCTTCAACTTTCATGTTTTGCTTCTTTTGCTTGCTATTAAGCTACTTTAAGCTCCAAACTCCTATGAATCAAATCATAAAAAAGTGAACTTTTTCTACACTTATCATGACATAAAATCGCACATTTAGGTTAATGAAACACTAAATTATTGTCACGCGATCAATATACAACCCATCTGATCCATCATCTTTTGTATCCTTTCTTTTCTGTAACTCCTTTGATTTCATGGCCGCAACTACTTCCTATATAGACAAGCTCTCTCGCCGAACATTAGAGCATCTATGAAATGTTCATAAGACTGAGGCAGAGACGACAAGAAGATGATTGCCCTGTCCTCATCCTCAACTTCTAAATCAATGTTCTCAAGATCAAGAATGATCTTATTAAACTCATCAATGTGGTCCTCTAAAGACTTTCCTATCATCATTTGGAAAGTATACGACCGTCTCTTAAGATACAATCTATTTGCCAAAGATTTCATCATATACAGACCTTCTAACTTGGTCTATACACCAGCAGCCATGGTTTCCTTTGAAACTTCCCTGAGGACTCGATCACCAAGACTAAGAATAACGGCGTTGTGTACCTTTTCCATCACCTTCTTTTTCTCCTTTTCGGAAAGTGATCCAGGAAGTCTTTCTACACCCTTCAACGCATCTACGACTCCTTGATGAACTAACTCCCTCATCTTCAATCGCCACAAACTGAAGTCATTTCTCCTATCGAATTTCTCAATAACAAACTTCGCATTTGTCACCATTCTTGAGACTTTAGCTGCTCTTCCTCTTTCAGAATCGAGCCAACATTGGCTCCGATACCAATTGTTAGAACCGGAGAACAATTTAAGCTTGATTCAAGAATTAAATGAAAGAATTCGATGTAGATTTCTTTGTTACAGAGAATTACTCATGAACGAGTTACAAAAGAATTGAAATTGAACTAACTCTGAAAACCTAATTCTCCCCCATTTTAAACCCTAAGTTGTTAACGGTAATTAACAATCTAAAGAATATTACATTAAGTCCCCTCATCTATGACTAAACGACCATTATAGAAACAAGATTCTTAACGCTACTCTACTTAACATGTTTTATTATCTTTAATGAATTAAAGGACGTCATTAGCCAACTTTAGAATATTAAAATGCATTTTGGCTATTTGTTAATTAATGGAATCCAAAAGGTTTATAATGGTTTTTTATCAGATATATGATCTTTAATTAATCCAAGACACTAAAAAATCAAATACCTAGTTGTTCCTAAACCTGCCATTGTTATTAGAACATTATGATCATAGGACTATTTTCAAAACAGAAAAAAACACAGTTGTGTATTTTTATTTTTTTTTTATTTTTTTGGCTGCATCTTAGGTAAAGTTAAAATGAGAAACACATAATTGTTACTATAGTTTTTTGTTTAAAAGTAGGGGCGACTCAATTTTTGGATGTCAAATCGGATAATAAATTTAGTATTTTTTTGTTAACAATAAACAGATAGTAAAATAACCATTTTTTTGGTTAGGGGGCGTTTGGTTCGCGGAATTTTTTGGAATTAAAATTGGAATTGGAATTTAAATTGTAATTCAAAGGAATTGCATTTGGAATTCATTATTTTCCAAATGATTTGGAATTCAAAGGAATTGGAATCTATAAAGGGAATTTAAATTCCAAATGCATTTCCAGTGTCAATACATTATAAAGGAATTGGAATTTATCACCCGTTGCAAACCGCCACCACCTCAATGACCACCAATCATCGCCGCTACATACCACCGATCGCCGCCGCCGTCACCGTCGACAATCGACCGCGACCACCAACAACGCCCGTTTCCGAAAACCGACCGTCGCCGCCGATCAACCGCCACCAACCGATAACGCCCGTCGTCGAGGCACGGTTCAGCAACGACGGTCGGTGACAATCGACGATTAGGGGTGGCGGTGGTCGGCGTCGGTTGCGGTCGGTGGGCGGCGGTGACGTCAATTGGGGTCGGCGGTGGTCGGGGTCGGGGTCGGCGGTCGGTGATGGACGACGGCGGTCGGCGGCGGCGGTCGGTGACGAACGGTGGCGGTTGACGGACGATGACCGTGGTCAGTGATCGGGGGCGGGCAGCGGCGTCGACGATCGGGGGCGTCACAGTCGGTGGGCGGTGGGCGGGGTGGTAGGCGGCGGTCGGTGGTTGGGGGTAGCGGGGGTTAGGGTTGGCGGGGGGCGTCGGCGGTCGGGGTCGGCGGTAGTATCGATCGGCAGTGAGCGGGGTGGTAAACAGCGGTTAGTGGTGGATGCAAGAGTCGGTGGAATTTGAAATCCTTCAATATTTGGAAGGATTTTGAAATCCTTTATTTGAAGGAATTTGAGGGAATTAATTCCAATTCCAATTCCAATTCCTTTTTCAACCAAACATGTAAAGAATGAAATTCAAATTCCAATTCCAACGAATTCCTACCAACCAAACACAATAACCAATGGAATTCATATTCCAATTCCATTGAATTCCATTGAATTCCTGCATATCAAACGCCCCCTTAAATCATTAGAAAGTGATTTAATGGGAGACTAGAAATAAAAAGTTGTTAGAAACATGGATATATAGTTGCAAACCAATTTTATGGGCATGCAAAAAACTTAACGGGATATGAGTTTTACAGGTCAACTATCCATACTTTTGGATCAATTTAAGCAACAACATTCTTGTTGTTTTTCGGTTTCCAGTTCATATTGCTGAAATCATTGTTTTAAGAACAACTGTTATCTAGATATGCAAAACAAAGTTAACTAGAAACTTGAAACCACATCACTTTTTTCAAATTGATATGAACACGTAATCATTGCTTACAATTTAAACCGGTGATGCTAAATGTAGAGATGAGTATTTGGTACCCAAGTATCGATATCGTATCGAACCGGTACCGACCGAACAAAATCGATGTCAGTACCGCCAAAAAATACCGATTTGGTACCGAGTATCCAAATATAGTTTTCTTTACCACTTTGGTATAAATTATAAGACATTTTCAATGTTTTATATTTTAAAAAGAAAATTATGAATGTTGTTTACATAATTTTGAGACACTTTTGAATTAAATCGATATTCAAGATTCACATAACAAGGTATTTTTGAGCTAAAAGTAAAAAAGAAAACACCAAAGCGGTACCAATTTGATAAAGTACCAAAAAACTGGTACTGGTACTGAACCAATAGATTCAATACAATATTCAATACACATTTTTTAACAAAATCGGTATCGGTATTTAGCGTTACTTGTATGATACCGATCTCATCTGTAGCTAAATGTCAACGCTCCCTTTCTCTCTACTTTACTTATTTCACTTGCTCCCTTTAATTTATAAAAACAAACTAGTGGTTACCACTCCCGTGATGGAGGAGTTGGTGTTTTGGGAGCTGGGGTGGATGTCAATGTAGCATCTGTTGTAGGTATGTCTGGCGAGTTGACCACTCCAGAATGATAGTTATTAGACGCGCCTAAACAAACACAAACAAACAACATGCACTAATTAAGAATCCAAACAGATTCTTACGCCGGTAAATAGACATAAATAAACAACCACCAAAAAGCTTGAAATCCCAAAAACAAAGAAACATACAGCGCATAGAAATCCATAACGTGAAAACATAAATGAAATAGACATTCTAAAAGCTCATGAACACCATTTGTTGATTGCATTCCATGTTTCCACCTGCTATTTTTGTAACAGTTTTATTAGATTTTATCGTTGTCTCTTTATAAATAAAATTTTAGGCTGAGACTCAATATCATCTTTATAAACACCAGTTTTTTATTCAATCAATTTAGCACCAAAATCCCTAGTTTTTAATCTGATTCTACATGAAACTCTTTGACCCGAAACCACCTTAAAAATAAAGGTATCGAATTCTTTAAAAGATGTATACTCATGTGCTTTGAAGACACATGTACAACAACCTGAACTATCTAACAAACCCAAATTCCCCTTCTACAAGAAAGTCAACGTGTGAATTTTTAAACTCAACATAAGAAGGCACATGTGGACGTGCTCTGATACTAATTAATGTGACTATTTCTACATTGTACATTGTTGCATTCCTACTTTCATGTGAAAGCAAGCATAAATAAAACTATTATGATTTTTGATGATTATAAATCGACTTCCATTTAAAAATTCAAACCAAATTAATTCCAAGATATATTATATTTGTTTGAGCCTCGAAATCTCTAAATACAGCACTATCTACATTTAGTTTTAGTTAAAAAGGACTTGTGACATCCGTTATCAAAATAGGTATGTTGACCATTGACTTTGACTTTTTGACCTTGACCTTGATTAATATGGGCTTTGACTTAAGAGTTAATCTAACGTTAAATTGATTTATGAATAGTGTGCTAGATACTTGTGGACACATAAAGTATTAAAAAATGAACGTTCTGGGCTTGATGTGTGCTAATGGGCCTAATAGATGTTAATGGGCCTAGGACTGGTGCAGGGTGTTAGACACTAATGTTTGCATAGGGTGACGTGATGGTCATGGACTGACAAAAAGTGAAACTTTAGAGTTTATGCGGTCGTACATTAGAAACCGAGCCTTAATGGGTTTTGTCCTTTGGTTGACTAATGAACCTGAGTTATATATATAAAAAAGAAAAAGAAAACTATATCATACAGGTCATATAATAGTTCGTTAGAATCGTAGAATCACGTAGAATTTAAAAATGCAAAAAGTGAACGACACGCGGAACAAGAGGACATGAAATTGGACAAGTCGGGCCAGGGGCCCGAGGGGCCTCCCCTCCCTCTTGATTCGGCCAAAACCCCATAGGGGTTAGGCCCTTGCTCTCTTTCTTTTCATTCTAGCAAACCCTAATCCTCCAAAATTTCTCACTATTCCTTCTTATTGTCTCCATCATCCAAGTTCTTCTTGTTCATCTACATCCATCGATTTCTACAAAGATCAAGACATTCAAGATTGAACTTTGTTCAATATCATCCATCTTCCTTCTTTCCGGTAAGAAAATCATGGTTTTTGATGTAGTCTCTCATCTAAGCATATCATGATCCATCATCTAACACCATGTTTTCTTCATTTCTTCCAATGTACGAAACAAGCCTCTTGAAGAATTGGGCGTTCTTGTGTCGGATCATCAAAGTAAGTGAACCCTAGTTCATACGTGTAAGACTCTTCGTATATATTTTGGTTACGGTTGTAAATCCTCGAAAATCTGTTCTTAATGAATGATTGAATGTAAACTTCTGTAAAAATCATTAATTTTATGTTAAGGTTCAATAGGAATAAAGAATAGGAAGATTTAATAGTTGATAGGTGAATCTGAAAACCTGATAGCATACTGTATAAAATTTAGGTCAACTTGCTCTGGACGTAACTTAGTCATAACAAATTCAATTGGGTCAAACTCTTCGTCTAAATTCAAGTTTAAAGAGTCCTCTGTCTAACCAAGTGGTCTCGTACGTTTTCAATTTTATTTGGTCCTCCAAAGTCAGTATCTAGGTTCAGGTGTCGAATCTGTCAAATCCGAGAAGAATGATAGGCTGTATTCATAGGGTCATATCTTCTTTGTTCGTGACCCGTTTGAGTTGTTTCTTCTTCTGGGAGTTACTTCTATGTCTTAGCTTTCCATTTACATCTATTAGCGATGAATCGTAACCGTTTAGACCTCCGAATAATATACACAAGACAGGTGCGCGATCAGCTAATCAAGCTGAATTATTTTTAAAAGATTAAGAATAAAGAGTTTACAACTAATTGACTAAATAGAAGTTACGGTTGAGTTTAAAGGATAAACACTAGACGTTCAAGGTCATAATAGTTAATGATAATAATTAAAATAAGGAACTAAGAAGATGTACATCAAGCAGTGCTAGAAACTGTGACATTTAAATGAGGACGAGAGTTAGAACGCAAACATTAGTTATGGACATAGATTATTACTTAAAAGAATACTTTATTAAAGGTAGTTGGAATAAACAAGAAGGGCTGGACTTTGAGGATTACACCCAACTAGGTCGGCTCGACCTTAAGTAATTCTTTTGTGTTTTGTGTTCTATAGTTATCGTGCATATTATGGACATTGAACTTTGCTAATTCAAGGTGAGTTTCACGGCCCCGTTTTCATTTCAATTGTTTATAAACTTGAAGGAAAAATATGCTCACTCTTTTTATGTTGTGAACTCATTTATTCTTAGGACTGTTGTGTTTACTATTTGTAAGTTTATATTTGGTGCATGCATGAGTTGCTGTGTGGTTTTTTATTCATAACTATTTAATTCCGGTATAGAACTGACGGGCAAGTATTGATAGTACTATTGGGCTGACACCCCCACCCTTATTTGTTGGTATACTAGTTGGGACTGACAGTGGCCAGGAATAGGCCCTAGGGTGAATATGTTCCGACAAGATCTGTGTGTACGTCGTAGGTTTAGTTGTGATTCTCATGTTTACATGTGATATCGTTTGCTTATAACTGTTTACACTATGTCCTTCAAAACTATTACACAACATCGATTATGTTTACTACTTAAACCGTGAACTCACCAACAATATGTTGACCTTTTGAGCATATCTTTTCTGGTAATAATCATCAGGCATAGCTAGAGATGTTGGCCTTAGCAATGACCTTAAGGAATTACATTTTAAGACTTATCATTGTGATGCTGATAACATGTTTCGTTGGATTATCTTATTGAACATACATTTGATTACTTGTTCCCGGGTTATGGGACTTTAATTTCATTTTAACTGTTGACTATGGTTGTTGTGGAATTGACTAACTACGACACAAGTCTCCTTTGTGTCGGGTGACGTCATGAAACGTTGGAATTTATCATTTAATGCATCTTTATTAACTAACAATGTGTTACGACGATTCCGTCGTTATATCCTCATGTTTCCGCTATAAGCGGGGGTGTGACAGGACTCTTTGTCAACATCGAAAACATATACCAAGAAATTCCAAGATAATCTTACTTGAAGCTTCTATTTAAAGAAATTTGAAGATAGGAGGAAGAAGTCACCTGGCAATGGTTTTTGTTCCCGGTTTCTATGAAACGCCAATATCTGCTTTCTCTATCCAATAACACAAATCATAACTGATATGAATATTCTTGTGATAAAAAGCCCTAAACCCCAAATTTTAAACAAATGATACATCTTTTACGATTAATGCCGGTCGATACAAGATACTAAAGACTCATGCAAACATGGGGCGCCATAGGAATACTGGTGTGGAAGTGTAGTGTCGCTTGGTGCTTGCTTGTGTGGCGGGAAAAACTTGTGTCAGAAGTAGAGTCGTCGGGTGGTCGCTTTCCTCGCCGGAGAAACTCTGTCAAAGCTACACATGCAAATAAAGATAGAATGGGGAGAGAAGGCCTATGGTTGCTTTAGAAGATAACAGAAGAAGATGATATCCACCAAAGCTAGAAACAGGTGGGAAGGGTACGTGGCATAAGCAGAGGTTTAACAACAATAAGTGCTCTGCACTAAAGAAGCGGATTCTTGTCACCGTAGATAACAAATTGAACGGCTATGATTTCGAAAACAACTGTTCATTACCATTGCTTTTTAAACAGTATAGTAATAGTAATTACTATTTTTAATGATTTTTTTTCTATTTAAATAATCAATTGATCAAAAGAATGAGCTAACAAGATAAGAGTTTTACAATAGAAAGGTTAGGTCATATTACACCTTTGTTTCCATCCTTTTAAATTACATATATGCTCCCTATTGTTCAGAAGCATATTACATTGTTGGTCCTTGAAGTTGATGGTCAACAAGTTTTGCTCTTAAATGCATGTAAAATGTTGGGAAAAATGCTCGTTCAAACTTATGCTCGATTGTAAACTTGTCGATCGGCTTGGATCGATTTGAAAACCAGCCAAGCACGAGTAAAGGTCCGCTCGACTCGGTTCGGCTCAAATTATTTTAAATTTATATATATATATATATATATATGAGTTAATCTCGGTTTTGGTCCCTATGTTTTGCAAATTGACTCCACTTGAGTACCAACGTGTATTTTGTCTCCATTTGAGTACCAAATTTTAAAAAAGTTGTCTGTTTCAGTCCAAATTTCGAACGGTGTTAACATTTTCTGTTAGATTTTTTTAAAAAGACCAAAATACCCCTAAGGGCTATAAAAATATCACCATCTCCACCACACACCACATACCACCACCACCACACACCACCTGTCACACCCTCAAAAATTCACGTACGGGGTTTTACCGTCAGGCGTGTGACATAACCAGGATCTCAGATAAGCATCAGTTACACCAAACGACTCGATAATTACAAATCATATAAGTTGCTTAATTTTAATGAAATAAACCAAATATATTTAAGTAGTGCGGAAGCGAAAACATGAAAATATTTAACAATAGTTTTGGAACACGCAAACACGCGTCCAATCCAATTTATGTAAAGTAAATGCAAATTAAATCCTAAAAACAGTTTGAGATGAACGCGGAATAACATGCAGTGGATGCTGTGCTCCTAGACGTGCCGTATCAATGTCCTGAGAGAAAACATGCAAAAATCTCAGTACAAGACTGGTGAGTTCACAGGTTTATCAGAAAACAGTAATTATCAGTAATGAAGTTCCCGGATTATGTAATCCGTCAAGTATGTAATTCCCGGATTATGTAATCCGATCAGTATGTAATTTCCCGGATTTAGTAATCCGATAAGTATAATGAAATCCCCGGATTTATTAATCCGATAAGTATAATAAAATCCCCGGATTTATTAATCCGATAAGTATAATGAAATTCCCGGATTTATTAATCCGATAAGTATAATGAAATCCCCGGATTTACTAATCCGATAAGTATATTGAAATCCCCGGATTTATTAATCCGATAAGTATAATGAAATCCCCGGATTTACTAATCCGTCAAGTATAATGAAATTCCCGGATTTATAATTAAAGCATATAATGGGTAGCTAGTCCATAATTATCACTATGTGTATGAAGGCGCGGCCGAGCTGACATGTAATCAAATAATAAACCAGGCCCGGATGTGGATCACACCACAACACTTGTAATTAGGCTAACCGTTCACCCGTTTGACGAACGTTGTGCTAGCGCGACTAGCCGGGTGGGGTATGTCAATCCCAGTAGTACTACTAACAATTACCTCGCTAAGTCCATATTAACGGTCCGTTGGGCAAGTATACACCATAGTATCAAGTATATGCAGTATTACAAAAATCCAATGTAATGTAACGTTTATGAAAACAACATGTTTCTCTCCCCCAAAAGAGTATATAAGTAAAAGTGGGACTGTAAACTCACCTTGACTGTGTTGCAAAGAAATAATGTTCGCACGACGATTAGAATTTCAGTTAACCTGTGTTTCGTTTAGTATGAACATAGTTAATGTTAGTTATTATTTACGAGTTTATAATATAATTAACGTTCGAATATGGATTAAGATTTTGATAGAGTTGTGTGTTTTGTTTAAGTAATTAAATTTATAAAATAAATTTCATACTTTTAATCCATTTAACGAATTATTAAGTGTTTTTAGAAATGAATTTTTGATGTAACGGTGGTGTTCATCATATAATTAAGCCCGAATTATTAACAAGAATAATTACAAAAATATTATTCTAAACCGTTCGTTTAAAGTATATTTTATAAAATAAATCATATTTGTAAATAATTTGGTAAACTTTAATATATTCCAGAAAATTATTTAATGCTCAAAAATATAAACAAGATTTATAAAAATTATTTTTATAATTTTTATAATTTTTCAGTAATTTTTAAAAGTCCAGAAAGCCCTTAAAAAAATAAAAGAGGTTGCCCGGGTTCGAACCCGGGACCTCTCGGAGTGCCAGTGGACAGGGAACCGCTGAACCAAGGCCGCAGCCGCGGTATTCCTTGGTTCCTTTTAATTTTAAACACACCCGAGATCCTTTCCCCCAAATCAAGAACCCTAGTTTCGATTCTTGATCAATTGACCATCGATTTGAAAGTGTTAATGGAATTAAACATAGGGCTTTTGTTCCCTATCATGAAACGAGTGTATAGGTGTGTTCAATTACCAGAATTTGATTAGATTTGATGAAGAAGGCACCAAGAACAGGTCGCGATCGTGTATCACTGGTTCGATGCCCAAACGATGATGTTAATCAAATTAATTGAACAGTAAGCTTCCCCACATGATTATGATCAATAGCCCTCTATGAATTGCAAGAAATATTGCTCCGAACAGGTCCTTCGATTAAGTTGCAGGTCCGAAGAAGAAAGTGAATTGAACCGATTCGTTTGTGTGTTTTAAGTTGTAATTGCGAATGGTATTCGATTTGTAACAATTATATGGTCCTTTATGTTCAATTAATTAGAGAATTATTGGTGTTAGTGGGCGTTCGTGGCCCGGTTTCTCAGCCGAAAGGTGAGGTGAGTGGTTCAGTGGGTTATCGCACTTGATTTTTCAAATGGAAGGTGGGGTAAAGTTCGAATCTCGCACTTGAAAATGTCGGGGTGGTTGATTTGTTTAAAACGAAGTGGATTTGGGTGGTTGACATCGCCGGAGCGACGGCCGGAACAGTGGCCGGCGGGGAAGGTGGTCGACGGGTACGGGGGAAGGGGCTGGGTTTTTAAAAAAAATTACACTCTTGGTCCCTGCAGTTTGAGGTGCTTATCATTTCATGTTTAAAACTTCTAAAACAAGTTTTAGTTATTGTATTTTCTACCCAAAAGTTAATAGGGTTAAGTTTTTAATGAAAAATTTTTATTATTAATATTATTATTATTATTATTATTAACGTTGTTATTGTAATTATTGGAATTTAACATCAACGTATTAAACTCTTTTGTTTATAAAATTAACTTTTATTTATCGAAAAATTACGAGATGTTACAGTATCCCCTAGTTTAGGAAATTTCGTCCCGAAATTTGTTCACGAGGAGGCTGAAACGAAAAGATGAGGATACTTGGATTTCATTTGATCCTCACGTTCCCAGGTGAACTCTGGTCCACGCTTTGAGTTCCATCGGACTTTGACAATAGGGATACGACTGTGTTTAAGTGTCTTGACCTCTCGGTCCATAATTTCCACTGGTTCCTCGATGAAGCGTAGTTGTTCGTCAATATGTACCTCGTCTAACGGAATGATGAGAGTTTCGTCAGCAAGGCATTTCCTCAGGTTTGAAACATGGAACACATCATGTACTCCACTGAGTTCTTCAGGTAAGTTCAATTGGTAGGCTACTGGACCAACCCGTTTGACAATCTCAAACGGTCCCACGTACCTAGGGTTTAGTTTTCCACGTTTCCCGAATCGAATTACACCTTTCCAGGGTGAGACTTTCAGTAGTACTTTGTCACCAACCTGAAACTCCAATGGCTTCTGACGCTTGTCGGCGTAACTCTTTTGTCGATCACGTGCTGCCGCCATACGGTTACGAATTTGCACGATCTTCTCAGTCATTTCGTGCACAAGTTCAGGTCCTGTAAGTTGACTTTCTCCTACTTCTGCCCAGCAGATAGGTGATCGGCACTTACGTCCATACAATGCCTCAAATGGAGCTGCCTTGATCGAGGTGTGATAACTGTTATTATAGGAGAACTCAACCAATGGTAGATGAGTTTCCCAGCTGCTGCCAAAATCAATCACACAGGCACGCAACATGTCTTCCAGTGTCTGGATCGTACGCTCACTGTGACCATCGGTTTGCGGGTGATACGCGGTACTCATATCCAGCCGCGTTCCCAATGATCGTTGTAATGATTGCCAGAAATGAGAAGTGAACCGAGCGTCACGATCAGAAATGATAGATATCGGCACGCCATGCCGAGAGACTATTTCCCTTAAATAGATACGTGTCAGCTTCTCCATTCGATCAGTTTCTCGGATTGCCAGAAAGTGTGCGGATTTCGTTAAGCGATCTACTATAACCCAAATGGTATCGCATCCGCTGGGAGTCCTAGGTAACTTCGTGACGAAGTCCATTGAGATCTGCTCCCATTTCCACACTGGAATTTCTGGTTGTTGGAGTAAACCGGATGGTCTCTGGTATTCTACCTTAACCTTGGAACAGGTTAGGCATCTGCTTACGTATGTGGCTATCTCTGCTTTCATTTTCGGCCACCAGTAAAATTCTTTCAGGTCCTGATACATCTTGTCTGAACCTGGATGGATCGAGTAACGTGACTTATGAGCTTCATCCATTATCAGCTCTCGCAAGTTCCCGTACTGTGGTATCCAGATCCGTTTCATAAAATAACGGATTCCATCAGCTTTAACCTCTAACTGTTTCTCCATGCCTCGCATGGATTCTGCTTTGAGATTCTCCGTTTTCAAGGCCTCAGATTGAGCAGCTTTGATTTGCACTGGTAGGTCAGAGTGGATAGTCATTTGTAATGCGCGCACCCGACGAGGCTTTAGGGTTTCCTTACGACTAAGGGCATCGGCTACCACATTAGCCTTACCCGGATGGTACTTGATCACACAGTCATAATCATTGAGTAACTCTAACCACCGTCGTTGCCGCATATTCAATTCCTTCTGATTAAATATGTGCTGAAGGCTCTTATGATCTGTATAGATCGTGCACCTGGTTCCATATAGGTAGTGCCTCCAGATCTTCAAGGCAAACACTACAGCTCCTAATTCCAGATCATGCATTGTGTAGTTCTTCTCATGCACCTTGAGCTGTCTAGATGCATAAGCTATGACTTTGTCACGTTGCATCAATACACACCCCAAACCTTGGATGGATGCATCACAGTAAACAACAAAGTCATCAGTTCCTTCTGGTAAGGCTAGGATTGGTGCGCTGCAGAGTTTGTCTTTAAGCGCCTGAAACGCTGCTTCCTCTTTGCTACCCCACTTATAAATTATTCCCTTATGAGTCAGGGCAGTCAAAGGTTGCGTCAATTTAGAAAATCCTTTGATAAATCTCCGGTAATAGCCTGCCAAACCAAGGAATTGTCGCACCTCAGTAGGCGTCTTTGTTGCCGGCCAATCCTTGATTGCTTTAATCTTTGAAGGATCAACATGTATACCCTTTTCATTCACCACGTGCCCAAGGAATTGCACTTCACGCATCCAGAAGTCACATTTTGAGAACTTTGCGTAAAGCTGTTCATCTCTTAGCAATTCCAGTATGGTTCTCAAATGTCCCTCATGATCTTCCTTATTACGGGAGTAGATTAGTATGTGACATGAGGTCGAAGTCTCAATCAAATTTAAAACCAAATACTACTAATTAGCTAGCGGTAAGTGGGTATCGAACACAGGGAGTTTGTGGAATATGTGTTAACTCAATCAAATTGCAATTACCTAAATTTAACTAAAATGATAAATAAGTAAGGTTCAATAATCTGTTGATTTGTTGAATTGGCTTAAAGCAAGAAATAAAAGTAAATTGATTTGTATAAATCAGTAATGAGAAATATGTTTCCCTTTGGTATCCGGATTTTAACAAATGATGATATTGGTGTTAATTGGGAAGAACCACATAGACATGGTTCATGAGTGTGTGCTTATGTGTGATCAAAGAGGACTAAGTACTTGTATTAGCAAGGTTATCTCTCGATAATCAGTATCACTATCAAATTACCCAACCTTTCCACTAAATCAAGATTTGCCTATGGCATCAAGAACGTATGGTTAAAGTTAAGCAATTTATGAATGACCCATTACACATAATATACAATCATCATGACAAAACAATCACAAGATCAATTTCATCATCCTATAAATAGAAAACACCAACATGATCAAAGTTACAAATCCTTCAAACCAAAAGGAAACACACTAGAAGACTAGCCACTCATAGTTTTGTGCATGAAAACAAGATTCAAGATACAATTCATAACAATCAAAACGAAATAGCAAGGATTAAAGTACCATAAGATCTTGTTCTTCAACACATCAACCAAAGCTTAGCCAAAGAAACTTCAATTATCATCACCCGAATGATTGTTGTTCCAACTAGATTCCTCCCTAATTCCATTGTCTTTCAATGCTTTTAAACAAAGCCTTCCAGCCAAAAGTTCCAGACATTCTCCAAAAACTCGTCACCTTTCCATATTTTGAGCAAAAAGGCATCCACTTGTGATTTTAATAAGTGAATCCACTTGCCAGGAAATCGCCTCTACCGTAACTTACGGTAGCCACCGTAAGTTACGGTAGCCACAAGGATTGTACGGTGGAAACCTTCTGTTATACGGTGGAAATTATGTATGTTTGGAGTCTACCGTACCTTACGTACCGTACCTTACGGTGGCTACCGTAAGGTACGGTAGAGCCCTGAACTTTCTGTTTCTTCTTTTCTTCTTTCCACACACGTCCACTCCGTTCCACGCTAACAACGGTTTCTCCATTTTTAGCTCCCAAGATACCTGAAACATAAGCAACTGTAGTTATCTAATTCAAGATAATTACACGATTAAATGAGAGAATGTTACGCGTTTTAACATCATAAAAGGGTTGTTCCTTGAACCACCTGTCACATCCCCACACTTAACCGTTGCTTGTCCCAAGCAACATATCAAATCAATTTCAAACAAGCGATCAATGTAACCCAAGCATAAACATGTAATACTTTTTACTAACCCTTTCGTAACAACCAAAATGACACACCCCTCGCTATGTCCCTCCTCTCGGCGACAAGTAAGCACGTCCATGAACTAGACACACAAAAGGCAAACGGCGGTTGCACAACTATAAGCTTGTACCTAAATCGACCCTTCTCTTAACAATTGCCAAACATGAATGCATATCAAAGGGACTTCAAGGTTGAAACGTGGCTAGGTGTATGGGTAGGAAATGGAATATATATGAAGAAGCGAAAACTTAACCTGGTCTTTTATTACACAATAACATAAACAACTAACTACCAAACCTAATACTATGAACAAGGTACTCACTTCAATCCCCTTTTTTTTTTTTTTCTTTTTTTTTTCCTAATTTTTCCCTTTCTTTTTCTTCTTTTCATTTTTCTCTCTTTTTTTTCCATCGCTTTTTCCAAAATTTTTATCTATATTTAAAATTTTTTTTATAACAATAAAACAAACACGAAATCTTCATGCAAATCTTCTACATAGCATTGAAGATGATTACAGTTACTAAACAACTAATAACACTATAAGACCAGGTCAAGTTAGATAAATTTTGAAGTAACTAGCTAAGGGGTAACAAACGATAGGCTTTTAGGCACAAAATTGGGCAACTAAATGTCTAAACCCCCGCCCCTCTCGCAACCAAGCTCATATATATAATTTATGAGGTCCAACCCCCCAAATCCCACACTCGCACACATCAACGACGAGGCTACCTAAATGCCCTTATTCTTTTCACATTCATATCCAACTAAAGTCTCAAATCGTATTCAAGCACAAGTTCTAATGCACCCCCACCTGTTGCCACTCTCATCAAAGATAAATATTATCCATTTATTAGTATGGCTTCAACTCTCACCAAGAATAAGAATGATTAAAGGTTGCCGATGCATCATTCGGAGTTAATCCAAGGTGTTCAATTTCTCACAATGTTTTGCTTGAATTTTTTTATTTAAAAACATTAAAAATTCCCCTCATCCCCACACTTGGGATACATTGTCCCCAATGTATGGTTTTGAAAGGAACAAAATAAATAAAACAAAAGACTCAAAAAGTTGAAAATATATTATTTTTTTGTTTTTATAATACTAACACCTCCTTAATTCAACCCCGACACATAAACATTAACATATCATAAGCTCCACCCTACCACCCAACCGAACTACTCAAAAGAAAACAAGAAACAAACTATACAAGAGAAGATGCAACCTGAATAGCTTGACTTATGGTGGCCTTGTGGGATGTTTCAACTCTTGCCGGGAACTTGACACACCTTCCCGCATCCCCACACCTGTGCAACAAGTGTGCTACATCCAGTCTTCTTACCTTCACTATCCATCTCAGTTTGTTCAACCGTCTTCTCCACCTTTTTCTTCGCTCTTCTCTTTCTCTTTCTCTTCTTTTCTTTGGTTGCAACCTCTTTCACTTCTTTTAACATGTCAACAGCAAAACATGCTTCCTTGATGGAAGGGTTAGTAACAATAGAAAACATATTTAAGTTCAAAACCTTCTCACCAAACTTCATGTTCACCATTCCTAGCTCACAATCTAGGACTGCCTGTGCAGTAGCTAGAAACGGCCTACCCAAGATGACTGAATGTGGTGCATTCTCAATAGAAGAAGTGTAATCCAGTACCAGAAAATCCACTGGGCAGTAGCAATCTCTCACCTTTACAATGACATCTGTTAGCATACCCCTGGGCCTAATGGGTGTTTGGTTAGCCAACATTATTAGGGTATCAATATATTTCAATGGACCAAAATCAAATTTGTCATATAAATGCCCGAGGAGGATGCTAACACATGCTTCTAGATCTAAAAGTGCCCGATCAATTTAAGGTCTCCTATATGAATTGGAATCAATGGCACTCCTGGATCTGGGAGTTTTAGGGGTAATTTATCTAACAAAGGAACACTTACCTGAGATGTGAATTCCAAAGCATTAATGTGTACTTGTTTTGGGCTCTTGGAACTAGATTGGTGATTAGGATTCACCACAGTATCACTTGGCAGCTCTCCTTTATTCTTCTTCAAGTTTGCTACTTCTGTTGCGAGTTGGCCCATTTGGATGCTCAAAGATTGAATGGCCTTGTCACGAATTTCATCTTTTTGGGCCCGAGCATCATCCAACTGATTTCTCTTTTGCATCTCCTGTTGCATCATCATAAGAATATCCATAACTTCATTCCCGCTTGAAGTAACATGACCCGCTGAACCACCTTGCTCATTACCCGATTGTAGGGGTTGCCTTTGGAAACCTTGCTTGTTCCCACCCCAATAATTGCCTTGACTATTGAATTGTTGGCGAGGCACGTAGTTACCTTGGGTGTTTCCTTGAAAATTCGGGTTGGATTGATTAGTCGGATTCCCATAACTGAAGTTGGGATGATTTCTCAAACCGGGATGGTAGGTATTGGAATTCATGTTGTAATTTCTTCCACCAAACCCTTGACCTTGAATAGCATTCACTTCCTCCACTTGTTCAAAAGTTACCGTGCAAGAATCCACAGTATGCCCCAACTCATTGCAATTTGTACAAACATTATAAACTTAATTTGTAGCTTGTACATTACCATCATCCACCGCATGAACTGGAGCTCGTGTAATGACCGGTCGTGCTCGTCTTGATGATTGAGCCTTCCTCTTCGATGTAACCGCCATTTGTTCCAAAAATGCCCAATCGTCTTGCTCATAATTCGTACCAAATGTACCATTTGTGATAGACATTAAATCCCGAGCATCTTCAGAATGAAGCCCCTCGTGAAAAGCATTCAACAACTCCCATAACTCAATTCCATGATGAGGACAATTCTTGATCATCATGTTAAACCGCTTAAATGCCTTATGGAACATTTCACCTTGTTGTTGTTGGAAACTTCTCAAGCTTCTCCTAGCATCATTAGTCTTTTGAGCTGTGAAAAACTCTTCCAAAAACCTTTGTTGCATTTCAGCCCATGTATAAATTGAAGCGGATGGCAAAGTGTAGAACCACCTCTTTGCCTTATCCTCCAATGAAAACTGAAACAATACTAACTTGACATCATCCGCAGAAAATCCTTGACCACCAATTGTGTTACAAATTGAATCATAAGCTTCCAAATGAAAATAGGGTTCTTCCGTTGCTAACCCTTTGTACTTTGGCAAACTTTGAAGTGAATTTGTTCGGACTTCAAACGTTCTCCCTTGATTGTTTTGAGGAATGACCACTGGTGATGGATTATTTGTGATGATTGGACGAAAGTGTGCCTCAATACCCCTAGCAGCATCCCAATTATGCCTTCATGGAACACCCAACCTAACTCTTGGTCGCTGAGGACCCATTGGTCTTTGGACTTGTGGTCCTGGAGGCATGACTTGCTGAAACGGTGGTTGAAAGATTGCTCCCCCATGTTGTGGAGGAATTTGCCCTTGAATTTATGGCCTCACTTGGGGTTGCATTTGTTGTGGTATAACTTGTTGCTGCACAACTTATGGTTGTAGTCTCCCATATCCTTGCATAGCTTGTCCTTGACTATAAACATAATTTCCTTGATCAGCATCTCCTTCGTACGTGTACCCTTCTTCCTCATATCTCCTAAATTCATCACCATAACCACCATAAACACCAGCTCCTCCTACTCCCGATGTTTGTACAACTTGAGGTTGTTGGTCTTGTGTATCCCGTTGCAATTGAGAGGTAGAGGGAGTATGAAATATGGATGGGTTGGATTGATATGGTTGTGATGTTGGTACTGGTTTAGACGATGATGATTGACCGGTTGTTGGGAAGAAATATGAGAAGGGCGGAATGGGTGCTGATGGGTCAAAGCTAAAAGAATGTTCGGTTTGGGTACTTGTAGGTAATGGGATATGGGTTGGTTTAGTCTCAGGGGGTAATGTAGGATTAGGTAAAGGCTCGGATGGTGTCGTTTGACCCGTAGTAGGTGGTGGTGAAAGTGGATCCATCGTGTTTTGTGATGTAACGGGTGATGTAGGTGCTATTGGTGAACCACTGATTTTGTTTTGTCGATGTAAGACTCTGTTCCTACGAGCAGCTCATTCAATTTCTGGATCAAACACTAATGGTGATGATGAGCTTGAATTCCTGGTATGCATACACCTGAAACAAAACCTGCACACTACACACAACTAGCGTAACACCGAAATAACAAAACAAAACTAATAAGCAAACACACGTTGCGCACAACTCCCCGGCAACGGCGCCAAAATTTGACGTGAGGTCGAAGTCTCAATCAAATTTAAAACCAAATACTACTAATTAGCTAGCGGTAAGTGGGTATCGAACACAGGGAGTTTGTGGAATATGTGTTAACTCAATCAAATTGCAATTACCTAAATTTAACTAAAATGATAAATAAGTAAGGTTCAATAATCTGTTGATTTGTTGAATTGGGTTAAAGCAAGAAATAAAAGTAAATTGATTTGTATAAATTAGTAATGAGAAATATGTTTCCCTTTGGTATCCGGATTTTAACAAATGATGATATTGGTGTTAATTGGGAAGAACCACATAGACATGGTTCATGAGTGTGTGCTTATGTGTGATCAAAGAGGACTAAGTACTTGTATTAGTAAGGTTATCTCTCGATAATCAGTATCACTATCAAATTACCCAACCTTTCCACTAAATCAAGATTTGCCTATGGCATCAAGAACGTATGGTTAAAGTTAAGCAATTTATGAATGACCCATTACACATAATATACAATCATCATGACAAAACAATCACAAGATCAATTTCATCATCCCATAAATAGAAAACACCAACATGATCAAAGTTACAAATCCTTCAAACCAAAAGGAAACACACTAGAAGACTAGCCACTCATAGTTTTATGCATGAAAACAAGATTCAAGATACAATTCATAACAATCAAAACGAAATAGCAAGGATTAAAGTACCACAAGATCTTGTTCTTCAACACATCAACCAAAGCTTAGCCAAAGAAACTTCAATTATCATCACCCGAATGATTGTTGTTCCAACTAGATTCCTCCCTAATTCCATTGTCTTTCAATGCTTTTAAACAAAGCCTTCCAGCCAAAAAGTTCCAGACATTCTCCAAAAACTCATCACCTTTCCATATTTTGAGCAAAAAGGCATCCACTTGTGATTTTAATAAGTGAATCCACTTGCCAGGAAATCGCCTCTACCGTAACTTACGGTAGCCACCGTAAGTTACGGTAGCCACCGTAAGTTACGGTAGCCACAAGGATTGTACGGTGGAAACCTTTTGTTATACGGTGGAAATTATGTATGTTTGGAGTCTACCGTACCTTACGGTGGCTACCGTAAGGTACGGTAGAGCCCTGAACTTTCTGTTTCTTCTTTTCTTCTTTCCACACACGTCCACTCCGTTCCACGCTAACAACGGTTTCTCCATTTTTAGCTCCCAAGATACCTGAAACATAAGCAACTGTAGTTATCTAATTCAAGATAATTACATGATTAAATGAGAGAATGTTACGCATTTTAACATCATAAAAGGGTTGTTCCTTGAACCACCCGTCAGTATGTCATCAATGAAGACAATGACAAACTTATCCAGATAAGGTTTGCAGACACGGTTCATGAGGTCCATGAAAACTGCTGGGGCATTAGTCAGCCCAAAAGGCATTACAGTGAACTCGTAGTGCCCATAGCATGTTCGAAACGCAGTCTTGGAGATGTCTTCCTCTCGAACCCTCAACTGATGATAACCTGATCTCAAGTCAATCTTGGAATAGTAGCTAGATCCTTGCAATTGGTCGAACAAATCATCAATGCGTGGAAGTGGATACCTATTCTTGATTGTCACCTTGTTCAGTTCGCGGTAGTCAATACACATCCTGAAGGTTCTATATTTTTTTTTGACGAAAAGCACTGGAGCTCCCCAAGGTGAAGAGCTGGGACGTATGAACCCTTTATCTAACAACTCTTGCAATTGCTTAGACAGCTCTTGTAGTTCGTTCGGTGCCAGACGGTACGGCGCCCGAGCGATCGGAGTTGCTCCTGGTGCTAGTTCAATTTGAAATTCTACCTGTCTGTGTGGAGGAAGGCCAGGTAGGTCTTCGGGAAATACCTCAGGAAAGTCTCTAACAACAGGAATATCTTCAACTTGCCTTTCATCCGCCTTCGTTTCAGTAACAAGTGCCAACAAGGCAAGGTGTCCTTTTCTGAGACATTTCTGAGCCTTCAAATATGATATGATGCCGACCACCGCACCCACCTTTTCACCTTCCACTGTAAGAATTTCATCATCCGAAATAGGTAACTTGATCAGCTTCTCCTTGCAAACGATTTCAGCACTATTCTGGGATAACCAATCCATCCCGACTACCACATCGAAGCTTCCTAGTGTGACAGGAATAAGGTCTATGCTGAAGGTGTGTCCGGATAAGCCTAGCTTACAGTTTTAAACACTTGTGTTGCTGTTATCGTCCTACCATCGGCTATTTCTATGGCATAATTAGAACTCAAATCAGTAGGCACCATCCCTAGTGTTTTACTAAACTTGGTGGACACATAACTCTTATCAGCACCAGAGTCAAATAAAACAGAGGCATAACACCCATTAATAGAGAATCTACCAGATACTACAGTAGGGTCATTTCGAGCCTCACCTGAGCCCATGATGAAGACTCTGCCTCTGTCACCGCCACCACCATTGTTGTTGTCCTTGGGCTTATCAGCAGCACCATTGTCACCATTCTTTTTCCGTCTCGGGCAATCCCTTTTAAAGTATCCGGGTTGACCACATTCAAAACACACAGTCTGATTGTGGTTCTGCTGTTGTTGAGGTGCTTTTCCCGAGAGATTCACCCGGCAATACTTGGCAACATGCCCGAACTTCCCACACCTCTCACACGTGCTCCTTGTGCACTGCCCAGTATGATGGAGCTGACATTTGTTGCACTTTGGGAGATTTCCATGATAGCCGCCCGAATGAGAAGGTTGGGACGGATTAAACTTCTTGTGTTGAGGTTGATAAGTGGAGGATGAAGATTGCTTTCCGCTGGTAGATGGTTTCCATTTCCTCTTGTTATTGTGGAAACCAGATGTAGCACCTCGTGGGGGCAGTTTACCCTGCGCGACAGCCTGGTCAGTCAACTTGTGGGCCAGTTGAACAGCTTCCTGAATGGTAGCTGGTCTAGCAGTGGTGACCATGCTCTGGATTTCAGGTACCAGTCCGTCGATGTATCTTTCAACCCGTTTGTAAGCCGGGTTAATCATAGTAGGGCACAGAGTAGCCAACTCGTGAGAACGAGTTGTGTAAGCTTCAATTTCAGAACCTACCATCTTCAGGTTCCAAAATTCGGTTTCCAGTTTTTGTATTTCATCTCGTGAACAGTACTCCTCTTCCAGCAGATTCTTGAATTGTGTGTTCCACCAGCTCAGAGCAGCACCATCCAGTGTGCCAGTAGCATATTTTACCCTATTCCCTGCAGGGCAGTTACAGATTTCGAACACCGATTCTAGCTTTTCGAACCAACGGAGCAGTCCCACCACTCCCTCAGTTCCATTGAACGGGTTAGGTTTACAGTCCATAAAGGACTTGTAGGTGCAAGTCGGTTGACCAATAGGGTTCTGCTGTGGAGGGGGTTGGTTTGCCAACGCTGCGGTGATACAATGATTGATTATCGCTGCCAATTCTGCAGGCGTCATTGAGATGTTACCTCTCCCGCGTCCACGTCCTCTTCCAGACATTCTTTACATTACCAAATATCAAAAGCTATCAGTCATATGAAAATAGACCTTTTGTCTTGGAATGAAAAAGAAGAGAAATTCAAAGATTTAAAGAATAGACAAGCTAGAGAATCAGTCCGAATCTGAGGGATTAACACAAATGTCATAGTTTGAATTTCGTCCAAATTCAAGGTAAGTGTGAGCATTCCTACAAATAGAACTGATAAATAGTTTCCACATCAGTGGCTATGTTCTATGAGAACCGAGGCTTTCTTGCTCAACGTGTAGGAATGATGACTTATACTGACTACAATGTTACCACCTGACTAGACTTACCGGACTTAGCATGCACAACAAATTACAATTACGTGTGCACCCGTAATGGTAATTTGCTTTGCATGATCACCCCGGTTCCTCCTATCAGGCTAACATATCTTGTCAAGTACAGTGGTCATCAATGATAGAAGTACCAAGTATGTATGTATTATATCGGGGTTGATTAATCAAAGTATACGAAAGGATCAGTAAAGTTTGGGAATCATTGACACGCCAAGGTAATTTGACCCATTTGCCTTAGAGACCTGTGTATTTACCATAGTTTATCACTCATCCCAGAAATCCCCAGGTAAGCATACCAGGTCTCGCAATGAGATTTATGCGATATGCTTGCCTTAGCCCGAGGGCCTTTTGCCAGGAAATCCAGAATACAGGTGTCTATGTGTCACACAAATCACGAAGAACATTTAGGCGATGTCAAATACACACAAACTCTCCCGTGACTCACAGCAACTTGGAGCCACCATCCCGGTAGCCATATGCTCACAGGGATATGTTAAAGCAAAAATTTCCAGGCAACCAATTTAGTAGGCATAGCTTAGTAATCTATGTGTGTGTAACTAATGCAAATCCAGCTATAGTCTAAAATGCAATGCAGATGAGATGCAAAGTTTATTTTAGTTCGCTATAACTAATGCTCTGATACCAATCTGTCACACCCTCAAAAATCCACGTACGGGGCTTTACCGTCAGGCGTGTGACATAACCAGGATCTCAGATAAGCATCAGTTACACCAAACGACTCGATAATTACAAATCATATAAGTTGCTTAATTTTAATGAAATAAACCAAATATATTTAAGTAGTGCGGAAGCGAAAACATGAAAATATTTAACAATAGTTTTGGAACACGCAAACACGCGTCCAATCCAATTTATGTAAAGTAAATGCAAATTAAATCCTGAAAACAGTTTGAGATGAACGCGGAATGACATGCAGTGGATGCTGTGCTCCTAGACGTGCCGTATCAATGTCCTAAGAGAAAACATGCAAAAATCTCAGTACAAGACTGGTGAGTTCACAGGTTTATCAGAAAACAGTAATTATCAGTAATGAAGTTCCCGGATTATGTAATCCGTCAAGTATGTAATTCCCGGATTATGTAATCCGATAAGTATGTAATTTCCCGGATTTAGTAATCCGATAAGTATAATGAAATCCCCGGATTTATTAATCCGATAAGTATAATGAAATCCCCGGATTTATTAATCCGATAAGTATAATGAAATCCCCGGATTTATTAATCCGATAAGTATAATGAAATCCCCGGATTTACTAATCCGATAAGTATATTGAAATCCCCGGATTTATTAATCCGATAAGTATAATGAAATCCCCGGATTTACTAATCCGTCATGTATAATGAAATTCCCGGATTTATAATTAAAGCATATAATGGGTAGCTAGTCCATAATGATCACTATGTGTATGAAGGCGCGGCCGAGCTGACATGTAATCAAATAATAAACCAGGCCCGGATGTGGATCACACCACAACACTTGTAATTAGGCTAACCATTCACCTGTTTGACGAACGTTGTGCTAGCGCGACTAGCCGGGTGGGGTATGTCAATCCCAGTAGTACTACTAACAATTACCTCGCTAAGTCCATATTAACGGTCCGTTGGGCAAGTATACACCATAGTATCAAGTATATGCAGTATTACAAAAATCCAATATAATGTAACGTTTATGAAAACAGCATGTTTCTCTCCCCCAAAAGAGTATATAAGTAAAAGTGGAGCTGTAAACTCACCTTGACTGTGTTGCAAAGAAATAATGTTCGCACGACGATTAGAATTTCAGTTAACCTGTGTTTCGTTTAGTATGAACATAGTTAATGTTAGTTATTATTTACGAGTTTATAATATAATTAACGTTCGAATATGGATTAAGATTTTGATAGAGTTATGTGTTTTGTTTAAGTAATTAAATTTATAAAATAAATTTCATACTTTTAATCCATTTAACGAATTATTAAGTGTCTTTAGAAATGAATTTTTGATGTAACGATGGTGTTCATCATATAATTAAGCCCGAATTATTAACAAAGAATAATTACAAAAATATTATTCTAAACCGTTCGTTTAAAGTATATTTTATAAAATAAATCATATTTGTAAATAATTTGGTAAACTTTAATATATTCCAGAAAATTATTTAATGCTCAAAAATATAAACAAGATTTATAAAAATTATTTTTATAATTTTTATAATTTTTCTGTAATTTTTAAAAGTCCAGAAAGCCCTTAAAAAAATAAAAGAGGTTGCCCGGGTTCGAACCCGGGACCTCTCGGAGTGCCAGTGGACAGGGAATCGCTGAACCAAGGCCGCAGCCACGGTATTCCTTGGTTCCTTTTAATTTTAAACACACCCGAGATTCTTTCCCCCAAATCAAGAACTCTAGTTTCGATTCTTGATCAATTGACCATCGATTTGAAAGTGTTAATGGAATTAAACATAGGGCTTTTGTTCCCTATCATGAAACGAGTGTATAGGTGTGTTCAATTACCAGAATTTGATTAGATTTGATGAAGAAGGCACCAAGAACAGGTCGCGATCGTGTATCACTGGTTCGATGCCCAAACGATGATGTTAATCAAATTAATTGAACAGTAAGCTTCCCCACACGATTATGATCAATAGCCCTCTATCAATTGCAACAAATATTGCTCCGAACAGGTCCTTCGATTAAGTTGCAGGTCCGAAGAAGAAAGTGAATTGAACTGATTCGTTTGTGTGTTTTAAGTTGTAATTGCGAATGGTATTCGATTTGTAACAATTATATGGTCTTTTATGTTCAATTAATTAGAGAATTATTGGTGTTAGTGGGCGTTCGTGGCCCGGTTTCTCGGCCGAAAGGTGAGGTGAGTGGTTCAGTGGGTTATCGCACTTGAGTTTTCAAATGGAAGGTGGGGTAAAGTTCGAATCTCGCACTTGAAAATGTCGGGGTGGTTGATTTGTTTAAAACGAAGTGGATTTGGGTGGTTGACATCGCCGGAGCGACGGCCGGAACAGTGGCCGGCGGGGAAGGTGGTCGACGGGTACGGGGGAAGGGGCTGGGTTTTTAAAAAAAATTACACTCTTGGTCCCTGCAGTTTGAGGTGCTTATCATTTCATGTTTAAAACTTCTAAAACAAGTTTTAGTTATTGTATTTTCTACCCAAAAGTTAATAGGGTTAAGTTTTTAATGATAAATTTTTATTATTAATATTATTATTATTATTAACGTTATTATTGTAATTATTGGAATTTAACATCAACGTATTAAACTCTTTTGTTTATAAAATTAACTTTTATTTATCAAAAATTACGAGATGTTACACCACCGCCACCACACACCACCGCCGGCACACTCCACCGACCGGCAAAAAACGGTCGGAAGAACCGATCGACGATTGAATCGGAGAAGCCGATTCGTTTTAGGAGATCGATAGTGGAGGTTTCTTCATCAGAGAGTATTTAATCATCGGATTGAGTCAAAACCCTAACTCTCGTCAAATGACGGAACGGATCGGCGACGGTGTGGTACTCACTGTTGTAGTAGACTTTAGCACCGGAGTAGAACTTTTGAAGTTTTAGGGTTTGGTAATCGAGTAGCTTTGTGGCTTCGGGGTAGCCGGTGATGAAGATCTGGAAGCCGCGGTCGAGGAGGAAGCCGTCGACGGAGTCGGTGCGGACGCGGCCGCCGATGACGTCGGAGGCTTCGAGGAGGAGGAAGGGGATGTTGTGGGAGTGGAGGCGGACGGCGGCGACTAGGCCGGAGAGGCCGGCGCCGATGATGATGATCATCGGCTCCGGTGGTGGTGGGGTTTGTTTGAGAGGTTAGGGGTGGTGGAGTTGTGAGGGAGACTTGTGGTGGGGGTTTGAGGTGGTGGTGGTGGTGGCGACGGAGGTGGTGGTGGTGGTGGTGGAAGGTCCAGCGGTGGTGTGTGGTGGCGGTGGTGTGTGGTGGTGGTGGTGGTATGTGGTGTGTGGTGGAGATGGGGATATTTTTATAGCCCTTAGGGGTATTTTGGTCTTTTTAAAAAAATCTAACAGAAAATGTTAACACCGTTCGAAATTTGGACTGAAACAGACAACTTTTTTAAATTTTGATACTCAAATGGAGACAAAATAAACGTTGGTACTAAAGTGGAGTCAATTTGCAAAACACAGGGACCAAAAACCGAGATTAACTCTATATATATACATATATATATATATATATATATATATACATACATATATATACATATATACATATATATACATATATATATATACATACATATATACATACATACACACACACACATAGCACTCTAGTAGATTTGACTCACTATATACAAATATATAATTATATTCATACATATTAGATCAATCAACCTAATAAAAAAACTAACACTAAGCATAAAAATAATATCTTAAGCTGTTATGAGAAATATCTGACCCCACTGTTACTCTTAGTCGATCTCACCTTTCATTCTCATGTATCTTTCTGTGCAATATGCTCACCGCCTCATCGACTACAGTCTTAATCTTATCGTCAGTCATAACGTACTGTCATTCATAAAAATATTATGTTATGAGATGTGATTTTTTCTTAAATCATTAAAACCTAATACCCAACATTATCATCGTCTCTCATTGCAATATAAATTAGATGACACATTATTACATTAGATAGTTGAGTGGTACAAATTGTTCGCTACTCGTTTACGCTCGCTCGACGCTCGACCGAGCGATTAACACTCGAAAAATACTCGTTCGATTTTCTGCTTGGTTGTAAACGAGTCGATTGGCTCGGTTCGCTTTGAAAACGAGCTAAGTACTAACAAAGGTCCGCTCGATTCAGTTCGGTTCTTGAAGAGTCGTAGTTAGATGCGGAGTTTTTTTAGAGTCAAAAGAAGTGAGCCGGAAAATGAAAATGAGAGTGAACAGAAAGATTATTCTTAAACTATAGAGACAACAACATTCACCAACACTCCCCCTCATAGATCACACTCGAACACTCCAAAACACTCTTTAAACTCATGTTCCTTTCATCCCCTCCCAATCACCTTAGATTTTGGAGTTTAAAGATTCTTTCTTCTTCTTAATCTACCGTAACATATCGCATGCGATGTTTGATTTCCTCGACATGTGTCAATTTTTCATATAACAAGTATGAAATAATCACTTATTCCAAAGTTGGTGTCGGATCCCCTTTTGGGTTTTGGGTGTTCATGTTGCACTCAAGGTGTTTGTGAAATTGCCTCTTAGAACGAATCTGCGTTTTTGTTTCTTTTTAATGCCCTAAAAGATGCAATCAAGGTTGGTGACGATGGAGGAAGGCAAAGATCCCACCACTAATTCAATCAGAACAAATCAATCGAGGGTTTTGCCATCAAGATTGCTCAGATTCATGCTGATTCTTTTAGTTGCAGGCATTGTTCTTTCCATCATTAGTATACGCATGAATCGAAGTTTAGGCGTTAGGAATATTGTTCTTGGTACACAACAGCCTTGTATTCAAGAACCCATTAGCTTACAGAGTCTGATCAAGACTCCATCAAATTATTTGCACACCATGAATGACAGTGAGCTGTTATGGAGAGCTTCATTTGTCCCTCAAATTAAAGAATACCCATTTAAAAGAATACCTAAGATTGCGTTTATGTTCTTGACAAGAGGGCCTTTGCCACTGTCACCATTGTGGGAGAAGTTTTTTGCAGGAAATGAAGGGCTTTATTCCATTTATGTTCATTCTCTGCCTCATTATATTTCGAACTTTTCGACGACTTCTGTCTTTTATGGGAGGCAAATTCCTAGTCAGGTCAGCAAGATTTTATTTTTATGTTCTGTTTGACATTGTTTATTTGCAGCTGTTAGATTGTTATAAGATGCTTGTTGTTGTATGGTATTAAAGTAACTATGTTTTGAGTTTAATCTTTACTTTAGTTCTTATGAAACTATGATAGGAAGACTGAAACAGGAATGTGTTTTAATTTGGAGATCATATAATGTGTTTGGTTCAAGTTGTCTGGTCATTGGTGAAGTTATGGATGCTATAATGAAGCTAGAGCTTTCATTTGTAATGTATGAGTATGGTTTGACACAAGTTGGCACTCAATAAAAGTGACAGCTTGAATATGCTAAACCACAAGCCGGTATAGTTGGAAGACTCTGATGTCTAATATACCAAAACTACGTTGAGGAACAAAATTAGGTGGAGGATCTTTTTTGCGGAAAATAAGAATGTATGTTGGTTTTATATGGTATTAACCCATTTTTATAATACATAACTTACGAGATAGCCATGTTGAAAATGAAAAAGTTTGTTCAAAAATCTTATAGGTATAATTTATATGGCTTCTTATGGTAAATCTTAAGAAATCTATATCCATAGCTATCAAGCAGTTAGTACTATTCATAAGATCATTTTTTAAATCTTATATGAATTGAGATCCATTTTTTGTTCAGTGTAACCGGGCTGGCTGCATTAATTGTTGCTCTCATATTCAAGTTTGTCTTTATGATTCTATGGATATTGCTGATTCTTATGTTCCTTAGTTCTTCTATGTGCTACGAAAGTCAAGTGATTGCCCAAGGAATTACCTTTTAATTAAATGTTGATCAAATATACAAATAGTAACTAATGTTGTGATATGTCATCTTGTGACCTGATGTAATAATCAAACTCTAATTGTTTAAGTTGCTTGGAATTTGGAGATTATAAAAACTGTTTAGCTTAGACTCTAGAACGTATTCACACCATGAGCTCTATGTTCAGTATTTATAAGACCATTATGGAATCATGGATTCGATAGTGATTAGTCTTAGAAACTCTTGTATTATTGAACTCCATCTTTGAGCTCACCTTAAAGTAATAATGACCATCCAAGCATCCAACCTGCATATATATTATTTGCTTTTGATATTTAAGATGCATATTTTATATATGTAGTTGTACTTACTCTCTCAAATTAGGTGAAAAAGACTAAGCTAAGATGCACTTCTTCTCACATTCCAACACTTGGTTTGAAAACTTGTCTTTCACTGCCTCCATGAATTGAAATCTTTAAAGAAATCACATATTCCGAAAACAATAATTAACCTACTACGGTCTCATATATGCCATAAATTTCATATTCAATTTGTAAGAGTTTCCAAATTAGCCTTGTCATGTAAAATGATAATGTTTTCTATGTATAATTGCATGATATTGACTATAGTGGACTGTTTCTTTGAATAGACATTTTGTGGTTCAGTGGTTGCTTTATACCTTCCTGACTTCATTGATTTTTCATACAGTTCATTAACCACAGTTTAAGTGGCCCACTTTTTCAGTTCTTATTGTAGTACTGAGGACATCATATTTGATAGTTGGTTTGAACATGGCTTTTGCTTTACTTATGCAGTTGATAATTTTATTCTTTAAATTTTAGTAGATTTGGAAAAATGAGCGTTTGGGTAACGTTTTAAAACGGGTGGGTTCAAACGGTCACTAAATGGGCCCGGGTTGGCATGATGTTTTGGATCAAAAGTATCAAATGCTTATGAGTTACAATATCACCCAATTTATATCTGAAAAATGAGATTAGTATTCAATATCATAGTTTTTGTAATCATTATTAATATGTTTATTATTTATCAACTTCAAAGAGAGGACCAGAAAGTGTTTACTTGTCAACACATTTTTTATCCCCACAAAATCTAAGCAATTATTTCGTTTTAGCGTTTGAATATGTAGTTTCACCCAAACGAACCTAAAAGATTGACAAAGGGCGATAATTGACCCAAATTCTGTTCATTTGGTGGAAAATCGCCCTTGACTTCTCTTAAATTTGATGGTTCCTAAATCCTACATAATGAATTTAAACTCAATTTTATCATTAAGTTTTATAAGTTAAAAATATATAGTCTTGCAAAAATAAAGGACATGTGTGCAAATTCAGTTAAAAGTCCATGCTCAATAGGTTCTTTCAATTATTACCTTAATTACAAATGCCAATTTTGTTGTTTAGGTTTTAGCCTTCCGTTTATTTTCTATTATATCTTTTATATAGATAACTAAAACTAATATTTATTTTATTATTTTTAGATGGTAGAATGGGGAAGAATGAGCATGTGCGATGCAGAAAGAAGACTTTTAGCCAATGCATTACTAGACATTTCAAACGAGTGGTTTGTACTTTTATCAGAAGCATGCATACCGCTGCATAATTTCAGCATTATTTATCGTTACATTTCAAGATCACGGGTCTCCTTCATGGGTGCAGTTGATGAGCCCGGCCCGTATGGCAGGGTCGGTATGACATCAACATGTTACCAGAAGTCAACATCAGTCAATGGAGAAAAGGGTCTCAATGGTTTGAAGCCAATAGAAAACTTGCAGCTGATATCATCAAAGATACCAAATTTTACCCCAAGTTTGAACGATTTTGCAGGCCAGCGTGTTATGTTGATGAACACTATTTTCCTACTATGCTCACGATTCAATCTCCAAAATTATTGGCAAATAGGAGTTTGACTTACGTTGACTGGTCGAGGGGTGGTGCTCATCCGGCTACGTTTGGGAAGAATGATATTTCAAAGAAATTTTTCAAGAAAATACTCGAAGATCAAACCTGCATTTATAACAATCAGCCGACTTCGGTTTGCTTTCTTTTTGCAAGAAAGTTTGCACCCAGTGCTCTAGAACCATTATTACAAAATTCTTTAGAATTTTTTGGCTTTTAATTGAGAAAAGTTGATGATTTTAGTATAGATGGAAGCTTATTATGCATTATTGAACGGCTTATGGCCGAATAATAATTTTATTGTTGTTCCTATTGATGAGTTTGACAGTTGTATAATACAAATTGAGTGTTTGTATTTATATAAAACCTTTTGTTCATGAAGCTTTGATGCCTTGTGTTTAGTGTTTAGAATCTGTAGGGGTGTATTACTATAACAAGTTTTAACATTTGACTTCTGGGCTCTCATTCTCCAAATTGCAATAGTCTCAAATATATCTTTAAATAACATTATTTGTTTACAACTTTAAACTAGTCTCCTTGTTAGCAAAAGTCCTATAACACCAACACTCGAGTAGAACACTTCACAATTCATCGTTGTGCTTGTGATCTTGACTTTGACTTTCAAGCAGGTATGTTGCAGCCAGAGATGCTTGCATTGCAGCCCCATAAGGAAGAACATATTCATTAAGTTCGAAAAATGGGGAATGTATCGATTCGGGTTTTTCGTTTTTTTCATTTTTCATTCCAATAAAATAGAAATAACCAGGAATAACCTCTTGATAAAATGAAAAATCCTCTGCTCCCATTAATGGTGGCATTTCTTTAACATTATTGAGGCCAAGAACACTTCCTGCAACTTTTGGGAAGAACTTATGCAAGCCTGCGTCATTTATAGTGGCGGGGAAGAACGGTTTATCGTTTGAAGCAAATTCAACAGTTGCGTTACATCTATGTACAGTTGCTTGACCTAAAATCACCTGTTTATCAGATGAATCTCGAGTCATTCATTATGAATGGGGCAACTTGGGTTTTTTAATCTAAAATGAATTTAAAAAATTAGATGACAGGGTCGAACGAGTCAAATGGGTTAAAAGTTGTTTGAAGTCTATTTTTAGTGCATACAACCTCCTAAATAACATTATTCAAAGATATGGTGTTGTTCCCAAATTCCCTATAGATTACTCCTGTATTGACTGTATTGTAACAATATTATTTTGTAATCACAAAATTATAACTAATGACACATATATCTTTGAAAAATAAAATAATAAGACAATAAAAAGTTTCTGGTCAACCAACTGACCAAGGTACATTTAGACCCGTAATAGAAAATCATGGTTTTATGTGAACCCAAACCAACCCGCCCCATCTTGACACATCTAGTTCTATGAAAGAACTAAAGATTCACACTTTTCATATTACTTTAGTGTCATCTTGCAAGTCCCATGGTCGAGGATCACACAAAATTTAAAAGGGAACAACAGAATGATAACATAAATAGTAAAATAAACTCGTACCTCCTCTATTCGTTGCCTGAGTTGCATGAAACTTTCTTTAGAGAAAGCTCTAAACGTACCACCAATGGTGACGGAATCTGGAATAACGTTAAATGCACCGCCACCTTGAAACTTGGCAACTGTAACAACCTGAAAAAGGGTCTGTTTTTAGTACAAACAAACAATTCATTATATGCATATCATTATACAAGGTTCAAAAGTATAGATGGCAAAATGGGTAGTTTTTTTAATAGTCAAAATGAGTCGGGTCAGATCCGAACGCACTGAAACACTTTTGCTTGTTTTTTGAACATATTTTTTAAAACAATTATCCTATATATTTAAAAAGCAATGTGAATGAACAGTATGAACAGTGCCCAAGGTACACCACCGCCATCGCCACCGTCTTCCGACCACCAGCCGCCCCATCGCCACCAGATCCACCAAGAGATAAAGACGAAGATGACTACCAACTGTTGGTTGATAGTTTGGAGCACCAACGATTGCGAGCACTCCATGGCTGCTCTTTGCGAGGCATCGGTTTTTTGGGAAGCGGGTGCCGCCTGTGTGCTGCACAGCAGCCGCCTCTAGCATTCATGGAAGGTGGCCCTCCTTTGTGTCGATGCACGACCGGTGGTTCCGGGGGTGAGCAGAGCGTCATCTCAGATAATATTTTACCTATTCTTTCTCATTTGTTGCATGTTTTTCTCTCAATTTAAATCCTCAAGTGGGTGTGATTCACATTTTCCCATGTGAGATTCTAATCGGATTTCATGGGGTTTTGATCTGAATTTTCTAATCAAAGTGAAATAACCCAATTTCATAGTTTTTGGAATTGAATCATTGTTTGCTGATAAGCAAAGCTACCTTATTTCCTTTTTTTGTCTCTTTTAAAGCTAATTAATTTTTAGGGGTTGTTATTATTTGATCATTTTTGCTGGCATTAACTGTCTGCATGCTGATTATGTTATGATTGTTGTAGAATTACCTTCTTTTAACCATGAGAGTGTGTAATTGGTGTTATTGAATTGCACATGTTAGGTAGAAGGAGACTGGGGATTAGGGTTCTTGAAGTGGAATCTGGAGTGCAATTGATGGAAGAATTCTTGAATTAGGGTTTGGAAAGGTGCAGAAAAAGGTTAAAGGAGTCTGAATTTTTGGCGATTGGGCGAGTTTAGGTATGAACTATGGGAGGGGTTTTCCACTCCCTAAGTATGGAAATAAGGAATCATGGATTGCAGTGAATGTTCTTCCACCAGAGAATGGTGTTGGGCCGAATCAGAATTCTTGGACTGCAGCCATGCTTGGAGGACAGTTTCCGCAAGGGTGTGAGAGCTTCGGTGGGACTCCAAGAAGGGGGATTGTGGTGGATGAGGGAATTGTTTGTGCCAATGAATCGGAATCATGGATGAGAACTCCAGTCAGGCCAATTGGAAATGGAATCGGGGTTACAGAGATTCGTGGACAACGATCCATCATGAGAGTGGTAATGGATTTGTGCAAGAAGAGGAGATTTGGAATCCGGTTATGCTCACGAATGCATATTCTCAAGGGAATAAGAACGGGTATGGGCATGAGAGTGGAAGTAGTTCTTGGACCCCTGTGACACCAGCAAAACCGAATCCTCAAACATCAAATTGGATTGCTGCCAACAAGCCGAGAAATCAAGTGGAAAATGAGAATTGGGAGGATTTGGTTGGGGTGTACCAAGGTATGTTACAGAAAGAGACTCTGAATTTGAATGAAGTAGCTCAAGACCATTATCAAAGTAATGGAAATCAAAATTGGGTTTTTAGTACACCAAATAAGAACGTGAACCTGATCACAAATTCAACCCGTGTTCCAAATACAATCCATAACCTGAACCCTAATCATGGTTCCAATCAAGCTTCACCCCCGGTCTCATACTTTTCTTCAGAAGACCCTGCAAATTGGGACTGTAGTCTTTTGGCCGCTATAATGAGGCCCAAAACAAGGCCAATAAGTGACCCGTTCAAAACACAGCCAAAAACTATAGTGTACAAGATTTAAATAAAACACCAGTTCGAAATTCATTTCCTCAAGATGGTTCTGTGCTTCAAAATCAACAATCTCCTACATTCAGTGAGAAAGGTGAACAATATTTATATATTGTACATTTGGCATTTGAATTAGTTAGCATTATGCATAAAAGTTATTTCTCATTGTTATTTTTAGCAGTTGATTATGATCTGCCTTTGTTTGTTATTGCATTAACTATTCTTTGTTGATTGTTATTATCCATATTGGGTTCTGTTTGATGCTAAGCATAGTGTCACGGACTGATTTGTTCAGTTCTCGTGTGGCACTTAGATTCGTTCTAAGTCAGCCTTCTTGATCTTGAATGAATGGTTTTCGGCAGCGGAAGTCTTTGTAAAGGAATGTTGGATTCGTAGTACACAAGTGGAATGCTTGTGATGTGTGATTACAACACAAGAAGATTGCTTGTATTACTATGAACACAAGTACAAGACTTTGATGTTACAAGGAGCTTAGGTGGTTTCAAATGAGCTACCAACATCACCTATTTATACTAGTTCATATGATCTAGAGTCTTCCTAATCTAGATCATTCTAATACAAGATATTTACATGGATTTCTCTAGATTTCTCATGGTCTTTCATGGTTGCTCCATGGCTGATTTTTGTAGCCTTTTCTAGAGAGTTCCGTGGTCTTTAAGGGCTGCACAAGTTGCTCCTTTATAGCAGCCTTTTATGCTCGGTTTCTAGAACATCCTGGGACGTTCTAGAGTCTTCCAAGGCTGCAATGTTGCTGCAGAATTATATGGGCTGTTCCGGAGTTTTCCGGGCAGCCTTGCTAGCTTCGTAAGTGCCCCTAATCGGTAAAAATTAGGGTGTTGCGACCTACGTTTTGGCGGGTCGTGACATTCTCCCCCACCTAATGCCACGACGTCCTCGTCGTGTTGTGAGTTGTCTTCATGAGTTTCAAGATAGAGATGGCTTTGCCTTGACGCCTTGTATCTGGCTCCAAGGTAACGGTGTGCACTTGATCTCCCTTGATGATGTACATGGTGTTGATGAATGTTACTGGGCAGGCTTTTGCTTTTCGAAAGAAATCCATCCCTAGCACGATGTCATAGTCGTCTAGTGGGACTACTGAGAACTGCAACTTGCCTGACCACGTACCAATCTTTGTTTTTACGCCCCATGCTGCTCCTTCTATGGGTTTGGTGTCTCCAGAGGCGGCCTTGATCCAACCTTCTTGTGTGGTGATCCTTAAGCCAAGTCTTCGAGCCTCTTTCGGTGAGATGAAGTTGTGGCTTGCTCCGGTGTCAACCAACGCTTTCACAGGTTGCCCTTTTATTTCCATGTTTACGAACCGAAGTCCCTTCGATTCTGTCTGTGGGTTGTCTCTGGTTATGGTCTGGTTTGATTGGTTTGTCATCACCAAGGGCTTGCCTTCAACTGTACTTAACGCATTAAGTAGTTGAAGTTGCATTGTTCCTAGACGAACCTCTTCTGGTTCTGATGGTTCATCATCAGATCTGATCAAGGCTGTAAGTTTAGCCTTTTTCGGACAATCCCGCGCATTATGCGGTCCATCGCAAAGGAAACATCCTTTGATCATTTGTACCTCCTTCCCATATCTTGGTGGTCGTCGATTGTCTTCTCTTCGATTCTGACTTTGGTTATTATTATGGGGTCTCGCTCCCCCACCTTTTTCATCGTTATCCTCCATAACGACGGGTTTTTGTGATCGCCTTTCATTATGGTCGATCAAGCTTTCGGCAACAATGATGGCTGAGGATAAGTCTTGAACATTTCTTCGTTCAAGTTCGGTTCTTGCCCATGTTTGTAAGCCATCGATGAAGTATATGAGAGAGTCCTTTGGTGACAAGTCCGGAATTTCTAGCACAAGGGTAGTGAAATCTTTGACGTAGTCCTTGATGCTACCTTTTTGCTTTAGATTACGAAGTCGAATCTTTGCTTCGTGTTCAGCGTTTTCCGGATAAAATTGTTTCTTGATTTCTTTTATGAAATCAGTCCAAGTTTGTATGGTGCACGTACCTTTATCAATCTCCATATGCTTTCGTCGCCACCATAAAGCTGTGGTCTCCTTCAAGTAAAGAGTCACCGTCTTGATCTTCTTGGCGTCATCGATAATATCGACGGCCTCAAAGTATTGTTCCATCTCCCAAAGGAAGTCATCCACAGCCCTCGCCTCTCGTTTACCAACGAATGGTGATGGTTTGGGGATTATTAGACAAATAAGTAATTAGTTAATATTAGAGGGTGTGCTATGTAAATGTATATTCTATTTATTCTCCATGTAATCTTCATTTGTAAATTACAATATTACGAGACAATTACCAAAATCAACTTGGTATCAGAGCTAGACTCTGGAACCCTAATCTGCCGCCTCTCACCTCCAGCTTCTGCAACCCTAATCTGCCGCCTCTCCTAATGGCTCTTATCCAGCCCTTTTCTGACGCTGCCAAAACCACTCACAACTCACACAAGTTTGCATTCAAACTCTCTCCCACAAATTATGGTTACTGGAAAGCTATTCTTCAACCTTTTTTGGTTACAAACAACTTGTATGGCTATGTGGATGGTTCCATCCCCTGTCCATCGGCTACCATTGAACCAGCCGCATCATCAGCAGATCAACCTGCACTCAGCCACAACAAAACCCAAATCATCCCATATGGCTCTCGAATGATGCTCATGTTCGCATGCTCATTCTGTCAACCATATCCGAATCAGCCTTTGGTCATGTTCAACACACCACCTCATCACGTGATCTATGGCAGGCTCTTGAGCGAGCATATGCCCCCAACACCATCTCACGTGAGTTTACCCTTAAACAACAACTACTAAAAATTGAGATGAAAAGTGACGAGACACCATCAGCCTATCTTGAACGAGCACAAGAATACGCAGATGCCCTGGCGAATATCGGTGAACCTGTCAAGGATAAAGACCTTGTCATGCTAGTTGTTGCTGGTTTACGTGATGAATATCAGTCTGCCATAGGTAACCTTGTTTCTCGACAAATCCCTCCAGCTTTTAGTGAATTACATGCCTTGCTTTCTGATCATGATTTTCTGGTCCGGAAGTCTGTACCCACTGTCCCTCCTACCCAAGCCTTCACAGCCATAAACAGCCCTATTTTACCCACCCCTAAACCTCTCGGCAACAACCCCAACCCCACCATTCAAGCCCTGCAACAACTTGTTACTCAACTCAGCCTCCAATCCTCATCCTTCTCTCCTGCCCCACCACCACCTCAAGCTTTTTACACCAACCGATCTGGACATTCCAGGGGCCGTGGTCAAAACAGTCGACGTGGGAGAGGTTCTTATAACAACAATACCAACTACAACAGCACTCGCAATCCCACTAACAATAACCGTAACCCCTTTCCATGGGCTTCTACACAAACTACTGTTTATGGAACATGTAATCGATGTGGCATTGGACACATCCCTTCTCAATGCCCAAACCGGGATCCTGCTACCATTCGGGGTCGATCACCATCTGCTAATTATGCTGATGTTCATTCTCAAGCTTCACCAAATTGGCTTCCCGATACCGGTGCTACTGGCCATGCGTCTCCTGAACTTTCCAACTTTGACTATTCTGAACCATACCTAGGTGGGGACAATCTTTTTGTTGGCAACGGTAAGGCCCTTCCCATTCTTCATGTTGGCTCATCTCATTATTATTCTCCAAACAAAACCTTTGTACTTAAAAATATACTCCATGTTCCTGCACTTAAACAAAATCTTCTTTCGGTTCAACAATTTTGTCGTGATAATAACGTGTTCTTTGAATTTCACTCTGAGTTCTTTTGTGTGAAGGACAAGTCTACACTCACTACCCTCCTCACGGGTCCCAGCAATGATGGTCTCTATTCATTCTGTCTTCCTAGGATTCAGGATGTTCCTAAAGTTGCATTCTCCACCTCTCGTGCCTCCTCCAAGACTTGGCATCAACGACTTGGTCACCCACACCATCAGCTTTTAAATTCTATGTTTTCAAAGTATTGTTTACCTGTTTCGGATCGATCTTCTGGTTTTTATTGTGACTCTTGTTTTGTGGGAAAATCTTCTAAACTTTCTTTGCCTTTATCTGATTATAATAGTTCACATGTTTTAGATTTGGTTGTTTGTGATGTTTGGGGTCCTTCACATGTTCCCTCCTATGATGGTCATCATTATTTTTTGTTGTGTGTGGATCATTATTCTAAATTCATGTGGTTTTTCCCATTAAAACTTAAATCTGATGTGTTTGCTGTTTTCAAACAATTCATAACTATGGCAGAACGCCAATTTAAAACAACACTCAAATCAGTTCAAACTGATTGGGGAGGTGAGTTTCGCAAACTATCCCCATTATTTTTGGAACGCGGTATTATACATCGACTTTCTTGTCCACATACAAGTGAACAAAATGGAGTTGTTGAGCGACGACACCGACATGTTGTCGAAACTGGACTTACGTTACTTGCCCAATCCCACGTTCCACAGAAATTTTGGCACTTTGCTTTTAGCACCGCAGTTTATCTCATAAATCGAATGCCCTCTCGCTCCAACTCTCATGTGTCCCCTTTTGAACTTATTTTCCGACGTAAACCCGATTACTCTTTTCTTCGCGTTTTCGGGTGCCAGTGCTATCCCCATCTTCGAGCATACAATTCTCACAAAATGGACTTTCGATCCATTCCATGTGTCTTCCTTGGCTACAGCACCTCACATCATGGCTATAGGTGCTTTGATCCCAAAACCGATCGTCTTTATGTAGCCCGTCATGTTCGATTTCACGAACATGCTTTCCCGTTTCAACCATCACCAGTTCCCTCCCAACCGAAACCTACACCACCATCTCCTTATTACTCCTCATATCCAATCCCACAGCCTATGACATCGGCCCACCCCAATTCCTCACCGGTCCATACTTCACCTACTACCACTACTACTCCTTCAGCCCACACACCGGCCCAACCCTCCTCACAATCTAGCCCAACCCATGATGAACCATCTACCACCCAAATCTCTTCTACTCCTAACTCATCACCCATACCCGTTCCTCCTCCTCCACCGCCCCCTCGCACACGTCCACCAAATCTCAGACCTAACCCAAAACAGCCTAACCGATACAGCCCTTCTGCCCATCACACCTACGTCGCCATAGATACCGAACCTACCTCTTTTGACCTTGCTAACAAAGACCCCCACTGGCGGAAAGCTATGACTGACGAATATTCGGCTCTTGTTCGGAATGGCACATGGTCTTTGGTACCACGTCCTTCAAACACCAATGTTGTGGATTGCAAATGGGTATACAAATTAAAACAAGATCAAACTGGGGCTGTCACGCGTTACAAAGCGCGTTTGGTTGCCAAAGGTTTTCGTCAACAACCGGGTGTGGATTATCATGATACATTTAGCCCGGTTGTCAAAGCCACTACTATTCGTGTTGTTTTGTCTCTTGCTGTTACAAGAGGTTGGTCTTTACGACAATTGGATGTGCAAATGCGTTCTTGCATGGTGATCTCCAAGAAACAGTTTATCTACAACAACCGCCTGGTTTTGTTAATCCACAGAAACCAGATTATGTGTGTCTCCTTCATAAATCTCTTTATGGACTTAAACAGTCACCCCGGGCATGGTTTCATCGGCTATCCTCCGTCTTATGTGCCTTCGGTTTTCGAGGATCCAAAACTGATCCTTCATTGTTTATTTACTCCGTCGGTAAGACCTTGTTATACATGTTGGTCTATGTGGATGACATTATTCTCACCGGCAATGACCCCGCTGCCATTAACAAGGTAGTTCATCATCTCAGTACCACATTTGCTGTTCAAGATCTTGGGAACTTGTCTTACTTTTTGGGAATGGAAATCGTTCGTCGTGACAGAGACATTATTCTGTCTCAGAAAAAATATATTTTGGACCTACTTCGACGAGCCGGACTTTCTCAGGCCAAACCCGTCCCATCTCCTATGACAACTTCTGCTAATCTCAGACTTGATGACAGCTCTCAGTATGATAACCCGGTTCGGTATCGACAAATAGTTGGGGCACTTCAGTATGTTACATTGTCTCGACCTGACCTTACTTTTGCAGTCAACAAAGTCTGCCAATTCATGCAATCTCCTACTGTTAATCATTGGTCAGCGGTCAAACGGATCTTACGATATCTTCAAGGCACAATTGATTTTGGTCTCTTATTACGTCATGATTCCGGCTCCTTACTTCATGCTTACACCGATGCATCTCTTACCGCCTTTTCTGATGCTGATTGGGCTGGATGCCCGGATGACCGTCGATCCACCGGGGATTTGCTATCTATTTGGGTAAAAATCTTGTTTCTTGGGCTGCTCGAAAACAGAAGACTATCTCTCGGTCATCCACAGAATCTGAATACAAGGCATTGGCAGACACTGTTGCTGAACTAACTTGGCTTGAGACACTTCTGCGAGAACTGTGTTTTCCGATTTCCACTGCACCTACATTGTGGTGTGACAACTTAGGAGCTACCTACTTATCTGCTAATCCTGTCTTTCATGCTAGACAAAACACGTTGAAGTTGATTTTCACTTTGTTCGCGAAAAAGTTGCTCAGCAGAAACTAGCAGTTCAATTTATATCTACACAAGACCAGATTGCTGATGTTTTTACCAAAGCATTACCTTCACAACGGTTTTTGCATCTAAGGTCCAAGCTACAGGTCCAACCTCGGCCTTAGCTTGCGGGGGAATATTAGACAAATAAGTAATTAGTTAATATTAGAGGGTGTGCTATGTAAATGTATATTCTATTTATTCTCCATGTAATCTTCATTTGTAAATTACAATATTACGAGACAATTACCAAAATCAACTGGGATGTCCACCTTTGTAGAGGCATGGATTATGTTGTCACCTCCGGTTGCTAGTGCGCGCTTGCAAACACTTAGTTCGGTTTGCAAGTCTTTGATTTCCCTCTCGAAGTTAGCTTTTAGTTGACCCAACTCCTTTGTGAATGCCTCTTCCATCTCCTTTCTTATCAAGGAGAGGGCGAGTTTGAGATCGCTTCTCATTTCATTGAAGTCATTACCTAACGACTCTACATGTTGCAAAGAGTCGTAGGTATGTGTTTTGAAGATATCGACTTCAGCCTTGAATCCTCCATTTCGTTTTGAATTCAGACAATGCTACCTCGACATCTTCAACTCTTTTGTCCATGCTTGCAACCAAGTCTTTGGACATGTTTCGAGTTTTCTTGTCACCTTTACGAGTCTCCTCCCGTCCACGGATCTCGTCTCCGGCAACGCTTGCGACTACAATCTTTTCCGGATTAGATGCCATCCCAAAGAGTCGACGCGGCTCTGATACCACTTGTCACGGACTGATTTGTTCAGTTCTCGTGTGGCACTTAGATTCGTTCTAAGTCAGCCTTCTTGATCTTGAATGAATGGTTTTCGGCAGCGGAAGTCTTTGTAAAGGAATGTTGGATTTGTAGTACACAAGTGGAATGCTTGTGATGTGTGATTACAACACAAGAAGATTGCTTGTATTACTATGAACACAAGTACAAGACTTTGATGTTACAAGGAGCTTAGGTGGTTTCAAATGAGCTACCAACATCACCTATTTATACTAGTTCATATGATCTAGAGTCTTCCTAATCTAGATCATTCTAATACAAGATATTTACATGGATTTCTCTAGATTTCTCATGGTCTTTCATGGTTGCTCCATGGCTGATTTTTGTAGCCTTTTCTAGAGAGTTCCGTGGTCTTTAAGGGCTGCACAAGTTGCTCCTTTATAGCAGCCTTTTATGCTCGGTTTCTAGAACATCCTGGGACGTTCTAGAGTCTTCCAAGGCTGCAATGTTGCTGCAGAATTATATGGCTGTTCCGGAGTTTTCCGGGCAGCCTTGCTTGCTTCGTAAGTGCCCCTAATCGGTAAAAATTAGGGTGTTGCGACCTACGTTTTGGCGGGTCGTGACAATAGGCTCACTTGACCATTGTTTGATTTTGGTGGTTTGTGTCTGCTAGAAGACACGTTGATGACGAGGTCATGTATTCCTCCATGACTATTATTTTTGGTTGTTTTGTGGCTATGATGATACACCGAGATTGAAGTCGGTTGTCCTGGCATGGCAGCTATTTTTGATTTGCAGCCGCAATCTGCTATCGGTTCTGAGCCAACTTTTAGTAAAAATTCGGTTTATTTGACGCGCAACGCGCGTCACGGATAAAAAACACTAGTTTGTTTTTTACGAAGTGAGTAGTCTGTTATATGCCTTAACACGAACACTTTTGTAACTTCTGTAGTTTGACCTGTTCAACCCATCTTATTCGTTTCATCCATAGCAACTTTTCTTTACTTTACCTGTTACAGATCAAAAGACTCGGATTGACCCGGATTGACCCGTTCATGCATTATTGGTTGGATTTTGTAACAGCAAAAAAGTTACCTGAGAATCAAGAGGATCAGCTTCTCTGGATACAAGATGTTGTAAACTAACAACAACATTTGAGGCTGCTACAATAGGGTCAATTGAGTGCTGAGGAATGGCGGCATGACCTCCTTTTCCGGTTATGACCGCTTCAAAGAAACCACTGCCCGCCAATATAGTACCAGATCGAGAGGAAACTTGACCAAGAGATTGTTCTGGAGAAACATGTAAACCGAATATGGCTTTCACATTCTCAAGAGATCCACTATCTACCACCACTTTTGCACCGCCGCCACCTTCCTCTGCAGGTTGAAAAACCAACACCGCCGTTCCCTGCCAACAGTAACACAGACACACTTTTGTGTAAGCATATGTACAATGTCCTAAATAATTTGTATCCTATGAGTAGAGATGACAATCTCAACCCATTTGCGTTATGTTTTATCACAAATAAGTCAAACCTTAAAAAATACCTAAAAAGGGAACAGCACTGTAATATAGTTTCTACAATAGTATATAACATATTAATAAAAGTTGCATTTCGGCTATTGAGTTTTAATCTTAGTCATTATTTTTCTGTGTTTTTTAGTCAGTTCTTAGTCAAGATTTGATTTGGTATTTAATGTAAGATGATAAGAATTTTTGAGTCATTAGAATAGAGATTGAGTTCTAGTTTAGGGTGGATTGTTCTTCAAGTATTTTTCTGGTATAACTTATAAGTAGGGTCAATGTTTATATAATCTATAGAGTTATAAGACCGTAATTGATTCGACTATTCAAAGATTGAAGACAATCACAAGATTACAAGATCGTAGTTCACAGAAGAAATCAATTGAGTACTGCTCTAGTTGTTCTTCATTGAACACACTTAATACACCTCCTCTCACATTACTAACCAACTAACTGCTATTAACAAGAATTAACAACCACATAACGGTATGAACAATTACACACCTTCAACAATAATAAAATGACACTTACTACAATCTCCCACCTTTGTGCAAAGCTAACTGATTCCCAGTAACACCAAACAATATAAGAACTTAGAACCCCCCAAAGCCTTTGTTAGCATATCAGCAGCATTCTCAAGAGTATCAACATAGGACACATCAACCTTCTTATATTAATAGCTTCCCTGATGAAGTGTAGCCGTACGCCCATACATCAACATGCTTAGTCCTTTCATGATGAATTGGATTCTTTGATGATTGAATAGCCCCTTGATTATCACACCACACCACAGCTCGAGAGTCACCAATTCCTAACTCAAAAACAAATCCCTTGAGCCACAAAGCCTCTTTGATAGCTTCAATCAAAGCCATATATTCAGCCTCAGTTGAGGATAAAGCAACTACACGTTGTAAGGCTGACTTCCAACTAACTAAACCCCTACATACAATAAAGGCATGCCCAGTCACCGACCTACCTTTATATGGGTCCTTGGCATAATCAGCATCTACATATCCACCAACTGAGTACTCTGAATTCACCTGACCACCAAACATTAATCCAACTTTTCTTGTACCATTAAGATACCTAAGTATCCATTTAACAGCATCCCAATGTCTTTTGTCAGGCCTGCTTAGATATTTGCTAACCACACTCACTGCATAGCCAATATCAGGCCGAGTACAGACCATTAAGTACATCAGACTGCCTACTGCTCTTGCATAAGGACTTCCAGCATCTTTTCCTCATCTTCTGCTGATTGAGGGCAATCCCTCAAAGGCAGCTTAAAATGTTGGGCTAATGGAGTAGTAACAGGCTTACTTTGACTCATTGTAATTAGTCAATATCTTATTAGTATAGCCAGTTTGAGTGAGCTTTAGAACACCCCTTTCCCTATCTCGTGAGATCTCCATACCCAATATTTTCTTAGCTTTACCGAGGTCTTTCATATCAAACTCTTTCATGAGCATAGTATCATCAATGTCTGATTTATCTTTGCTAGCAACAAGCATATCATCTACATGGAGTAACAGATCCACATACCCCGATACTTTGTTTGCTTGAAGTATACACAAGCATCATAAGAGCTTCTTACAAATCCTTGTGTTATCACATACTCATCGAATTTCTTATTCCACTGCCTGGGAGATTGCTTCAACCCATAGAGATACCTTTGCAGCAAGCACACTTTATCTCATGCCCATGAACTTCAAACCCTGTAGGCTGTTTCATGTATATCTTTTCATCAAGATGCCCATGAAACGTTGTTTTCACATCAAGTTCTTCCAATTCAAGATCATGAACAACAGTTAAAGCTAACGGATCCTAATAGATGTATGTTTAACAACAGGTGAAAAAATATCATTGTAATCTACTCCTTCCCTTGGGTAAACCCTTTTGCAACCAGCCTCGCCTTATATCTAGGTGGCTCACCACCTTGAATGCCATCTTTCAACTTATACAGCCACTTGCAACTTACTAACTTCTGGTCATTGGGTTTATCAAAAAGCACCCAAGTCTATTTCTTTCTAATGACTCCATCTCCTCTTAACATAGCAGTCATCCACTTTGAACCATCAGGTGAAGAAATAGCCTCTTGATAAGTCAATGACTCACACACACTCTCAACAACAGTTGCATTAAACACAAATGCAGATATATCATCTGTTTCCTGAAACCTGGTTGGAGGAATGATCTGGCGTCTAGGCCTGTCTCTAGCTATGTTGTATGTGGGCTGGGCTCTACTCGAACCAGCACTATGACTACTATTTTCACCTTCCTTAGATTGATGACTTATCTCTTGCTCCACCTCAATCTGAACTTCATCAAAGGTTTCATAGGATTTGATTTATTCTCACACATGAGATCTTTGTACACCACATCCTCTCTGAATACTACATCACGACTGATCATCACCTTAGGAGTACCATCATCAATCCTCCAAAGCCGATATTCTTTTACTCCCTCTGGATACCCAAGCAACACACACTTGAATGCCCTTGGTTCAAGCTTCCCTATTTTCACATGCACATATGATAATGACCCAAAAACCTTGAGTCTACTATATTCTACAGGCCTCCAGACCACATCTCAAGTGGTGTCTTCATTCCAATTGCACTTAAGGGTAACATAACAAACAAACAAACAAACAAACAAACAAACAAACACAGTATATCCCACTCAAGAGCAGGGTCTGGGGAGGGTAGGTGTAGGCGAGTCTTTCCTCTATCTTGTTAGGTAGAGAGACCGCTTCCAAAGAGACCCCCGACTCGATAGCAAAGCCAACGATAGCAAGATATCATAAAATAAATCATACAACATATATCAAACAGCATACACAAATATAACAACTAAAGAATTAGAGAAAGACAAAAACATATATCAGAGGAGCAGGTAGAATCACCGGTAGATGGCATATATGGACTACGTACACATCAGGCCTCGCAAGAAGACTTCACATACCCTACCTGCGTATAGGTCCCACTAAAAGTCCTTAATTTTAATTCTACGCCTCCACTCACTCCTATCCTCGATCATGTGCTCAGAGAGGTGCAAATGTATAATATCTCGCCTAATTACCTCATCCCAAGTCAATCTAGGTCTTCCTCTACTCCTACCCTCTAAGATGATGTTCTCTACTGCTCTAACTGGTGCCGCCGTTGGTCTCCTCTTGACATGCCCAAACCATCTTAATCTTCCCTCTCTTATTTTATCTGCGATACAAGCCACTTCTAGCTTCTGTCGAAACACTTCGTTTCTTATCCGATCCAGTCTTGTGTTTGCCACACATCCACCTCAGCATTCGCATTTCCGCTACCTCTATTTGTTTCTCGTGCGATTTCTTTATGGCCCAGCAGTCTGTTCCATATAACATAGCTGGGCGTACTGCCACTCGGTATAGCTTTCCCCTTAGTTTTGCTGGGAACCTCTTATCACATAGGATCCCTGATGTTGCTCTCCACTTGCACCATCCTGCTTGAACACGATGCGCTACATCGCTGTGTATCTCTCCGTCCTCCTGTAGGTACGAGCCCAGGTATTTGAACGTAGACGTTTGTGGGACCGCCATACCCTGAATACTAGTGTCCTCTTCCACCTCACCACTAAAGTTACAATGCATGTATCTGTCTTAGAGCGACTTATCCTTAAACCTTTGCGCTCTAGTGCTGCTCTCCACTGTTCTAGCCTGTCGTTCAGCACCATTTAGATTTCGATATTAAGACAATATCATCCGCAAAGAGCATGCACCACGGAACTGGCTGCCGTATAGACTTGGTCATTTCATCCAACACTATTGTGAAGAGAAATGGGCTCAGTGCCGATCCTTGGTGGAGTCCCACTTCCACTGTGAATGAGTCCGTGTCTCCGATCGGGGCTCGCACACACGTTTTTTGCCCCATCATACATATCCTTGATTATTTTGATATACCTCTCTGGTACCCTTCTAAGTCGTAGACTTTCCCAAATTAGTTGACGCGGAATACTGTCATAGGCCTTTTCTAGGTCGATGAATACCATATGGAGGTCCCTTTTCTTTTCTCTGTATTTCTCCATTATCCTCCTTATGGCGTGTATGGCTTCTGTTGTAGAGCGTCCTAGCATAAATCCAAATTGGTTTGACGCTATCTGAGTTTCCCGTCTAATTCTCGTGTCAATAACTCTTTCCCATAATTTCATCGTGTGACTCAATAGCTTTATTCCCCTGTAGTTTTCGCAACTTTGAACATCTCCTTTTTTCTTATATATGGGGACTATGACACTGGTTCTCCACTGGTCCGGCATCTTCCCTGTCGTAAAGATAGTGTTGAATAAATCTGTTAGCCATTGGATCCCTCATCTCCCAGGCATTTCCACACTTCAATCGGTATGTTGTCTGGCCCCACCGCTTTAGCCCTTCCCATTTTCTTCATAGCTCTCGTAACTTCGTCTACTGTGATGCTTCTACAATAGCATTTGTTTTGTTGTGTTGTTTGGGTTGTATTATCTATCTCAGTTTGTTGATTTGGGTTCCTTATGTTGTAAAGGTTATTGAAGGGTAACCTAACTCAGGGTAACATATTCACTAGTAAAGCAGCAGTATTTAGAGCTTATGCCCAAAATTGCTTAGGCATACCTAACTCAATCAATAAGCACCTCAACTTGTGAGTAGTGTTCGGTTCATTCTCTCAGCCAGTCCATTTTGTTGTGGTGTGCTTACCACAGTTAAATGCCTCATTATACCTTTGCTCTTTCAATACTGATCAAACACTAAATTGCAGAACTCAAGGTCGTTATCTGTTCTTAGCCTCCTTACCCTTCTCCATGATTGAGTCCACAGTCTCATCTTTATGCTTTAACACATAGACCCATATTCTTCGTGAATAATCATCTATTATAGACAAGAAACACGTGTTAACTCTTGGAGCCCATTTTCACTGATATGACCAAGCCTGCGGTGCCACATCATTACTGCTGGAACATTTCTTACCTCAGACACATTCATAATTATTGACTTGACATGGCCATCCAAAACATATGTGTTGTTGGTCTTTCTATTTCCGGACAACACACACAAAGACCCTTTGATCACCTTGGCCTTACCATGTTTCAAAGTCACATTGTGATCACTAGACTCAAAAGTACCCAAGGATATCAAGTTTCTCTTTAGGCCAGGGATATACCTCAAATCAGTCAAGGTGACCCCAACCATTTGCCAATTGAAACTCTATTGTACTAAGTCCTAGTGTCTCACATGGTCTATCATCACCTAATTGAACTGAACCAAGAGAGCACATCTTTAACTCCTTGAAATACTCCTTTCTCGGTGTCATGTGATACGAACAACCAATATCCATTCTCCCTCATTGTGATCCTTTGACACAACCAACACATCAGAGCTTTCGTACCCATCTAACTCAGTCTCAAAGGAGTGAGTACTGGTGCTCCTCGGATGACTGGTATCATTCTTCTTCTTCTGAATCTATCCGGGCAGTCTTGTGCATGTTTTGATACCAATTGTGCATGACCGGTATCAGCCTTGAATCTATCCGGTCTACTTCATTAAGGGGAAGACACCTTTGGGTTTTCCTATAATACCCATAATAATAATAACAATAATAATAATATTAATAATAATAATAACAATAAAGTTCAGGGGGCTAAATTTGCCAATTTCGAAACTATAACAGAAAGTTCTTATACGAAATGGTGAACATAGTAAACCACAGGGACCATATGTGTAAATTTCGTTTTAACCCAGCCCCCCTACCCGTTTTCCCGATCAATTTTCCGGCCACCGCCGGTCGGCCCTCCGGCGAGCATCCACGATCAAGAACACGCGGTTTGGGTTCAATCATTGATTCCCGACACACTCGCGTGAATGATTCGACATAATACCCCACAATAATTCGAAAGAAAACGTTAGTGCGATCGATCTAAACCCACAAATCAACTTTCGGCCGACCACCATGTGCAAATCGCACTAAACGGACATAATAATGCAATTAACTTTACCTAAACAATCATTTAATCATTTAAAACATTCCTTTGAGTTCGTTTGCACCAAAACAAACAACAACACTCCATTCGAATACCCCTCTAGACCGCGACCTGCAACTCGGTTTTGAACCATCTCCGATCAATTTTAACTACAATTGATAGAGGGCTTTTGCTTGTCAACGATTTTAGAATGATCCTGCAAAGTTAATTCGATTATCATCATGATTTGAGCATCGAACCAGTGATACAGATCGCGATCCTTTTCTTGTACTCGATCTTCATTGAAAACACATCGAATCAGGTAATTAAACCCACATACCCACTCGATTTTAGTCTAGGATTGAAAGCCCTATGATCATATCTATTAACAACAGCGATTGATCCTTCAATTTGATCGGGTACGAACTAGGGTTTATGTTAAAAATTGGGGAAAATTGTTAAGTTTGTTTTTAAGATTTAAAAGCCGAGTTATAACGCGGCTGAGGCCTTTGATCTACTGGTTTGTATGTGGGAGTTTGGGTTTGAGGTCACGGGTTCGAACCCGAGCCTCTGCATATTTTTTTAAGCCTTTTTAACCTCTCAAAAATTTTGTAAAAATTCCTAAAAATTATAAAAATCCTTTTTATAATCTCTGTTTATTTTTAAATCATCAACCTGATTTTCTGTAATTTTCGTTAAGCTTAAACATTTATAAAACAATATAACAAAGACATTTAGTTTTAATTATTTTTATGGATTCTTTTAAATAAATGGTAAAAATATGATTAAATATAAAAGTTCTTTTATAAAAGTACCTAATTAATTTCTGTAAATTAGTTTATTAAAACCTTAACAATTCTTATACATATATGTTAACGAACGTTATAAATAGTTTATTTTGTTTAAAAATAAACTGTAGACAATTGATTTAGGCTCGTATTTTACAGCCAACTTACAGAGGCCATAACTTCTTCATAACAGATTCAAATCAGTTAAACCTTATGTCCATGACGAAGTTCGTCGAAAAACGAATCTGTTGATATATAAAACATCGAAAAACTCAATCGTTTAGACCTCCAAATAGTCGTTTTCGTAACAGCTAGCAGTTCTGCGCAGCTGTAAAGATCCACGTTTTTCTCATATTTCGGTAATCCAAATCAGAAACTTTTCTAAATGAAAGTTGTTTAGAAACCACTAATCTAGTAAACTGGAGATTTTCAGAATTTTTAAACGTTGTTTAGTATTTTTAACGAGTGCGAAAAGACAGGGCAGAACTGGAATTTTTCAAATTTAAAATAGGAAATCCAAACTATAATTTGCGTTACGTTATCGTAGGTTCTCGCGGCGTTAACCGAGCCTAGACTTGTTTCTGATTATTGTCATTCGTGTATAAGGTACGGATTCTGTTCCTTTGATTATCATAGTATTCACTTGTTTCCGTTACTTTGTAGTACGGATTCTTGGTTACCTTTATCATAGTATAAATTCTGTTCTGTTACTTTGTAGTACAGATTTTGATACCATGTTTCGTTAATATGACTCGTTTGGCCTTTGGTATTTTACTAGTCGTCTAACATTATTTGTTATGCTATGACTCGTTCGACTTGTTAATTTTACTTGTTGAAGGCTTACAGCATGCAATATATATTTTATAAGTTTGTGCTCATTATTGCATGTTCCTATAAATGTTCTATTGATACGTTATATGTTGGTAGTTGTACTACCAGTTGATTTGATACTCTGTTACCCGAGCTCTCCGACATGTCATTGTGGCGTCAATGATATGACACTTTTCGTGACGGTGTGTAATAAATAGTTCACGGCGTCTCCGTTAACACGTTAATACTCAAGTAGTACTTTGGCCATAATATCTGGGAGGCGGATGGATCGATCCTAGTTCAGTTCAGTTCAATTCAGTTCCGGGGGATGGAATCATGTGTGTACGCCCCACACACCATCTCATTAGTGCATAGTCTAGCTAGCTATGTACTTATCAGTTCAGTTTCGGCTCTGGGTACTCTTATATTACACGACTTATTTTGTTTGTATATACGCGTCGTGTAGATCAGTTCAGTTCAGTATTACATGTTCAGTTCAGTATCAGTATTATATGTTTAAAATCAGATTTCCGTTTCAATACCATATGATCCGTTCAGTATCAGATATCAGTTTTTTATGTTTCGTATCATTACTATTGTTATTTCCGTCACTGAGCAACTTTTGGCTCAGCCGTATTTTTCTTTTGTGGTGTTTTCTTATTTGATTGTAGGTAATCAGGGTATTCCGGGAAATCAGTGAAGAGTGGTTGAAGATCAAGATTGTATTTTCTTTATTTGATGTAATGAATAACTTAATTAGGTTCTTTCGGATTATCTGCTTTGCTTGAAATTATCTCTTTAATATTATGGATTTGGTTTTTGATTTGATATCTGTAATAGTGACACGTCAGCCTCTCCGGGTTGGGGTGTTACAGTTATGGTATCAGAGCAAAGCCTCTTTCCTGTAGAAAACTTAAACATTAATAATAAACTTGTGAGGTAATGGGTAGACGTTGGGTTAGGATCTAACCTCTTTCCAATCTAAATTCTAGTGTTCACACGTATATCTTCATTTCCGATGGCTCCTAAGAGACGTGTGAACAACCGCAATAACTCGAATGGCCCCTAGTCTGATGCAAACTTGGAAGCACTGGTCGCTAATGTTGTCGACACTGCTATTTCGGGATGCTCCCTAACATGATGGCTCAGACTGCCCAAACTGTTTTCGAGCAAATGCAGCAGGCTAATATGGTTGTAACCACCTACTGGCAGTGCCACTGGAATGCCACCAGTTGGAAATGTTACCGGAGTACCACCTGTCGGTAACGCCACTGGCGCACCACTTGGTGGAAATGCCACAGGGGCATCATCGGGTGGTAATGCCACAGGGGCGCCACCTGGTGGAAACAATACAGGAGCACCTTCCAGTGATAATACACCACCACCCCGTGATGGTATTCATGTCTGGTTGGAACGTTTTCAGAAGCAAAGGCTTAAGTCTTTCAGTACTTCTAGTGATCCGGTCGAGGTGCAAAATTGGATCAATCATATTGAGAAATTGTTTGAGGTAATTGGTGTTGAGGACGTATTATATACATATATATGTCTTATCCGATACTGATAGTAAATGCCTTAGGTATGATCTCCGGTACCCTTTGCATTGGGAAGCGGGATATTTATGTCTTATTTGATACGGGCGCTACGCATTCTGTCGTATCTCTTTTGTCTGCTAAGTACTTAATGACTGCACCGACTGCTTTAGAGCACGCTTTGGTTATTACTACTCCATTAGGAGATTCAACTATCATCTCGCATGTCTATAGAGATTGTCCGATCAGAATCGAGGCTATTATTCGTAAAGCTGATTTGTTTCCTATGCAAATGAGTGACTTTGATGTCATACTGGTATGGACTGGTTAACTCGACATCACGTTACTATTGAATGCCAGACTCGTCGTGTTTTATTTGGAAATTCTCAATGCCCTGAACTCGTTTATCAAGGGAATCAGCCTCGGAAATCGTTGAAAATCATCTCTGCGTTTAAGGCTCAGAAACTCTTATCGCACGGTTGCGTGGGATTCCTAGCTTCAGTGAAAGCTACATCTTCTGAAAAGCCGAACATATCTGATTATCCGATTGTATGTGATTTTCCTGACGTATTTCCTGAGGAGTTACCCGGACTTCCACCAGATCGCGAGGTAGAATTCACTATTGATCTTATTCCAGGTGCTGAGCTGATTTCTAAGGCACCGTATCGTATGGCACCTATGGAGCTTAAGGAGTTAAAGGAGCAGTTACAGGAATTACTAGATTTGGGATTTATTAGAGCAAGCGTCTCGCCTTGGGGCGCACCGGTCCTATTCGTGAAGAAGAAAGATGGTTCTATGAGACTCTGCATTGACTACAGAGAACTCAACAAGATCACTATCCGTAATCGTTACCCTCTGCCTCGTATTGATGATTTATTTGATCAGCTTCAGGGTGCAAAGTGTTTCTCTAAAATCGATCTGAGGTCTGGTTACCATCAGTTAAAGATCAAAGATTCTGACGTTCCTAAATCTGCCTTCCGTACTCGGTATGGTCACTATGAGTTCCTGGTTATGCCGTTCGAGTTAACTAATGCCCCGGCCGTATTCATGGACCTAATGAACTGAGTCTTTCGCAAGTTCCTCGATAAGTTCGTCATTGTATTTATCGACGACATCTTAATTTATTCTAAAAGTAAGGAGGAGCATGAGAATCATCTTTGTATCGTGCTCGAAACACTACGTCAAAAGAAGCTTTATGCTAAATTTTCAAAGTGTGAATTTTGGCTGAGCAAGGTAGGCTTTTTGGGTCATGTCGTTTCTGCGGATGGTATTATGATGGACCCTGCTAAAATAGAGGCGATCACTAAGTGGCCTAGACCTACCACAGCCACAGAAGTCCGTAGTTTCCTTGGCCTTGCTGGTTACTACCGCAGATTTGTCGAAGGTTTTTTTTGTTATAGCTTTACCCCTTACGCAACTGTTAAGGAAAGGGGTTAAATATTCTTGGAATGATGAACGAGAGAAAAGTTTTGAAGAGCTCAAGAAAAGATTGGTGTCTGCTCCTGTTCTCACACTTCCATCGGGCACGGGTGGATATCAGATTTACAGCGATGCCTCTAAAACGGGACTTGGATGTGTGCTAATGCAGCATGGTAAGGTCATTGCTTATGCTTCACGGCAGTTGAAACCTTACGAGGTTAGTTATCCTACGCATGATCTTGAACTCGCTGCTGTTATTTTCGCGTTGAAAATATGGCGTCACTATCTTTACGGAGAGACTTGTGATATTTTTACTGATCATAAGAGCTTGAAATATATCTTCACACAAAAAGAACTAAACATGAGGCAGAGAAGATGGTTAGAGTTGTTAAAAGATTATGATGTCAATATTCAGTATCATCCGGGAAAAGCCAATGTGGTAGCTGATGCTCTTAGCAGAAAGAGCTCAGGAACACTAGCCTCCCTACAGCTACAGCCTCAGAACATTACTGATCTTGATAGATCAGGTATTGGCCTACATATTGGTAAGAGCGACGGATATCTCGCTAGACTTCAGATTGAGTCAGACTTAATATCCCGGATTAAGAACGCACAGAAAGACGATGGTGAACTCTGGGCAATCTTACAGAATGTGGAGATTGGTAAACAATCAGAATTCAGAGTAGATGAGCATGGAGTAATCTGGTGTGGTAAACGTTTATGTGTGCCTAATGATTCTTCTCTTCGAGAATCGTTATTAGCTGAGGCACATAGTTCTTCGTTTTCTATTCATCCTGGATCTACTAAGATGTATCGGGACCTTCGTCAGAATTTCTGGTGGAATGGTATGAAAGAAGACGTGGCTAGATTTGTTAGCAGATGTCTTACTTGTCAACAAGTTAAGATTGAGCATCAAAGAGCTAGTGGACCGCTTCAGCCACTACCTATCCCAGTATGGAAATGGGATGATATTTCCATGGATTTTGTAACCGGGTTACCAAAAACATTCAAGAAGAATGATGCGATATGGGTTGTGGTAGACAGATTGTCAAAGTCGGCTCATTTTCTACCTATTCAGCAGGGATTCTCAGTTAGCAAACTATCTGAAGTGTTTACGCGAGAGATTATCAGACTTCATGGCACTCCAGTCTCTATTGTTTCTGATCAACCCGAGATTCACGTCTCGTTTTTGGAAGGGCTTACAAGCCTCGTGGGGTACCAAGTTGAGGTTTAGTACGGCGTTTCATCCTCAGACTGACGGTCAGTCGGAGCGTACTATTCAGACACTTGAGGACATGCTTCGAGCTTGTGCCTTAGAGTGGACTGGGAACTGGGATGAGTATTTGTGTTTGGTTGAGTTTGCTTACAACAATAGTTGGCAAGCTAGCATTGGCATGGCACCTTTCGAATTATTGTATGGTCGTAAATGTAGAGCACCTATTTGTTGTGAAGAGGTCGGTGAAAGAGTCATCGAAGGACCCGAGTTAGTTCAAATCACGAATGAGAAAGTTGCTATTGCTAGAGAAAAGTTAAATGAAGCTCAAAGTAGACAGAAAAGTTATGCAGACCGACACCGTCGACTTTTGGAGTTTAAGGTCGGTGACAAAGTATTCCTGAAGGTTTCGCCTTGCAAAGGCGTACGACGTTTTGGTCTTAAAGGGAAACTTAGTCCACGGTTTATCGGACCATTTGAAATCCTAGAAAGAGTTGGTGAGGTCTCTTATCGTTTGGCTTTACCACCTCAACTGTCACATGCGCATAACGTCTTTCATGTATCTCTTTTAAGGGGGTACAATTATCATCCTCTTCACGTTGTGAATTATCCGCTTCATTTGATTCGTGAGGATTTATCATTCGAGGAAGAACCAGAAGCTATCCTTGACCGACAAGAACGCATTATGCGAAGGAAAACTATTCCTTTTATTAAAGTGTTATGGAAAAATCATTCCGAACGTGAAGCAACATGGGAGGTAGAAGATGAAATTCGTTCTCAATATCCGTATCTATTTACCTCTTAGTTATTATCTTCATATGTTTCTGCTATCAGTTATGAAGTTATCAATTATCTGTTCCTTGAACATCACATTAGTTATCTCTTATACGATTTTGTCTATCGAATCGATCCCGTTTCAGCAACTGAATAATTGTGAGTGATTTTGTTCACTGGTTGATATTTTAACTACTCCGTGTACGTTATGCCATATCTTTGTTCAAGCTGTACCTGGCAATTTCGCGGACGAAATTGTTTTAAGGGGGTAGAATTATAATACCCATAATAATAATAACAATAATAATAATTAATAATAATAATAACAATAAAAGTTCAGGGGGCTAAATTTGCCAATTTCGAAACTATAACAGAAAGTTCTTATACGAAATGGTGAACATAGTAAACCACAGGGACCATATGTGTAAATTTCGTTTTAACCCAGCCCCCCTACCCGTTTTCCCGATCAATTTTCCGGCCACCGCCGGTCGGCCCTCCGGCGAGCATCCACGATCAAAAACACGCGGTTTGGTTCAATCATTGATTCCCGACACACTCGCGTGAATGATTCGACATAATACCCCACAATAATTCGAAAGAAAACGTTAGTGCGATCGATCTAAACCCACAAATCAACTTTCGGCCGACCACCATGTGCAAATCGCACTAAACGGACATAATAATGCAATTAACTTTACCTAAACAATCATTTAATCATTTAAAACATTCCTTTGAGTTCGTTTGCACCAAAACAAACAACAACACTCCATTCGAATACCCCTCTCGACCGCGACCTGCAACTCGGTTTTGAACCCATCTCCGATCAATTTTAACTACAATTGATAGAGGGCTTTTGCTTGTCAACGATTTTAGAATGATCCTGCAAATTAATTCGATTATCATTGTGATTTGAGCATCGAACCAGTGATACAGATCGCGATCCTTTTCTTGTACTCGATCTTCATTGAAAACACATCGAATCAGGTAATTAAACCCACATACCCACTCGATTTTAGTCTAGGATTGAAAGCCCTATGATCATATCTATAACAACAGCGATTGATCCTTCAATTTGATCGGGTACGAACTAGGGTTTATGTTGAAAATTGGGGAAAATTGTTAAGTTTGTTTTTAAGATTTAAAAGCCGAGTTATAACGCGGCTGAGGCCTTTGATCTATGGTTTGTATGTGGGAGTTTGGGTTTGAGGTCACGGGTTCGAGCCCGAGCCTCTGCATATTTTTTTAAGCCTTTTTAACCTCTCAAAAATTTTGTAAAAATTCCTAAAAATTATAAAAATCCTTTTTATAATCTCTGTTTATTTTTAAATCATCAACCTGATTTTCTGTGATTTTCGTTAAGCTTAAACATTTATAAAACAATATAACAAAGACATTTAGTTTAATTATTTTTATGGATTTGATGCATACCCAACTCCTATAAAAGTGTATTCACGACGCAATAAAACAAAGAAAAAAGGAGTCGGGTTAGAGGCAAGCAATCTGGAGCAGCTTGACTTGATTTATGGATCAGGGTTTGACCCATTCAACCCATTACGTGAGGCTGGAAACAACTGGACAGTGGAGCTGAAAAGAAGGGACAAACAGCAGGAAATTAAGTGGAGTGGAGCTAAAAGGAAGGAGGAAATGCTGGAAGGTTAGTGGGGCAGTTGAGCTGAAAAGAAGGAAAGGAAACCCACTAAAGAAAATTTCACATTATATATTTGTTTGAGTGTTTCATTTCTTGCATGTCATTTTTGAATTACCTTTGTACTTGTTTGTATTTGGAGATCGCCTATCTCGAATCAGGCCACTATCCTTGTTCTCTTTATTTCAATCAATATAATCTTTTGGGTTCTATCATTTGGTTCCATTGCCGGGAAACGAAAACATGGTGCAAACCCGGAGTAACTTGGGCGACGACAACAATCCACCAGATCCTGTTGCGGTTCAGTTGGCTGCCTTAGCTGCGCAGTTTGAAACGATGAGGCAGGATATTTCATCTCTAAAGGCAGGAGAACGATCCAAAGGAAGCAAGTATGATGAAGGGGAGAGTTCTTGGAGGGGTCGACAGCCCTATAAGCCTTATAACAAAATCGATTTTCCGATTTTTAGCGGAGGAGACCCTCGCGGGTGGCTGCTGAAAGCAGAAAATATTTCAGGTATTATCAAATATCTGATGAGGAGAAGGTTGAGATAGCTTCAATGCACTTAGAAGGTGATGCTTTGGATCTTTATTCTTGGCTCTCTAATGACCAACCTATCACTTTTTGGGAAGAATTGTCCCAAGCGTTTACCAAAAATTTTGGGCCAGCAGAATTCCAAAACCCGGATGAATTTCTTTGTAGCATCAAGCAAACTGGATCAGTTCAAGAATACCGGCAGGAGTTTGCTAAGAGATCCTCTCGGGTCTCAAATTGGCCCGACCATTGTCTCTTAGGGTATTCTTGAACGGTCTTAAAAATGAGTTGAAATCTGATGTAAGGATTCACAAACCACGTACGGTGTATAATGCTATGAGCTTGGCTTTGGAGTTTGAATCTAAACTCTCTTCTCACCGACCTGGAAAAATAATTCTTGGACCCCAAGTTCGAAAACCTCTCAATCAGATTCCGAACCAACACCATTTACCCCTGCCCCAACATCAACCCAATCAAAAAACAACCCCCGGATTTCTGAGACAGAAAAACAGAACCGATTCTTGAAAGGGGAATGCTTCAGATGTGGTGATAAATACGGACCAGGCCATCGATGCAAAACAGGTGCTCTCAAGGTGTTTGAAGCAGAGGAGGACATGGAGGAATCACCCGTAACAGAAATTCCTGATCTTGTTTTTGACCAAGAAGAAAATGCTGAAATCAGTTTGCATGCTATCTTAGGGAAAACACACCCTACGACAACACACCCTACTACAATGAAGATCCACGGTAAACTTCATTCTACTGAAGTTCTAATTTTAATTGATGGCGGTTCTACACATAATTTCATTTCTGATGTCTTGGTGAATGAACTTAAGTTGGCTTCTCAACCGGTACCGCCTTTTGGTGTTCAAATCGGTAATGGGGATGTAATTCGATGTAGCCATATTTGCAAAAATCTTCATGTACAGGTTAATGACCTCAAGATCACCCAAGACTTCCACCCATTCTCTCTTGGGGGAGCTGATCTAGTTTTGGGTATTCAATGGTTAGCCACATTAAATACGGTTCAAGCTAACTGGAAGGAGATGTTCATGATTTTTTCAATAGAGGGGAAGCGATACAAGTTACAAGGTGTTGCATCTGGTCCCCAAAAATCATCCAGTTTCCAACACCTAGCCGTTGACAAAGACGTTACACCGTCCATACCAGCCCCGCTACAATCTATTGTCACCCAATACACCACTGTTTTTGAAGAACCTCAACACTTACCCCCTGTTAGATTACAAACCCATTCAATCCCACTTTTACCTAACTCCACCCCACCTAACATCCGCCCTTACCGTTATCCTCATTCTCAAAAAACTGAGATAGAGAAACAAATAGAACAATTGATGACCGCTGGTTTTATACAAACCAGCACAAGCCCCTTTTCGAGTCCAGTGCTGTTAGTGAAAAAAAAGGACAATTCATGGCGTATGTGTGTCGATTATCGGGCCCTAAACAAGATAACTATAGCCGATAAATACCCCATCCCTAATATTGATGAGTTACTTGATGAATTGCATGGGGCTACGGTGTTTTCAAAACTTGATTTGCGGTCAGGTTACTACCAGATCAGAATGGCAGCCCAAGATATTGAAAAAACAGCATTTCGAACTCATTCGGGTCATTATGAATTCAAGGTCATGCCTTTTGGCTTGACTAATGCCCCCTCCACATTTCAGGCCATTATGAATGATCTGTTTCGCCCGTACTTACGCCGTTTTGTGTTGGTTTTTTTTGATGATATCCTGATTTACAGCTCGAATATGGAACAACATGTTCACCACTTGAACACTGTTCTGGAGCTGCTGTTAACTAATCAATTTTATGCTAAACTTTCAAAATGTTGTTTTGGTCAACATCAGGTTTTATTTTTGGGGCATATTATTTCAGCAGTTGGGGTTCAAGTTGACCAAGATAAAATCACCGCGGTTGAATCTTGGCCCCTGCCTTCTAATGTTCGAGAGGTGCGTGGGTTTTTAGGGCTGACCGGATACTACAGAAGATTTGTAAAACATTACGGGTTGATAGCACGACCCCTTACCGATCTTACCAAAAAAGACGGGTTCAGGTGGTCTGATGAAGCTACTGTGGCATTCAACAAACTGAAACATGCCCTTATGACAGCCCCTGTTCTCCGTTTGCCAGACTTCTCGAAACCCTTTGTGGTGGAATGTGATGCATCTTCGGAGGGAGTGGGTGCAATTCTGATCCAGGAAGATCACCCGGTCGCCTATTTCAGCAAAGGGTTTTCTCCAAGTAACAGATTGAAGTCAGCATACGACCGCGAGTTGCTCGCCCTCGTTCTTGCAGTTCAGAAGTGGAACCATTACCTTTTGGGCAGGCATTTTTTCTTAAAAACTGACCATTACACCCTCAAATTCTTGCTAGAACAACGAGTCACCACCACCGAGCAACAACGCCTTCTCTTAAAACTCATGCCCTATGATTTTTCTATTGTTTACAGATCTGGTAAAGAGAATAAAGGGGCTGATGCACTGTCTCGACGACCTCCAGCAGCTGAATTGTGTACGTTGGTCATGCCACGATGCTTAACATTGACCGAAATTCAAGAAGACTTGCACTCCGACCCTTACACGAAGACGATTATTGAAAAGCTGACTACAAGCCCATCATCAACACCCAATTTTACCATGGCTGGCCAGGTTTTATTGTATAAAGGCCGAGTGGTGGTACCTAATAATCCCAGACTCAGAAACACCATCTTACATGAAGTTCATAGCACTCCTATGGCAGGCCACGGGGGTTTTTTAAAGACCTACACACGTGTGGCGGCCCAATTTTCTGGCCCAATCTCAAGAGAGATGTCCGGGTGTTTGTCCGCAGTGCCTTACATGCCAGCAACATAAGTATGAAGCCCTATCCCCAGCGGGGTTGCTGCAGCCTTTACCAATTCCTACTCAGATCTGGGAAGACATCTCCCTCGATTTTATAGTAGGATTACCTCCCTCTAACCGGTTTGACACTATATTTGTGGTGGTTGATAGGCTGAGTAAGTATGCTCATTTTTTGCCATTAGCACATCCGTTCACAGCCAAAAGCGTGGCAGCCCTCTTTTGCAAAGAAATTGTTCGTCTTCACGGGTTTCCTCGTTCAATAGTATCGGACAGAGATGTTATCTTCCTCAGTAATTTCTGGCAGGAACTGTTTCGTTTGGGTCACACATCTCTCAAAATGAGTACTAGTTATCACCCTCAAACTGACGGTCAAACCGAAGTCGTTAACCGTTGTTTGGAGGCTTACCTTCGTTGCTTTGCTCATGAACAACCTAACAAATGGAGCTCTTTTTTAGCTTGGGCCGAGTATTCATACAATACCGGGTTTCACACTTCCACTCGTACAACTCCATTTAATGCAGTCTATGGCAGGGACCCTCCCCCGCTGCATCCGTATGTAATTGGTGATACGAACAACGCTGATTTGGAACACCAACTTGTGGCTCGTGATGATATGTTGAAGCTCTTGCGTACTAACTTACAGAAAGCACAAGATCGCATGAAAGATCAAGCTGATCAGAAACGGCGTGAGCTTTCCTTCGAGGTAGGAGATGCAGTTTTTCTTCGAATACAACCTTACCGACAGAAGACTTTGGCAAAAAGGCGTTATGAAAAGTTGTCTCCCAGGTTCTTTGGACCTTACCTGGTTACAAAAAAGGTGGGCCCAGTAGCATACGAGCTGGCATTACCCCCTGATTCTCGTATACACCCAGTTTTTCATGTATCGATGCTTAAACCAGCTCATGGCAAATTTCCTTCTACACCTGCCCCACCATTGCCTATTACCAAAGACTGGGAAGTTGATCTACAACCTGCCCAAGTTCTAGCTCATCGTTGGATCCATACCACACCACCAACTCTAGAACTACTGATTTCTTGGGCTAACAGACCAGCTGAAGAAGCCACGTGGGAAGATTATGATCTTTTGGCAGGCCAATTCCCAAAATTTCGACTTGAGGACAAGTCGTTTTTCCCGGAGGGTAGTATTGATGCATACCCAACTCCTATAAAAGTGTATTCACGACGCAATAAAACAAAGAAAAAAGGAGTCGGGTTAGAGGCAAGCAATCTGGAGCAGCTTGACTTGATTTATGGATCAGGGTTTGACCCATTCAACCCATTACGTGAGGCTGGAAACAACTGGACAGTGGAGCTGAAAAGAAGGGACAAACAGCAGGAAAATTAAGTGGAGTGGAGCTAAAAGGAAGGAGGAAATGCTGGAAGGTTAGTGGGGCAGTTGAGCTGAAAAGAAGGAAAGGAAACCCACTAAAGAAAATTTCACATTATATATTTGTTTGAGTGTTTCATTTCTTGCATGTCATTTTTGAATTACCTTTGTACTTGTTTGTATTTGGAGATCGCCTATCTCGAATCAGGCCACTATCCTTGTTCTCTTTATTTCAATCAATATAATCTTTTGGGTTCTATCAGGATTCTTTTAAATAAATGGTAAAAATATGATTAAATATAAAAGTTCTTTTATAAAAGTACCTAATTAATTTCTGTAAATTAGTTTATTAAAACCTTAACAATTCTTATACATATATTGTTAACGAACGTTATAAATAGTTTATTTTGTTTAAAAATAAACTGTAGACAATTGATTTAGGCTCGTATTTTACAGCCAACTTACAGAGGCCATAACTTCTTCATAACAGATTCAAATCAGTTAAACCTTATGTCCATGACGAAGTTCGTCGAAAAAACGAATCTGTTGATATATAAAACATCGAAAAACTCAATCGTTTAGACCTCCAAATAGTCGTTTTCGTAACAGCTAGCAGTTCTGCGCAGCTGTAAAGATCCACGTTTTTCTCATATTTCGGTAATCCAAATCAGAAACTTTTCTAAATGAAAGTTGTTTAGAAACCACTAATCTAGTAAACTGGAGATTTTCAGAATTTTTAAACGTTGTTTAGTATTTTTAACGAGTGCGAAAAGACAGGGGCAGAACTGGAATTTTTCAAATTTAAAATAGGAAAATCCAAACTATAATTTGCGTTACGTTATCGTAGGTTCTCGCGGCGTTAACCGAGCCTAGACTTGTTTCTGATTATTGTCATTCGTGTATAAGGTACGGATTCTGTTCCTTTGATTATCATAGTATTCACTTGTTTCCGTTACTTTGTAGTACGGATTCTTGGTTACCTTTATCATAGTATAAATTCTGTTCTGTTACTTTGTAGTACAGATTTTGATACCATGTTTCGTTAATATGACTCGTTTGGCCTTTGGTATTTTACTAGTCGTCTAACATTATTTGTTATGCTATGACTCGTTCGACTTGTTAATTTTACTTGTTGAAGGCTTACAGCATGCAATATATTTTTATAAGTTTGTGCTCATTATTGCATGTTCCTATAAATGTTCTATTGATACGTTATATGTTGGTAGTTGTACTACCAGTTGATTTGATACTCTGTTACCCGAGCTCTCCGACATGTCATTGTGGCGTCAATGATATGACACTTTTCGTGACGGTGTGTAATAAATAGTTCACGGCGTCTCCGTTAACACGTTAATACTCAAGTAGTACTTGGCCATAATATCTGGGAGGCGGATGGATCGATCCTAGTTCAGTTCAGTTCAATTCAGTTCCGGGGATGGAATCATGTGTGTACGCCCCACACACCATCTCATTAGTGCATAGTCTAGCTAGCTATGTACTTATCAGTTCAGTTTCGGCTCTGGGTACTCTTATATTACACGACTTATTTTGTTTGTATATACGCGTCGTGTAGATCAGTTCAGTTCAGTATTACATGTTCAGTTCAGTATCAGTATTATATGTTTAAAATCAGATTTCCGTTTCAATACCATATGATCCGTTCAGTATCAGATATCAGTATTTTATGTTTCGTATCATTACTATTGTTATTTCCGTCACTGAGCAACTTTTGGCTCAGCCGTATTTTTCTTTTGTGGTGTTTTCTTATTTGATTGTAGGTAATCAAGGTATTCCGGGAAATCAGTGAAGAGTGGTTGAAGATCAAGATTGTATTTTTCTTTATTTGATGTAATGAATAACTTAATTAGGTTCTTTCGGATTATCTGGTTTGCTTGAAATTATCTTTTTAATATTATGGATTTGGTTTTTGATTTGATATCTGTAATAGTGACACGTCAGTCTCTCCGGGTTGGGGTGTTACATTTCCCCTAATGACTTGGATCTTGTGCATGTTCTGATACCAATTGTGGAGTTATAAGACCAAAATTGATTCGACTATTCAAAGATTGAAGACAATGACAAGATTATAAGATCGTATTTCACAGAAGAAATCAATTGGTACTGCTCTAGTTGTTCTTCATTGAACACGATTAATATACCTCCTCTCTCATTACTAACTAACTAACTGCTATTAACAAGAATTAACAATCACATAACGCTATGAACAATTACACACCTTCAACAATAGTAAAATGACACTTACTACCCTTGTAGTTATAAGTTGCAGCACAATGAACATCCCAACATAATCAGTTGTGGTTTCATTGTTCAGTTTAATAAAAAGTGTCATGGGTTGCCCACCCCTAACATACCTGTGTTCTTTACTACTTTGAACCAATTATTGCCCGACAGATTGTTTTGACCCATTGCACAACTCTTGTGACCCGTTATCTTTCCAATTTAGGACAAGGGCGGACTTACATATGATGGCCATATGCACGTGTAGTCGTGCATACCTTTATTAAGAATCAAGTTTAGGGTAATACCCTTAAATTTAGGAAAAGATCGGTAATTTCATATTTAGTTTAATAATCAGTTTTCCTACAACTAATATTTAATTCATTAATGATCAACATCTGATTAATTTGACCATAGCTAATCATGAATCGAAAATTCGAAATAATGGTTAGGATTTGCAAGCACTCTAAAATGACTACTGTGACTTCAAATTTAAGTTATCAGTTTAGACACGCATCCAAACACCTCCTAAGGGTTGCTTAGTATCCTTCAAGCAGATATCATATACCTACATTTTGACCAAAATCAATATACAAATATAGAAAATAAACATACCTTGAGAAGATGACTATGGTGTTTGAGAATCTTGGCAGCACCAAGAAGCATGGTGACATGACCATCATGACCACATGCATGCATCTTTCCAGGAACTTTACTCTTGTGTTCCCATTCCACCATTTCCTGATCACAACTTAATTCATCAGCCATGCATGTGTCTTGTATATGTCAGCACTTTTTGGTGTGTACTTTCGGGTAAAAAACACAGTGGTCATTATGCATGTAAACAAACCGAAGTAACACAAACAAGGGCTTGTGTTTGAGTTCATTCGTTTAACTTTACCCGAACAAACATGAACACTAAAGCGAATAAGTTTTCTTGTGCATGTTCGTTCATTGAGAAAAGAACATGTTCATGTTCGTGTAAATTCACATGTTAATATTCTAAACATACATAAATGAAAACAAAGAAACACAAACGGACTGGACTGTTGGGTGTAGGCTTCGGGGTGGATTAATTGGAACAGTTGGGCTCGACCGGCCCAAATCTAATTAGGCCCATTTTAGTTAGAATGTTAACTAAAGGGTGAAACCCTAATTATTGTTTATATATCTCTCTTGTACTTGTAATCATTATCACTCAATAAAAAGAAAACCCTAGTTGCCCCAAGAGGACGTAGGTTGCACACCGCAACCGACCCTCTATAAATCTCTCGTGTTCTTTATTGTTTACTGTTCTTCTGTTTGATTGTTTGTGCGCGGTTAACCCTAACAACTGGTATCAGAGCTTCAGGCTCTTGATTACTGTTATAATCTTCCCCTGTCGCCGCCGATCTGCTGCCGCCGATCTGCTGTCGCCGCCGCCGCCGATCTGCCGCCGCCGCCGCCACTGCTGCCGCCACCCTGTTCTGTCGAATTAGGGTTTTCCTACCGCCACTCTGTGCTATCAAATTAGGGTTTCTCTGTCAAATTTTACTGGGTAGTTTGTTTGTCTGCTGCATTCAAAACTCAGGTGCGTTATCAAACTCGTTTGCTTTCGGTTTTTTTAGAACTGGTTTTCATAGAATAGTGGTCAATAGAACAACACTCAAGTTCAGGCAGCCGGCCACTGTTGTGTTTGTCACTATTCTCAGTTCTGACTCAACTGTTAAGCATCTGTGGTTTGGAATAATGGCTGAGGACGGGAAAACAAAGATTGAAAAGTTCGATGGTCATGATTTGGGTGGTGGAAGATGCAAATCGAGGATTTGCTGTTTCAGAAGGATTTGGAAGCCACTTTGGTTGGTCAGAAACCAGAAAAGACTACACCTGTTGAATGGGCTGCTCTTGACAGGAAGGCTGTTTCTGTCATCAGACTCTCATTGTCAAAAAATGTTGCTTTCAATATTCTGAAGGAGACGACAGCTAAAGGCATTATGGATGCGCTGTCAAACATGTATGAGAAGCCATCTGCTGCAAACAAAGTTTTTCTGATTAGAGAACTAGTAAACATGAGACTGAAAGAGGGAGGATCCGTTACCAGTCATATCAGCAATTTCAACACTATCATGTCTCGGTTAGTGTCGGTTAATATCAAATTTGATGATGAGGTTCAGGCACTGTTGCTTTTGTCTTCTTTACCAGAAAGTTGGTCGGGAACTGTTACTGCAGTTAGTAGTTCATCTGGAACTACTAAGCTTACTACTGATGCAGTTCGGGATCTGATTTTGGGGGAGGATATCAGAAGGCGAGCCTCAGGGGAATCATCGAGTGCTTTACTAAGCGCTGAAGGGAGAGGAAGAAAGAAAGAAAAGGGGGCTAGTAGAGGAAGATCAAAATCCAGAAAAAGTGGTCAGTCAAACCAAGAAAAGACATCCAGTGCTGGAACTGCAAAGAAACTGGGCACTTCAGAAATCAATGCCCAAATCCGACTACTTCTAAAAATAAAAGGAAGTAAATGTAGATGCTGATGATACTGATTCCGATGATGCTCTTATCTGTTGTGTGGAAAACTCAACAGAGTCATGGATTATGGATTCCGGTGCATCTTTTCATGCCACGTCTAGTATGAAGATGATGAAGAATCTACGAACAAGTAACTTTGATAAAGTTCGTTTGGCAAATAATCATACTCTTGATGTCACTGGTTTGGGAGATATTGAGCTGAAAACCTCACTGGGCACCTCATGGACTTTAAAGGATGTTCGGGTCATTCCTAGCCTGAAAAAGAAGTTGATCTCTATTGGGCAGTTGGATGATCAGGGATATGATGTGATGTTTGGTGGGGGACAATGGAAGGTAGTTAAAGGAAATCTTGTCATCGCCAGGGGTAAAAGAGAGGTACTCTTTATATGGCTGAAGTTCCAATGGATGGGGTAAATTCAATGACCAGTGGACCGAGTCAATCTACTCTGTGGCACCAACGACTCAGTCACATGAGTGAAAAAGGAATGAAGATGCTCGTTGCAAAAAGAAAGCTTCCCGAGCTAAAAAGGGTTGAATCTGAATTCTGTGAGCCTTGTGTCTTTGGGAAAAAGAAGAAGGTATCCTTTGTGAAGACAGGAAAGGCACCAAAAGCTCAGAAATTGGAGCTGTTCACACTGATGTCTTCGGACCAACCTCGGTTTCTTCAGTGGGAGGAGCTCACTATTATGTTACCTTCATAGACGATTCAACACGCAAGGTATGGGTTTATTTTCTTAAAAATAAATCTGATGTTTTTGATACTTTTAAGAAATGGAAAACTGCTGTTGAATTGGAAACTGATTTGAAGGTAAAATGCTTGAAGTCGGACAACGGAGGAGAGTACATCAGCACTGAGTTTCTTGATTATTGTGCTGAACATGGCATTCGGATGATAAAGACAGTTCCGGGCACCCCTCAACAAAACGGAGTAGCAGAAAGGATGAACAGAACCTTAAATGAGAGAGCCAGAAGTATGAGACTTAATTGCGGGCTTCCAAAGATGTTCTGGGATGATGCAGTCAATACTGCTGCTTACTTAATCAACCGGGGATTGTCAGTTCCGTTGGTATTCAAGATACCAGAAGAAGAATGGAAAGGGGAAGCAGTTAAATATGGTCACTTGAAAGTTTTTGGGTGCAATGCTTATGATCTGTAAAAGATGGTGACAAACTTGATGCTAAAACTAAGAAGTACACCTTCATTGGATATGGGTCAGATAGTATGGGCTACAGGATATGTATGACGGGGAAAAAACGTGTGTACGAGCACCTGTCGGAGACACAGACTTCTTCCGGTGGAAGTGGGACTCCACCAAGGATCGGCATTGAGCCCATTCCTCTTCACAGTAGTGTTGGAGGAGATGACCAAGTCTATACAAGAGCCAGTCCCATGGTGTATGCTGTTTGCGGATGATATTGTCTTAATATCAGAATCTAAGACGGTGCTTAACGAGAGATTAGAACAGTGGAGAGCAACACTAGAACGCAGGGGCCTAACGATAAGTCGCTCTAAGACAGAATACATGCATTGTAACTTTAGTGGTGAGGCCGAAGAGGACACCCAAATCAGTATACAGGGCATGGCGGTCCCCCGGACGTGTAGGTTCAAATACCTTGGCTCGTATATACAGGAAGACGGAGAGATACACAGCGATGTAGCCCATCGTGTGCAATCAGGATGGTGCAAGTGGAGAGCAGCATCAGGGATTGTGTGTGATAAGAGGTTCCCACCAAAACTAAAGGGAAAACTATACAGAATGGCAGTACGCCCAGCTATGCTATACAGCACAGACTGTTGGGCTATAAAGAAATCGCAAGAAAGACAAATAGAGGTCGCAGAAATGCGAATGCTGAGGTGGATGTGTGGACACACAAGATTAGATAGGATCAGAAACGACGTCTTTCGCCAGAGGCTAGAGGTGGCATGTATCACAGATAAAATACGAGAGGGAAGACTAAGATGGTTTGGGCACGTGAAGAGGCGAACGATGGCAGCACATGTTAGAGCAGTAGAGAACATCAGCGTAGAGGGTAGGAGGAGTAGAGGTAGACCTAGGTTGACTTGGGATGAGATTATTAGGCGAGATATGATAGACTTGCACCTCTCTGAGCACATGATCGAGGATAGGAGTGAGTGGAGGCGTAGAATAAAAATTAAGGACTTTTAGTGGGATTTGTGGGTGGGACGGGCTACGGTTACATGTGGCGGGACCTCCCGCGTCAGGCGTAGTTTTTTTTTTTCGTCATTTCCCCTGTTTGGGTGTTACATGTCGCTTTTTATGATACGCGCACTATCTAACTCTGCATGTGATGCGATATTTGCCTATGTGTTGCATGATATGTATTATGATTATTATGATTATGATTATTATGATTGTTATGGTTACCGCCTTTGTTAACGAGTCGGGGGTCTCTTCGGAAGCGGTCTCTCTATCTCTCAGGATAGAGGAAAGACTTGCCACCACATACCCCTCCCAGACCCTGCTCTTCAGCGGATACACTGGGTATGTTTGTTTGTTTGTTTAGTATGGGCTACAGGCTTTGGGATTCTGAAAGCAGAAAAGTAGTCAGAAGCAAGCATGCCACATTCAACGAGGCTGAGTTGTACAAAGACAGAATCACGACAAACTCACAGGTCCAGAAAGAGCAAGTTGAATTTAAAACTGATGCAAATAAAACACAGCCAGTTGCTGAATCAAATACAGAAACTGAAGTTTCGGAGTTTGAAGATGACGATATGGGTGGAGATGAAGAAGCAGTGGGAGCTTCTGATAGTGGGAGTTCAGACTCTGATGACGAACAGTCCTCGCAAGATCCTGACCAGTCTCAAAATTGGGTCAGGAGGTCTACCAAAGTCTCCAAACCACCATAGAGGTTTACTCCTTCAGTCAACTATCTTCTCTTAACTGAAAATGGTGAACCAGGAAGTTATTCTGCAGCCATTAAGATGAAAGATTCGCTTCAGTGGGAACATGCTATGAAGGATGAGATAAGTTCTTTGATGAAAAATAAAACATGAGTACTAACCAAGCTTCCGCCAGATAAAGAACTCAGCAAAACAAATGGGTCTTCAGGGTCAAGGAAGAACATGATGGTTCTAAATGATACAAAGCTCGTTTGGTAGTCAAGGGTTTCCAGCAAAAGAAGGGGGTTGATTATGATGAGATCTTCTCGCCAGTTGTGAAAATGACAACCATCAGATTGGTTCTGAGTCTTGTAGCTGTAGAGGGCTTACATCTAGAACAATTAGATGTTAAGACAGCATTTCTACATGGTGATCTTGAAGAAAAAATTTATATGGCATAACATGAAGGGTTCCGGGTTGTCGGGAAAGAAAATTGGGTCTGCAGATTGGAAAAGAGCTTGTATGGTCTAAAACAGGCACCCAGGCAGTGGTACCTGAAGTTTGATAACTTCATAGAAAGGTCAGGGTACAAGAAATGTTAGATGGATCATTGCTGCTATCCGAAGAAGTTCAACAGCTCTTATATCATTCAAAGTAAATAATAATATTCAAACAAAGGAACATAAAAAGGACATCAATTCAAAGTAAATAATAATATTCAAACTAAAGTCTAAACATCACCGGTAAGCAATTATATGGGTTGTAAAGTGGGCTATACTCAACTTGTTTGAACAAATATGTAAACCACGACACAAATAAACTTTAATAACCACAAGAAACGTGTCCTACGTTGTTTCGTATCTAAAAGAAACAAACTTCCAGTAAGTGAATAGACAATTTCAAATATTACGATGTAAGAAACCCTTAATTCTCAAATTTCAAAAGTCAACATTTAAGAAGGATTAAAGAATTGCAACCAGAATTCAAAATTCAAACACATGCCCTAAAATCTACTTAAACAGAAGAAATGAACAAATTAAGCTTTAAATGAACCCTAAACCTGCATAGGAAGAGCATCCATATCAGCCCTCAAAGCAACAAACGGAGGGTCGCCGGAGCCGACGAACCCAACAACACCGGTGACTGCAACTGGGTGTTGGTAAGAAACCCCCAATTTATCCAATTCTTCTCTGATGATCTTACTCGTTTCAAATTCTTGATAACCCAGTTCGGGATTCTCGTGTATCTTTCTCCTAATCCCTACCATCCACTCAAATACTTCATCTTTCTTCGCGAATTCGAGAAATTGGTTCGAAATCTCAGAAACCCCATTTGAGAATTGAGGTGTAAGAAGGGAGACGATCAAAATTAGTGAAACCCAAATGGAAATGTTCATTTTTTTTTGTGGGGAAATTGAGTTAAAACAAATGAAACGTGACCAAATGGAGGTGGTTAATCGATCATATGATGATGAAATTGAGTTTGAAAGAGTGAGGAAATTGAGTAGGTGATGAAGATGATGATTGTGTTGTGAGATGCGGAATCGGCGATGAGAATATCGCACTATGGTCGTTTCCGCCGTATGCTGCCACAGCCCACGTGGCCCACACATACACCCGATATCTCCACGTGCTTTTTATGGAAACGCACGTGCGGATAGTGTTGATAACATTTAACAAATTGTATTGGTCGGTTAACGTGCCACTAAATTGGTCACGTACAAAACATCAAATAGTGTTAAAACAAATGAAACGTTACATATGTAACAAGTTAATTGAGGTGTAATAAGTATAAGTATATATAGAGAGTGGTATAATTAGAAGAGTTTGTGTAACATGTGTTACGCATCTACATATTGTTGGACCATGCGTGTGATTTCTTATTTTTAGGGATCAAACTATAATATAAACAAACCACAAGAACCATTTGTGTAATTAACTCTTGAATCTATAATTCTCTTTTCTTATGTCGAAATGGGTTTGATATGAAGACTGGTCACAATATGAACACTACGCCCTCTAATATGGTCCATCCTAGTGTTTGCAAGTGAGGTTACCCACAAAACTCTCCCCCTCCAACAATCTATCTCTCTCTCACACACACACGTATACACACACATATGTTTAAATAATTAAAAAATTGGTGAAGTAAAATATGACGGAAGTAAAAGCTATTTTCAAGAGGGATTAAGTAAAAAGTAGAAAATGATACATTGCTTATATGACAGTGAATGTGAAATGTACATCCATCAATCTTATATCATGAAAGAAATTCACCATCTCCCTAAATTATGTCTCACCTCTTCTAAATCTCTCAATAAAAAGCCTTGACGGGTGCCACACATTTGGTTTGATTTTACGATGGTTCTCGATAGAGTTCAAATTGAATATAACAAGTTTACATGATTGGAGCTGGCAGAAACATATCGAATTAAGGTCCTCACAAAGTCTTTTATTTATCTCGGCAAAGAGACATAGATACACGAATAAAAAGACGAGATTTTTACTCCCACGCATTAAACGTCAATTGATTCTTCGAATATGTTTATCATTCAAAAGGTTTAAAAGACTGAAGGGATTGTGTTTAACAATTCTTCTATTTTTTTCTTACATTCTTGTCGAACTCGTCTACACCTTTATGTTTTTAAGACTAAACATAAATATACAAAGATGCCTTTGCGTGCATCAAATGGCTTGAATATATTATGTAATGTTTGTAAGCGTACTTTCAAATTAATAAACGATTTGTGTTTTGTTCTCATCACTTCAAATCATGTTTGTGCTTGTTGGAGATATGGTTAATGGTTTATGTGCGATGTATGCAATAAATAACATGTTAAGAGGAGATTTAAAGATGCAATTCCGATTTGTGGTACAATTGATTGGAATTCACTTCAATCAAAATTTTGATTATAGTTTTATTAAAAAGCCGGTTATCAAAATGAGAGTACTAACCGGTTCCTAACCGCAGTTTCTCCCGGATCTATGGTACCGGTTATTAACCTTTTTCGGTTTTCAGGTTGGGTCGGGTTGGTTAACCAGTTTCTCCCCCTGATTGCTACCTCTAGTGTGAGGGGGTTCATTCAGAATATGAATCCTATAATTTACCTGCATGCTTAAGGGGGCCATAGTCATAAATTAAATTATGAAGTTAATGGTAATGGAATAATTTGGTGTTTTTCTGTTCATGTCACATTGGTGAATTGAAACAAATATTCATGTCACTAAAAGAGTCTACCTCGGCCAAAAAAAAAAGTTTCATTTATTGATCGGGATTAATCCCAACTCCATAAATGTTTACAGATACTTTCAACTTTAAGTTTATTTTCCTCCAACGATCCCTTACTAACTGAGAGTTAACCCCGTTAGTTTTTTGATGGCGTGGATTGTTTTTGTTGCCAAAACACTAAACAGAAATTGAAATCTATCATCAGGTCCGTCAATTCAAAACTTCCGCACCCAAAAAACCGTCAATCTCCACCTCCTGATTTGAACCACCGGAACTCGTTAGAGGTAGATTTCAGATGATGATAGAGGTTAGAGTTAGACAATATAAACGGACCTAATTGAGACTAAGCGGTGCTGGAATTGAAAAATAGTTCAAAGTTGGCCTAATTTCATCAAAAAAAACTCTCAGTTAGTAAAGGATCATTGGAGGAAAATAAGTTTAAAGTTAGAAGTGCCTGTAAACAATTCATTGGTTTGGATTAATCTCGTCCAATAAATGAAAGTTGAGATTATTAAAATCCAATAGCCAAAAAAAAAGCATAAGGGTGGTGTTTATGAGCGTGCTGACTCTGCAAGTAACCGAAATTTAACATTTACATCACACAGTTTTGTACATGTTTAACAGCTTCACGGACTTTAGTATGTCAAATTCGGTTGAGTCACAGAGTGACATTTTCATGAAAGCACATTGAAAATTGTATTAACCAATACCCATATATATGACAACCTAAAACTCAGGATTGTTAAAGAAAATACCATATATACAGTTATACACCACAATTATCTTTTCACAAGTAAACACCAACATAAATTCACAAAGCAATCTTATTAGAATCACAAGAGAGAGGGAGCAATAATCATATGGTATGTTAAGTCAATAATACTAGAAACAGTAGTTCATGAGTGCTTCAAAGATAACAAACTACTCGGGCCGAGGTTAAAACTTCCTGATCGATTTATCCTATTTTCAATAACGGTCATCAGATCTTAACTATCAAGTACTATCCCCATGTACACTTTAAATTTGGCTTTACAAGTACTGAAAAACAACTTCAAGAATTCCCAGTATCATGAAGCAGAATAAACTCTTATCTGCTTTATGAAATCCAAACACCCAATCTTATTTTGAATCTCTTTAAGAAAATCACCATTTAGCAGAGACCAAACCGTATGCAACAATTCAACAATGATGGGACATTGAAGCAATAATCAAAGGTATTATACTAAATAAACATTTAGAAGCCGCATCTACAACGCTAACTTGGGATTGGCTGATTTTTTTTACCTTTCAGCTGAAGTGTGATAGTATTTCTGGTTTGGCTTTATAACATAAGTCAAGCTGCTCCTGGTGATTTGAGCCCTGATGGGTAATGTCCTGGGTTAGAAACCCACTGGCCACTGCCAATTTTTATTTTTTCCTCAGCATACAACACTTTATGCACATAGGGGACACCGAACGTCTTTTACCCTGATGTTGGCTGTTTGTGTTCTATTTTTTCCCTGCCGACCGTAACGAAAGCTTTAACCGCCGATCAGGTTTTGCATGAGAAGGGTGCCACTAATCCTAACGCTGTCACATCTCTTGCCTTCACACATAGAGCTCGGAGCTCTATGCGATGTAAGAACTTCAATTTGACACTTTGTTAAGTTTTCCTTTTGTTGCATCTTTTCTTAACTTCAATTCTTATGTTCCTATGAAGTTTCTTAGGTTTGTGTTTGGCTGATTTGAATCTAATTATATCATCTTCAAGCAAATTATGCTTTAAATCGCAAAAACTGAATTCGGTTTTCATATATCTAAAATATAAACAGGATCGCCAAACTGGTGATGTTCCCAGAGAAGATAGTTCAGAAAAGGTTGATCTTAGTTGGTAATTGTATGATTATGGTAATATGAGATTGAAGGTTGATTAATGGAGAAGCTAAAAGTTGTTAAGGTGTGAAGGCCTTTGGGCTTTCGGATGGAGTTATGGGCCTGGCCCATTGAAGCTTCTTAAAACCCTAATTATTCTTATATATAGAGCATGTCATTGTATTGTAATCTTGTCCCTTGAGCTTAATAAAATACCTAGTTGCAGAGAGTGGACGTAGGTCATCTTGACCGAACACTATAAATTCTCGTGTTCTTATTGCTTTCGTGTGCGTGCGTGTAATAATCTGTTTATTTCCGCTGCGTAAAGACACCTAACAACTGGTATCAGAGCATCAGGCTCTTGAAGATTTTCGCCGCCACTGCTATCTAGGGTTTCTGTCGCCGCCGCCTACGGTTCCTCCGCAGCCGCCGCCAAAGTACAGCACGCGAACAGTATTTTCCCCGCGTGAACAGTGTTTCCGGAGTGAACAGTGTGTTTCCGGCGTGAACAGTGTTTCCGGCCGTGAACAGTGTTTTCCGGCCGTGAACAGTGTTTTCCGGAAGTGAACGGTGTTTTTCCGGCCGTGAATAGTACTGACTGATTTTTTTCAGTTTTTTCAGTTGTTCGGTTCTGTTTGCTACTGCTGTTTTGGGGGCTGTTTTTTTGGAGTGATTTTTGCGATTAGAGTTCCGGCTGGGATCTATTGGAGTTGCTGGTTTCGCTCAGGTTTTGCAGGTGAAGCGCCGGGTCGGGTGTTTCGGGTTCTAGGGTTTTGGTTGGAAGTACCGGATCTGGTTTGTCTATCCTTTGTTGACTGGTTATCAACTATTCAACGTGCCTGTTTCGTTTGTTTTGTCTCTGGTTTGCTACTATGGCTGAAAACGGGAAGACTGTGATCGAAAAGTTCAATGGCACTGATTTTGGTTGGTGGAAAATACAATAGAGGCATTACTGTGTCAAAAGGATTTGGATATGGTACTGGAAAAGAAACCGGATAGTATGGAGAAAGCTGAAGAAGCAGTTTGGAATTCCAAGGACAAGAAGCTAGAGCGGCTATTATGTTATCTTTGACGAAGAGCGTTGCTTTTAACATCATGAAAGAAACCACTGCAAGTGGTATGATGTTGGCTCTGTCAAATATGTATGAAAAGCCGTCTGCAGCTAACCAGGTGTTTTTGATGAGAGAACTGTTCATGACGAGAATGAAAGAGGGAAACTCAGTCACCTCCCATATTAATGATCTGATGTCTATTCTTACTAGATTAGAATCAGTGGGAATAAAATTCGATAATGAGACTCGAGCCTTGGTGTTGCTATCTTCACTACCTGATAGTTGGTCCGAAACTGTAACTGTTGTTACAAATTCTATGGGGCTAACGACATGACATTTGAAAAGATCCGAGACATTGTGATAGGTGAAGACACACGTCTGAAAAGTGCAAATGTTGGATCATCTTTTGAGATGTTACATGTTAACAGGGGAAGGGAAAATAGCCGAGCCAGTGGGAGTCGGGGAAAGAGTTCAACTCGGACTCGGAAAATGTGAGGTGCTAGATCTGCAACGAGGATGGACATGTTAAAAGTCAATGTCCAAAGAAAGTCTAAATACTGCTGCTGAGGATGTCAATGATGGTGACGTGTTAATTCTTGAGGCTGAAAACAGTGTGGACTCTTGGATCATGGATTCTGGTTCTTCGTTTCACGCCGTACACAGCGGTGAAATGATGGTGAATCTGAAAACAGGCGATTTTGGGAAGGTACGTCTCGCTGATGGCAGAATGCTTGATGTAATGGGCATGGGTGATATTGATTTGGTGACTCCATTGGGAACTACATGGAACTTGAAGAATGTCAAAGTGATTCCATGTTTGAAGAAGAAATTAATTTCTGTTAGTAAATTGGATGAACAAGGACTGGAAGTCAAGTTTGGTGGTGGTAAATGGAGGGTAATCAATGGGAACCGGGTGATTGCTCGTGGTGATAAGCATGGGTCATTGTACATGGTGGAGGTACCTGCTGAGGGACTGATCAACCCGGTTAAGCAAGTCAAAGTCGGTTCGCTAAATCTGCTGCTAAGAGAGTTCATTTTGCAAACATGAAGTCTGGAGCAAAGATTGTAGCTGAATGGGGTCATAAGTCTAAACCAGTCAGAAGATTTTGTGACAGTGGGAGCATGAGGCATGTTTCGGGTACAGTCAAGAAGAATCGTTGGGTTTTGAAGACTACGACTGGAAAAATCTCTTCTGAATTTGGAGAGTGTTAGTGGTTCTCGGTGTATCTCTTAATCTGGTGGATCGTGTAAACCAGTTGAGACAAAGGATGGGTCGCTGGTGGAATTTACCACGACTGGTTGGAGCTCGGGGGAGCTTCAACGGGCCCTTTCAAGTAATTGATGAGAAGGGGCCTCTGCAACTAGAGGATTTGGATTGAAATCTTAGCTTGTTCTTTGGAATTGAAGGCTTGGAGGATTTCTGTTACTTGAAGATTACTGATGACAGGGTTGCTTTGTACTTAGATGGCTAGCTGGAGTATTCGCAAGGCCTTTAAGTGGGAGATTGTTAAGGTGTGAAGGCCTTTGGGCTTTCGGATGGAGTTATGGGCCTGGCCCATTGAAGCTTCTTAAAACTCTAATTATTCTTATATATAGAGCATGTCATTGTATTGTAATCTTGTCCCTTGAGCTTAATAAAATACTAGTTGCAGAGAGTGGACGTAGGTCATCTTGACCGAACCACTATAAATTCTCGTGTTCTTATTGCTTTCGTGTGCGTGCGTGTAATAATCTGTTTATTTCCGCTGCGTAAAGATACCTAACAAAAGTTACAAATATTTATTTGGAATTCTGAAATTTATCCTGTTGATTGCTTTGGACATACTTCTATGTTTTCTTAGTTTTCTTCCTACTTTAATATCAAAATGGTAGAAGGTTGCATAAAAGTGTTTTTTTTTTGGTGAATTGATATATTAGTTGTATTAACAAATTGGTTTATTTGTTTAAAAATAACAACAGGCGTGTTACCCTCCGCGAAGCGGGTCTGAATACTAGTTTAGAATATAACCAGATCATAACTTCGTAAGATCCAATGCTGAATGATGGACAAAAACATAGCAATGCACAGGAACAGTTTAATGGTTAATGAAAATAAAGCATCCAAGGCAGTTTGATGTTAACATGAATACATGATCTAGCTCAGTATAAAACAAGCTACAATGTCATAAAATTCCAACAATTAAATCCAAATCATAATATCATATATATGGGTATAGTTATAAATTATAAACATATATTTAAAATTTGAAACACATCATACTGCCAATATCAGATAATATGCAGAGATTTATGGTTTTAAGCAGTACAAAGTGCGAGACGCACCCACATTAGAAGTTTAAAACTTACAGGCCAATCAAATCTACATTCTTATTCCAATTTGCAGATAGTATAGAACACATATAAGGGATAATCAGACCTCATCATACCAACAGTTTTCGTGTTACCCGCGCGCTTTGAGTTCTGCAAGACGCCTAGACAGATCATCTTCATCAACCTTTTCAGCATTCTTAGTGGGCACAGCATGGGCAGCAGGCTGTGGCAAACCAACAGAAACCTCCAGACCATAATCATCCGCCACCTGCTGCATCAAGCTGTTAACTTCACCTTCAGGAGTCGAAAGCGAGGTGCTTCCAGCCATCGAACTCTCCATAAACTCCGCCTGCACCTCCATATTCACAAACTGCCGCTCAAATTGGTCCATCGTCTCCGACATCTTCTGCAAATTACCCGTTGCTAGGGTCGATTCAAGAGATTTAACGATCGATCCCATGGATTTGCTGATGGTGTTCATTTTGGCCTGTGTATCGAGCCTTGCGACGACGGCGTCGAGGCGAGAGGCTAATCGGAGGTAATTCATCTGTTCGTTGCGCTTACGGATGGCGTTTTCGGCGTAGATCCGTGCTCCGTCCATGTTGCCTTTCTCGATTGCTTTTTTGACCTTGAGTTTCTCCGATTTCTCGTCTTTTTCGCACTTTCTTGCTTGGCGTTGGAGGCTCTTCGCCGTGAACTTCAACTCCATGATCTGATTCATCAGTTTCTCCGCTTGCCCCATTTGTGATGATCGGTGGTCGCTGAAATTGCTATCAAACGCTGAGATTTTGCCCTTTGAGAGCTAGGGTTTGGTTGGTGATTTTGGGGGTTTCAGCGTTTTTGTTACGATTTGAGAGCGAAATAACGAAAAGGAGTAATTGATCGATAATTTGTAGGATAGCCCTTCAACGTTTTGTTTTTTACTTTATTAGTCCGAAGTTATCGACAACACACAACATTCCATAACAAGTAATCCTAAACAAAACACTAACCAAAACCATAAACAATAACAAAGGTAAGTCGAAATAGGAAAATTCACCACCAGATAGTGATAAAATCAATAATCCGTACTAATATACAATGTACATTTGAGACGAACAAAATTAGATGACATAATTTTGTTATTTAATGAATGACGTGTCAAATTTTTATTGTTATTATAATCTAACTTATTTTCTGATTTAATGACATATTATTTATTTTCTTATAGATATTATTTATACTTAAGGGAATGATATTTTTGGTAGTATAGATAATTATTACAAGATCAATTTATAAATATATATATGTAAAAAAATACACTACAGAATTAAGGACAAAAATATATTGTTCGTATATTAAAAGCCTTTAAAATACGAATACAATTTTATAAGTATTTCGGGTTCTCTATGGTTTTGTCTCAAACTTGATTTGAACCATCTCATGCATACTCTTAAAATCATCAACCAACGTGTTGTATTTTACGATCGCACCGGCGGGCTTCAAACTAATAGTTTAACATTTGAGGCTTGAGAATTATTACACCTTAGATTAACTTGAGTATGAAAATCTATGAATCACCAAAGATTGCTATCTCTTTTTCTTCTGTATCTCTAGAATCCGATTTGATACTTCATCAAGTGGTATCAAAGCCGCCAAGCCGGTTTATCCCAATACATCTCGGCTCAACCATGACTGCTTTTGACCACACCTTCCAAGCTATCCTAGCCAAGTTACGAACTATTCAGGCCCTCCTTGGGCGTGCCCACTTCTGCATTTTGTGCACCAACTCAAACTCACTGATCGAATCGATTGCCATCACGACTAGTGTAATTGGGCCTTCACAATTCGAATGCCCAACAGGAGTCCCCAAGTGAACAACAAGGCACCGGTCTAAGATGCAAGCTTGGCAAAAGAGCGCGCCCACCAGGACGCTTGGCGAACACTTCTCTTCATGCCACCAAAAGAACCGAGTGATGGCCATGGTAATGCTTCACAAATTCTCATCCGAGTTCTCCTTGCAGACGATAAACCTTCAAGCAGGAGGGAATCACGCCATCACGCAAGCACCATCTTGTTCTTCATGTGTTTCCTTTGCTCAAAACATTCCATTGTATGGTCGTGTTAGCGGGTAGTGTCTTTGACTTTAAACCTATAAAAGGCTTGGTTACTTGAGTATGGATATGAATGAATTATTGACCATTTTCTAAAATCCGACTCAGTACACATCAACTTCTAGACCCACTGTCGAGAGCTAGAGCCATTCCCTTCATAAGTCTATGTCATGACAAAGCCGGAAGGAAATGGCTAGTCCTCAAACAACCAAGGACACCGTCATAAAGCGACCACTTGACTAAGACCATACACAACATTTCAGGCCAAGTTCTTCTAAACAAAACACCAACCAAACATGAACAAAAACAAAAATGCACCAAAATAAGCACTACCACCTCGATACCTAACAACCCGATAATAGTTTAACAAACACTTGAAACTCAAGAATCATTGTGCCTTAGGTTACACCATTGCTATACAAAACTTTAACTGTTAACCAAACCAGGCTTCACACTATATCAGTCACACCTCCATTATTATACAACGGGAGTCTGGTGGTTCACGAAACAAAACGTTAACTTAAAATCCGAACTTTCTAACAAGATCAAAACCTCTGCACGTAGTTTCTACGCCCTTCATCAACGACCAGTATAAAAATTTCATAGAGTGAGGCTCTCATCTGCAGATGTAATACCCAATGCTGCATATAATCTACCAAAAACAACCTTCAATGGGACGCAATCTATATCAGGCCTTGAAATTACCGCCTTTTCACTTGGTATCTTGGAACCCGTTAATGACGATAACTTTCGGATCTTCTTGTTCGATGAAAGCCCGTGCCTCCTAAGTCTTTTAGATGCTTCTGGAACCGTCTCAACATCTCTGTTGACCTTGCTGGCCCCACCTAACTCACAGCTATTACTAAGGCATTCGGAACTATTCAATGAAAGATCAAAAACAGCATCGTTAAGGACCTCGACTTCAAGTGAATGGCCTGTTACAGGTTGGCCTGTAAAGTAGCTCAAAATAGACGTGTATGGAAGATGCTGAGGAAAATAACCCGATTTAACCTCGATGTTGACATCATAAAGGGACCCCGCATCGCTTCTTTTGTTAGCAAGATCCGAGGGCTTATTTCCGGAATTAACCATAGGACAGGACTGACAAATAAACATCGGTCTTTGTGGGCCCGTTACCTCTACCGTGTTGTTGATTTCTCTTGGCTCGTCATCCGGGGTCAAAAAAGTCTGTATGGTTTTTGTTTTGCTTTTATTTCTTGAATTTCTTTTCCCTTTATGCTGCCATTTTGAAGTACCATTATCCATTATATGGCTGATGTTGGCACCTGAACTGATTGAACCAGATTCTTGGAATTCATCAGGTCCCACTGATATTGTTTCGACGAGGCTACTCTGGCCGGACTGAGGTCTGGTACCGACCTGGCCAGTTTCGGGTACCAATACAGGAGAAGAACCTGGTGATTGAAACATTATTGCATCAATCTAAAGGAACTATTGGTGATTGAACTTGATGTTTTAACCCCCTAAATAATCAATAATCAAAACTACTACATCCAAACATTAAAAGTTAATCACAGCAGATTCAAGTCAAAATGATCAGACAACATAACGTTGAGGGAATGGCAAATTATGATTATTTAAGCAACTTATGATAAGCTGAGCATAAATGACTTCTCATTTTATCGTTCACAGATTATGATTATTTAAGCAACTTATAATAAGCTAAACATAAACGACTTCTCCGTTTATTGTTCAATATAATAAAAGAGTATTTCGATGTACTACAGTAAAAAGAAATTGTTAACAATGAGAAAGTCTAAATGAGAAGTACTTTAAGTAAAGATCTAAAAAGGTTTATGTTACATAAAACTTGGTACTTTTTCTAAGAAAATAATTCATACTTCCCCCTCAATACTTGGTATAATATCATATCTACCCAACAAAAAATCATAATATTATATATACCCGTATTCAAATTTATAACATTTATAGCCTTCCCCTAAAACCTGGATTAGGATAAGAGACTTTGGAGTGTAACAAGAAAGAAAAGCGTATAATGGTCATTTATATATTGTATTTAATGAAATAAGTAAATATATAAATCAATACTCTTACGATAATAAGTTTCATACGAGCCGCAACAAATGTGTTTTTTTTTTAAGAAATAAAGAGGCAACTTCATATACGCCCCTCAAAACCTGGACAATATTATATATACGCCTAAAAAATACGACTAGTTGACAAATGGCTTAGCCTTCTCTCTCTCCTCTCATCTTATCCCTTGATTCTACCATGTGTTATAAATCATTTTTCACATCCAAAACTAATGACTTAACCCCTAAATAATCAAATAATCAAAAACATTAAAGCTAATTATACCCACTTCATATTGCAATAATAAGATTAAGTTGCTCATAACATGATAACTTGTACCAAAAAAAAAAATACCTGCAGTTTGCTTTTCTTCTCGAATAAAAGGAACGTCAAATAGCCTTCCAGGAGAATCATCGGTTTCTAGTAATTCTGAAATACTGGAGTTCTCAAATTCTTTCTGTTTACAATTATTTGCATTAGCATTATTAGTGACATCACCTGTACTATCAGAAAAACTTCCTTTTAATTCATTATATTCTGTTCCCCACACTTTGACATTGGGAGAGCCCGACCCATTTTGTACCCTATGTTCTTCACAAATAACGGGAATGGTTACCATTTCGGTTTTCTTTAAGACTTTTGTCAACTGACAGCGACGATTTTTCTTCTTCAAAAAATCATGAACGTGTACCATTCGGGTCCGCTTTTTCTTAAAAGACGAAATTGCCCTTCCTATTCCAAGGTCTTGTAATCCCCGCATGCGTTTTCTACTTCCTTCTGTTCCATCATCTTCTGAATCATTTGGGGTCTGTCGCCTAATACCCTCTAAAGAGGTATTTGCTGAAGCAGCAGTACGTGATAATTCCTGTGGGGAAACTGAGATGAAATCTAAGCCACTCAATTTATCAGATATGTTTTCGGTTTTGTCAGTTTGAGAAGTGGTCTGATGATTACTATTTTTTGATAACTGGGAATATTCAAGCTCCAGTGCTTGAAGAATCGCATCTTCCCTACGTGCATATTTTACTGCTTTTTTGCAAGAATTAGTCGCAGTAACTTTTGCTTTTTCAATGCATTCATCATACTCACCACACCGAAATGCTTTAACACGTTTAGATTTCTCAAGATTATACCAGTCCCTGCATTATTATTTCACCAATCAGGTTTTTTTTTAAAATAGGTAAGATACATTAATGCAAACATTTCAACCTACGAATTCATGAATCCATAGCATATAGATTTTACAAAAGGAAAAGTACCATGGAACCATCCTTTTATAAACATGATGAGCAGATGCGTAGTAACAAGATGAAATATTACTACCTATGATGACCTAAATTAGCAAGTAAAATGAATAAAGCAAACCAATCAGTTTACAAGTAATTAAACTACTGCGGTATAAAGTTCAGGCGAAAATTTTAACATATTTACATACAAAACGGGTTAAATATGGTTAAGTTACATCTCTATAGGGTCAGAGGGTTGAATGGGTCAAATGGGCCAGAAGTCATTCGAAATGTATTTAAACGCATAACCCCCTTTCACTTAATTACAAACAAATAAACATGCCCAGTATATCCCACGCATAATCTGACTATGTGTAGGGTGTGGGAGAGGTTGGATGTGGGCAAGCCTTTCCTCTATCCTAAAGGATAGAGAGGCCGCTTCCAATGAGACCTCAGGCTCCAAACATTTTGAAAATAATAGTGACACATGTATAATGTAACAGATAGCATACAAAGATACAACACAAAACACACAAAACTTAATGAGGTATTGTACACGGACAGAGCAACCCCTCCACTTAATTATCAAAATTATAATTGAAATAATAAAGCTTTCATAATCATATTTAGCACATTAAAAATTTACAAATATTAAATAATGGATAAATAGTGTTTGAGTCAACCCGCCCCACCATTGAGCCACGTCAAGTATAAGGATTGTTGTCAAAAAGGTAATAAGCAGGCTACCATCCAAAAAAGATAACAAGAAAGAAATAGGGTGAAGGAGCTTAAAGAAGTTCCAAGTTTTAATGATATAACAACTCAATTTAGCACCTAGCATGCATATTTCCTCTTTACATGTTTACACCTTACCCAAGTACATATTATAGCCTATAGGTCTATTGAGAAAGAGTGTTTAATTGTGTGCTTCTAAGTAATGATACAAATTAATAGGTATAAGATAATCTGCTGAGAACAATAGATGGTAATCTCAGTCCACTTACTAAAAAGGATACGAGTTTTGGTTGTGTATTATCTCAAACAGGTCAAATCAGTAAAATAAAAGGCTAGAAGTGAAATGAGCCAAACAAGGTGAAGGTCCCAAAAATCATTTTTAACACACACACGGCCTCCTCAACTATTTTATACAAATACTTTAACTAGTAAGGTTAGATTATTATTAATTTACTAGATATTCATCCAAAATGGTCAGAAATGTGTTAGGAGGCCAACCCAACCCAGTCAGTTTAGGTCCACTTTTTAAAGACCAGTTTTGACCCATACCCAACTCCCTAACTTGGCATGTCGATTTATTACCATCCATTGTAGCAGATTATTGTTCAAGCATTGAGCTTTTTATGGGATTATTTCAAAAGGTCAATTAAGATGAGAATGACATATGAAAAGAATCTACAACTCTAGCAACTAATAGCTAGTACTCCCCTTGGCTACCAAATTTTCACGAAAAGTTTGACATTGAAATCAATGCATTTAAGATCAGTATTGGTGTTTTGCTACAGATTACAGGTCTATTGAGAAAGGGTGTTGAATTGTCTGTTTTATAACTAAGTATATGATATAAATTATTAAGATAAGATTGAATTATTGAAATATGATAATCAACTGCAAGAAACATGTGTAGGACATGGTGTTTGGACTTTGGATGTGCTAGAACTACTTGGAAGTTGTAATAACGCTATTAACGGTGTTGATTGTCTAGCAGTTGATAAGCTAAAGATAAAGATCCATAATACAACCCTTAAAGATTGTAGATAACCTTGTAACAATCACTCTGCAATTTGACAACCTGTCTGTGGCAGCTGATTTGACCCTTAAATCTTAACCAAACCCTACAAATTGATTACATAACCTCTCAAAACCCCCCTAAATTAGCTGGCAGCTTCCAAAAGATGCTGATATGCACCAAAATCAATGTGAAACTAACACAATAAGTACTGCCAACAACTTCAAATGCATTTTAGTAACACCACAACAATGCAATATAATTTGTTAATCACTGTTAACTGATATAAGAGACACTGGAACTTACACACTTGCATCCTCTCTCCCTAGCAGCTTCACCGGAGTACCCGATCTTCTCGGTGAAACCAAACAACTTTCTGGCAACTCATCGGGCCCCAGTATCCGACCCGGCCACCATGACCCGTTTCTACGCCGGACCCAGACCAACCCACCCACCGTTGGGTCAATATTTTGACCATTTGCTTCACAAGAACTCCCCATTTCCAAAAATCAGTATAAAATCCCCCAATGATAGCTTAACCCAATCCCAATCTCAAATCCTCCATAAAAAAACTAAAATTTATCGGATAATACTTAAGAGTTAAGACTATATATCAGCAGTCCCTAAAACCCTAAATTCGAATGACCCAATGTCTTTGCCCCCAAACCCTAAAATGATTTCAAAACTTTAAATATCTGCAATCCTGCATGCAAAGACAAAAACCCTTAAAATTAGACGATTTTAATTTGATGCAAATAAACAAAATCTTGAAAAAGTGATGGTGGGTTTCTTGGGCAGATCCACGAAGAAAACAAAAAAAGATAAGATTGAAAACTTCATGCTTCAAAATTTCAAATTTCAGAAACGATTTCAATTGGGGTTTATATAAATCGTTTGGTTCTTGTGTGTTTCCACTGTTTTTCTTAAAGAATTTTTATATGAAATGAAACGAGAAGGTTCGAAAGATGGAGATTGTGATCGATGGATGTTAAGATGTTGATGGGTTCTGATTTGGGGCGAGAATGGATGTACCTGTTGGTATCTTTTTGCCGAATACGGAAGAACAGAGTATGAGAGAGAGTGTCTGTGTTTGTGTTTGTGTTTGTGTGTGTGTAAAGAGCGGTGTGAGTGAGTGAGAGATTGTGTTGGGATTATTATTATTATTTTTATTTTTATTTGGTGTTACATTCTTCTCATAACAGTCACCCTTCTAGCTTCATATACGTTGTGTTCCCGAGTCTCATTTAAGGAGAGAAAAAAAAAGAAATAGAAGGAAAGAAGAAATAGTTATGTTTCAGAGTTTTTTTAATGAAAGGAAATGAAAGGATTGTTAGAAATTTATGTTCTCGAGTTTACTTAAAGAGGGAAAAGAAAAAAAATGGAAGGAAATGAAAGGAAAAAGAAGGCTAAAAACAATCATTCCAAAATGGAAGGAAACAGAGAGAAAGAAAAAGAAGAGAAAAGAAGAGAAAAGAAAAGAAGAGAGAGGAAAGAAAGTGTTTCTTTTCTTTTCTTTCGTTAAGTAAACTCGGGAACACAGCGATAGTGTCATGTTTATTTCTCTCAGTCAAGCTTAGGGGCTGTTTAATTATCGCTAACTCAGTAAAATCTGATTGAGTCAGAAGCTGATTTAGTTAGAAATTCTAAGTGAGTCTACATCTAACTGAAACTTGGGTGTTTGATTCGATATCTGACTAAATCTGCTAAACGATAAATATCTGATTTCAAGAACAAATTTTCAAATCTGATTTCAAAAACAAGTTCAACAACTAGAACAAAAATAACAACTTTAAAACAAGAACAATAACTTCAAAACAATAATAACTAGTATACCTTCTGTCGCGGGAGGCTGCCAGAGGGAGGAGCGCCGGAGGGAGGGGGTCGCGCGTGTGGGTTGCCGAGGGAGGCCACGTAAGGGGGTCGTGCGTTTGGGTTGCTGAGGGGTGGGAAGCGCGCAATGGGGAGACCGTCGGAGAGAAGGCGGTTCGCGGAGGGGTTGGCGGAGGGGGTGGGAAGAGGGGGCTAGCACCGGCTGAGTCAGAATCCAGATTTATAGGGTCTGGGTCAGAACCTCCGGACCCGGTCAGAGCACAAACTCACGCATATCAAACACGCTGACCGGCTGATCGAGTCAGCCAATCGGCCAGTCAGCCCGATCAGCAGCAAATCAAATGGGGGCTTAACCTTTCTACTTGTTATATTTATGCATTTTTGTGTGGATTGACTCGTTCTTTTCGCCTGGCTTCCCCTCCCCCTATCCTTGTTTACTGTTCAAAACATGCCTTATGGAGTATGGCCAAGTGGTAAGGCATCGGTTTTTGGTACCGGCATGCAAAGGTTCGAATCCTTTTAATCCAGATTATAAACACCCGATTGGATCTGTTAAAAACGAGTTGACAACTACAAGGTAAGCCAAAAGTTTGACTTGGGCCTACTTTGCTAAGAGAAAAGAAAAAAAAAGAAAAAACATACATGTAGGGACTGATTTAGATAAATAAATGAATTAGTTTGAATTCAAAGTAATTTATCAAGCTAGAAATTTGAGCTTAAACATAAATCGGATAAAATTCAAACAAGTCTGTAGTTCGATGAGCCAGCTTGTTTTTTATGCAGTGTTTTAATTTTGTCCTAACTTCATGAAAATATAATGGTATTAACCATTCTATCCCTAGGAGTGTATTTAGATGAAAAGAAACAACCAAAAACCTAGGATTTCTTTTTATATGATCTAAATAATCAATTCGTTTGCAATGAAATTGTGGTTATTGCATACCGAAGATGGGTGAGTATATTGTTGTGTCAAGAAAAGTTCGGTAGAGTACGTAGATGATAAGAGTAAATAATGGAAAAAGAGAATCGTTGATGATAAGCAATGATGGATATCTTACTACTCTAATAAAAGGGTAAATGGAGGTGCCATTTGTCAGCATCACAATCATTCTTATCAATTTTTTCCCGCCTCTCTCTCCTATTCAATAATTACCTTAATTACTAATAAAATTATTTTAATACATTTTAATATATAATAAGTTAAGAAAGAAATTTATTTATTAAGGTTATTTCTAAATAAATTGATATTTTTAATAAGTCAATTTTTAAAACAAAAAATAATCAAATCTGGGAGTTGTAATAAGAATTTTTTTAAAATAACATTTTTGTACGGTTTGTTTTTAAAATAAAATGTTTATTTTAAAAAAAATTAAAAAGTTGATATCATTGTTTTATTATGTATAGTTATTTCTGATACGTAATTTCAGTCATATCATATCTTAAAATATTATTTTATAATTAATATATTTATTATATTAATATTTTATTTATTCGACTCGTGTAATACACGGGTTTACTAAAGCTAGTATATATATACATATATATAGAGAGAGAGAGAAAGAAATAAATAGACTGTGTATGTTTATTCGTGTGATTTATAAATCATGAACACTCATTAGAAACAACTGGTCTAACATAAACTATTAAGGATATCAATGAATACAATATGGTAGCGACTTGTGATTGGTTATTGGGCTCAATAAAGGGCTAAAATTAAATATAAATTAACTCAAAAACAAATTATTCAAGCGAGCTAACGAGGAAGTTCACATTGGCTCAAAAATATAAACGAGCTCGGCTTGACTCGAAAATTATGTCAGTTGATTTCTATTAAAATTACTTTTTAGTGAGTTTTGGGCAACAAGCTATTTAAATACCAACTAGTGGGATATCAGTTCGCGCGTTGCGCGAAATAGCGTTACGTTTTTTGTTACGTTGGTTATCTTTGTTCAAGCCACATAATAAAAAGCCTTTTTGACTATTTAATATGCATATCCTAGAGAGCTGTCATGTTTGTTTACAAAAAGTAGTTTTGAGACTGGGTCTAACCTAGTAACCTTATCAACTGTCATGTGATTGTTATAGAGCGGCAACAGATTGTTATGGTGCATGGTCTCAATTTTTTGGGAACTTCAAAAATGACGGCACGTGTAGTGCTAGTCATTCTTTGGTTTCTTATAAGCATAAGAAATTGGCTAATACCAAATCAAAGTTACCTTATTTCCTCTTGAGATCCGAAGGTTCCCAGATTCTGACAAATACGTCGTGTCTAACCAACCCTTTGCTTCATCACCCAAGAGTCTAAAAGGAACAGGATACGGGACTTTAAAGGGAAGAAACTTAAGTGAAAACGCTGCTTTATCAAAACGGGAAAGAATCCGTTTCCCATCTTTAATAGTAGCTGCAGCCTGAGTTTACACCATATGTCAAACACAATAATCAAACCTAGCTTAAGTGCAATGGTATACAACGAAATGGATAAACAAAACTCATACCTCTACTTTAAGCTCACCTATCGCATCAAAGAATTTGACGATATTGGACACTCGTGGATCGTTAGTTCTAAGATAAATTTCTTGAAACACACTGAACAAATCAACTCCTACAAATGTTCTCTACAAGAACCATAAAGCTTTTGATTAATACCAAGCTAAACATTCGCATAAAACCTTAGCATAGATAAGTTGAGGTATAACTTGGATAGGGGAGGCGCTTCCAGGTCTTGTTGTGAAGATCAACTGCCATCGGCCCTCGATTAAACTCGAGCTAGTCTGCAGAACTGAGCTCATAATTAATTGGACAAAATAAAACCTAAAAATCCCTACTTTTCATGTTGATGCCTTATGCCTAACATTTGTTTGAAAAATATTATCTTGTTACAAGTTGCTTCAACAAAAGTTAATATATTTAAGTTTCGTAAACGCTATAATCCGTCTAAAAACAGGTTTAAGGTCCAGGGTTTAGGATCACACACCGGATCAGGGACGCCTTTCGCAGCTTCTAGAACTGCAACAGCTTGTTCAACAACCTGCATGATCATCAAACTACAGTTGAATTAAACATTCTCAAAGAATTTAGTCATCAATTGATCATCAACCAGTGTCAATTGAACCCATAATCTATCCCCAAACATGTTAAATTGTTCACTTTCATGATGAATTATGCTGTTAATCCCACAATGATTTCAAATTACCTTGAGTTGCTTCATCTTCTCTAAGACCAAGCATTGCAGGTTCAAGATCAGCTAAACTTGCAGCAATAAACCCTCTGTATTCAAACTTAACATGAATTGTATCAGCCAATTGAGCCAATTTCCACCCAACATCCTGCAAATGATCGGTGTCGTCACCGGTCGGAGGTCCGATTCCGGTTAACCGGAACGACGGTGGACCGCAGCAACGCCGCCGCCGTCGATGACGTTATCTGATGCCGCCGATCGTCTCCCTCCGCCACCGCCTCTCCACGGTCACTAACATCATCCTCGCTTATAATATGCTCACAAACCTCAACCTCTTCTTCATCCTCCTCACTCTCCACCTCATCATTATTATTATCAACATCATCATCATCATCTTCGGATCCTCTCGAATCCGATTCGATGTCTTTTACGGGAACCTGAACATCTTCATCGTCTTCCTCCGCCACAACACGCGATTGCGATCGCTGCACTGATCTTCGCGAATCCGACGTCGTTTCGGATAACCTTTGGCGTTTGATGGTGAGTGGAGCCTCTTCTTCGTCTTCTCCGATGGAGAATCTCGCCATTGGAACCCTAATTTCGCCTCTTCTATTGATGTTTGCAGCAGTTGAAGCCATTGGAGCCGGAAAACGGAAATGACCAAAATGTAAGCACTGGTGTCGAAGGAGGGGGCCGATCGACGGAGAAGGGGGCCGGTGGTGCGGTGGCTCCGCCGAGGGATCCGGTGTCGAAGGAGGAGGATCGAAGGAGAAGGGGGTGTGGTACTGTAGACACTATTCATTTATTGTTCTTCAACTTGGTTTTTAAACATATAGGATAATACTCTTACAATCAAAGACACATTGTGTTAAATGTTTATCTAATTACAAATTATTTTGTTTGCAAGTAAGATTTCGTAAGCTGAAATTAACATGAGAGGTCATGTTATTTTGAGGCAAACAAAAGTTTCTAGCTTTATGTAAGGATAAGGGGCTGTTTGATAAAACTGACTGGGTAAGATCTGACTGAGTCAGAAGCTGACCCAGTAAGAAGTTCTGACTGAGTCTGTATCTGACTGAAACTTGGTTGTTTGATTTTGTATCTGACTGACTCTGCTGAATGAAAAAAATAACCTCTATATACACTTCTGTTAAATTTCTCTGTTAAATTTCTCTGCTAATTAAGTGTGAAATGATAAATAATAATAATAATAATAATAATAATAATAAATAATAATAATTATTATTATTATTATTATTATTATTAAAACCACAACCACCATTTAAAACCCCTTTTCCTCTCTTCTTCCCCACACACACACACAAACACAGACTCACGCACACTCACACACACACACACACACAACAACAACAACCACCATGAAACTCGCCGATCGAGAGCGCCGGGAGGAGGGGATGAAGCCGACCGAGAGCTCATGGGGAGGGGAGGTGGCTGATCGAGAGCGCCGGAAGGAGGGGTGGCCGTCGGTGGTCGCGACAGGCTGCCGAGGGGTGGCCGTCGGTGGTCGCGCCGGTGGGGCAGTGTGCGGTGGTTCTGCGGCTGCCGGTCGGTGGTCGCGCAGGTGGGGCGGTGGGAGGGGTGGCCGTCGGTGGGTCAGCCGGTCAGCAATTGAGATTTCAAGGTCCGGGTCAGCAGCTGAGACCCGGTCAGCCAGGCTCGAAGCCGAAATCAAACGGGCTGACCGCTGATCGAGTCAGCGGGTCAGCCCAGTCAGCTGGGTCAGCACCAAAACAAACAACCCCTAAGTTAGAAACTTGTACATTACACGTATTGAAAAAATAAAAAATTTAAATAGTAAGTATTAATTAAATAGTTAGTAATGATATTTAAAAACTGTAAAATATTTATAAAATAATATATGATTGAAGTTATGTATAAAAAATAATTTAAGTAATAAAATAATAATATTGTATTTAGAAAGAGATGATATTAACTGAATGGAGCTAAAAGTATGAGTATGATTAAAATAAATTTATAATAAAATATTAAAACAAATAAAACAAAATAATGTCCTTGTATCCATTGCCAATCACTCGTCACCCATAAGAACTAACAAGATTCATATATAAATTAATAATAATAAACTCAAACAAATATGCATTATATATCTTTTAATATTTTGATGAATATTATAATTTACTAGTGGGTATCCCCGCGCGTTGCGGCGGGTGTGGTTGTTTGTTGCCTCATAGTTTTGTTGGGTTTTGTGGTGTGTATGATGCTACTGGGTTATTCTACCTTTGACAAATCTACCTATTTGTACACAATCTAGGAGTGTTAGCAACTAATGTTAATGAGTAAGTGACATTCAATTTATTGAGGCATCATTAATACAGTTCAATATAACAATGTCAACATTTGATGAAACGAAATTTAAAAATCATTGTGTGATAATTTGAATTTAATATAAGGCAACAATAAGCAAATGACATTTTAGCTTATAACTTAATATTAGCCTTTAAACTACCAACATTAAAAAATTAACACATACTTGTCTCTTGGTTCCAACAAATCCAGAAATCAGAATCAGAGAGTACAAAAAAGGACCATAACTCCAAGACGTTATTTTGCATAAGCAAGTCTATAATCAGACTCAAATCTGAAATCTCACATTCAGTGAGTAGTCAAATATTTGAACCAATAAAAGAACCTGAATTGGTGTTCCACTTGATATAAGACGATTTGGGCCTTCAGTTGTTTCACAACACCTGTGATTTTAGATTTTGCATTCTTAATTGTATGCCCTTGATCTAAAATACAATAGTTCCAAAACAACTGTCTTGAGATCATGATAAAGAGCACGCCCTTTATTTGTGCAATATTCAAGAGCTTCGGCTAAATGCATTTTGCAAGTGTGTTATTGGGCAAATACTCAGCCACAAGTAGTCGTTCATCGTTTTCACAACAGCAACCAAGAAGATTTGCCAGCCTAGAGTTACGAAGTTGACCAACCAATTTTGCTTCTTCCTGATGTTCCAAAAGATATACTCACGCATGATTAAAAACGATACAAGCAATCTCAAACAAAAAATAAAAAAAGAATTCACATGAAAGTGTTGTATGGATATGGATTGCTGTCTACATTATAGCCTTCTAGAGTAAGTGATGACTGTAAAATTGTCGTTTGTTCAGTGTATTTATGGATCAAACTTATGAAGAAAGCTGTTACAACGGTTAGACAGTTGTTCATTTACTGTACAATTGTGTTCAATAACTATGATATAGTCTTTCATGAGATACTGTAAAAGATTACACTAAATATAATTCAATACAATATAATAGTGAGTTTTGTACCAAAAATTGTTGGGAATCAGGCCAGGCTGAACTGTTGAAGCGTTTGACAGCGATCCTCACTTGATTCTCAAGTTTCCCTTTATACACAACATTTGGGGCCTTCTCACCATGCTCAGATACAATATTTTCAAAAGCAAAACCAGATGTTGCATTTTTAAGTTGCTCAAAAGTGAATTCTTTGAATGCAGGTAAGTTACCTACTTCCTCTTCATTACCTATTGAAAAAAACAAAAAAACAAACATTCGATTTCAGATTATTAAAATAAACTCTCGATATGGTAAATTATGGAATACACTATGCATACCATTGTTCGGGTCCTCTAGAACCGATGACTTGTTTGGTGAACCTAGACATGGAACGAGCTTGGTGCAAGATGAACCCATGTTGCCAAAAGTAAGCAGCACCTAATTTTAACCTGAAGTGCAAATGTTTATAAAATTTCAAGATTCAAAACCAAAAGAAACTTGTTAAAATTAGCGAAATAAAATATAAAACATAAACCTCCAAAATATTCATCAAACATGTTTTCAGCTACTTCAAAGATTGCACAACAGATTCATGTTTGAACAACTTTAACATCACAAGCAAATAGATTGCACATCAGAACACAAAGATTTTCATAATAAATTTCAAATTTCAACAGATAATAGGATCTTGATTTTGTACAATAACTAAAAGAAGCTTTAGGGCTCTACCAAATTACAGTACACAACACATACAAAAACCAAAACTAACACACAGATTCAATCATTGAAGCATATAGAACAAAACCCAAAAGGGAAACACCAAAAACTATCGCTAAAAATAACATTCTTACCTTTTGCTGCACAATTGTTCTTGTTTGTTGGTCAGAAAGTGAAATCCCTGGTTTCACCACCTGTACCCCAAGGTTGACCGTTAATTACTGTCCCATCATATCGGGTTATAAGATATGGGTTTCGTGAATCGACTCTTGGGTATCCAGGAATATAACGGTAATATGCAGGAGAGTAGATTACACCTGGGTAGAGTGCAATTACTGAGCCAACATCAACTTCACCATCTATGAATAAACCCTGGCCTGCTTGTTCATGTGGAATTTAAGACGGTTTTAGCTCAAGGGTGTATCCCATTAGATCTTTTAACCTTTGGCGTGACTCTGCAAACGTCAATGGTTTTGTCTCGGGAATATCTGTGCTGAAAATTTCACCATTAATAAAACTACAGCAGAAGAGCTTATTATGTTTTCAATATTTAAAGTTAAGGACTTAAGTAATAATATTTACCAAGTTTTATGCTTGATGGGGCGTTTCTACCGATTGCAAGACTAAGGCCACTTCGGCAAGGAGCAGTGGTGTGTTGTTGAGATGTTTCATCTCGGGATTTTGATTCAGGAAGGATAATATGATCCATAAATGTGCAGAATTTTGTAATTTGAGAATGAATGTTTTCTTGAACCTGTTTTTCTTGATCTGCTAGGTTAGATTTACTTGCCATGTTTATGATCTCCTCTATATCTGCTTCTTCAGCATCCTTCCCCACACGGTTATAGCTGCAAACAAAAGATTACTAAATCAGTATTTTTGCCAACAATACGCACATGTATGCTGTGTGTTTAGAAAGAACATGACCTGGTATAGAGGAAGAGCCGATTTATGTCTGTTTCAATTTGTAGGCGTCTAGGATCTTTTGCGAATGTCGGGCTTTTGGCAAGCGTTGTAACAAACTACAAGTACAATAGCAAAAAAAATTAAAGCCCCATAAGGTAGCTAGCAGATTAACAAAAATGATATGCCATTCACTGTTCTTATTAAACCTTCATAGCATCAAATCAAAATGAATTCACTTTCCACTATCACAAGTACTTCTGTCAAATGAAATGCGTAAACTTTTTAACTCAAAAGTGATGATTTTCTTGATACTGAAGCAGAACATCACAAGTTCGATTATTCAGCAGTTTTTTTCTCCAGAACTTCAAACTTATATCATAGTCTGAACTCTGAAGTCCAAGTAACCGTTTTAGCATCAAATCTAAATGAATTCATCACATCACCAATATCACAAACTCCTTACTTTTATTGATAAAATGTGTAAATATTCAGTACAAAAGTGCTCTGCTTTTTCTTGATATTCAAGCAGAACATCATTATGTTCACGGCACAAGTTGCAAACTTCCATTTTTTGATGATTTTTTCCCTGGAAGCTCAAATTCATATCATAATCTGAAGTCCAAAGTAGCCAACTCCAAGTTCAACTCAGCAGGATCATCATTTCCACTAAAGTCGTGGAACCGGCTTCCATCTAAAAAAACATGATTCATTGCAGATACCTTTAATTCAAACAGTTTACAACATATAATTAAAGGAAAGTACACAAATCATATGAAATTTCACCATTCTACGTGCTTTCCTTTGGTGCTAAATTGTAAAAAAACCAGGTCTTATTAAGAACATGTGAGGAAATTCATACCATATAATAGTAGAATTAGGAGACCAACGATTGATATGGTTATTGATCACTATAATAAGTGTAATGATAAATGTATCGATGTTTAAACCATAAAACACTATATGGCGTCTGGTTAGGGCTGATGCTTCATTTTAGCATATATTAATGAACCTGTATTAACAAGATGGGTCGCAATTCCACGGTAGATACATGGTTAAGCCTTTTGCCATGTACATTAGGCCAACTTTATAACAATGCTAACACATCTTTTGTGAACGCAATAGATACAATGGTCCTAAAATCAATTTATAGGATTGATGTAACACCAAAAAAAAACTCAAATGGTTCCCTGCCCTTCCCACCATTAAAAATTTCTTAAACTTCAGGTGAACATACTCAAAGTATAGTTTATTTATAACTTCTGCAAATCAATTCCTCACAACTTAAATTTCAGCTAAGAATCTAATTGTACTATTTTTGCAACTTAGAATTAGTGTTCAAGGTTATTGTTCCATATTATAGCATGCTTTGAAACAACTTTTAGCATATTAATCCTACTGTAAGTATGGGTTTATGAGGTGCTATAAATGGGACAGTGGTTGGTACTATCTTTGATGTCATAACAAAGGAGCGAAACACACATGAAGAATGTGCACTGTAAGTGTAGGTACATATACGTTCTGCTAAGCAATTGCCCACAACTTAAACTCAGCTAAGAATCTAATTGTTGCAACTTAGAATTAGTGTTCAAGGTTATTGTTCCATATTATAAGGTTTGGCTGTTGTTCAATGGGCGGTGCTCCAATTCTTTTCCCCTTAAACACCAATTCCCATTTTCAACAGCAGAACAAGAATCTATTCTTTCAATAACCATATATATTTCATTCAATAAAGCACAAAAGAAAAACTACCACAACAAGAACATAAGGCCACAATCACCTTCAAGACCTCAATTGGAACTACTAATCACCTACTCTGCCCACAAATTCAATAAATTGGAACCTACTATGGCTAGAAATTCAAGAAATTCGAAATAATAGTACCTGTGAAGCAGGGATCAGAACCGAGCCGATGCGGAGGATATTGTTGTGCTTACCTGGTTTGGGGGAAACATAGCACACATATAACCAGAGAATAGAACACCAACATGAATACACACACGAAATGAAAGGCTTACCCGAATTCGAAGGCCAGGCTGCAGGAGCATCGAAGGGGAAATGGATTTGGGAAGGCGGTGATATGTAAACACAACAATACAACACAGCAGTCGAACGGCCAGGGGCATTAAATCAATGCACTTGCTCATATGTTTACTCAGACATTGAATGCGATTGGTGAAGGCGAAGGGGATGCAAATGAAGTGCATGTTTGGCTGTGCGTTTCAGAGGTCCTTTTTGACTTTTGGAGGGGTAAAAAGACAAAAATACCCCTCCAGAAGTCACTAGAAGTTATAATTTGTAACTTTTGGAGGGGTATTTTTATATTTTTACCCCTCAAAAAGTCAAAAAGGACTTTTGAAACGGACAGCCAAACAGCCCCGAAGGGGCGAGGGGATGCAGATGAACATGAAGGGGATGTAGATGAAGGGGCGCGTCTTACGATGTTGGTGAAATTACGATTCTAGCCATTCAATATGTATTATAAAGGAGTACAGATATTGGTTAACAAGTCAATCAAATAATACTGAAATATCTAACTAAATCTATTAATCTACCTTAGACATTGACCATCCTCTATCTATAGACTCTAATAAAACAAAGTTTTTGGAGCCACATGTCATTCTCTTAAACAACTAATTTAACACGTGGCATACTCTTACACCATCTTTATTTTTAGTTTTTTTAATATATTAAATGCTTACCATACTAGACATTTAATTTAAATATATTACCATACTTATTTACTGATTTAAATTACAATTTATGGCTTCCATTTAACCTTTTATATTATGTCATAAAAATTCCATTTAACCATATATTAATTCAACTTCTACGGTATTATTTCTCAAATTCCATTTAACCTTTTATATTATGTCTTAAGAATCTATAATTTTCCTCTATTTCTGTATTGCTTTCTAAAATAAACTCCTTTAAATTAGTGGATTTTTATTTTATGAAATTTTTTATTCACCAATTTTAATTTGTTACTGTATAATTAATTGATTCAATTATAATATATTTATCAAATTATCAAAGTATCAAATATTTAAGGACTATATAGTATCTAACATTAGTTTGATAAGTTATCTATCATACATTAAATTACATTTAAACTTATTTTTATCAACTTGCAATCACTACTATCTCTATATTTCTCTGGAAATTACAATGCTTTCTAACTAAAACTCCTTTAATTTAGTAGATTTTTATTTTATTAATTTTTGACTCACCCAAATCGGTTTTCAAATGTAAAAGTTAATTAATCTAATTATAATATATTTATCAAATTATTAAAGTATCATATCTTTAAGGACTATATAGTATGTAATATTACTCGAATACATTATTAATTGATCCAGTTATAATATATTTATCAATTATTAGATTCAATTAATTCAAATTGTTTCCTTTTGTTTTTATCAATAAGTGTACAATTATGTATCATATGGGATGCACATTCCATAATTGTGTATTTCACAAAGACTATAAATTAATACTACATTCTTTGCAAATTTTACATTCGACTTACATTCCCAACTATCAAACAAGGTATGATGTTTTTAAATTTTATCAAATATAAAACTATGTTCATTTCATAATTGTTACCTTTATAATTATTTCTCACTTTTTCAAAATTTTGCAGTATAATGACATCCGGAGAATCACATTGTTTGACGACCTAAGTGTTTTACAGGAAGAGTATACCATAAAGGTTCAAATTATCAGGTTTTGAACTAGATAACTATTCAAGGATCCAAGAAAAGTTTACTACTTTGAAATGATAATAATCGATGAAAATTTATTCCCATAATCTCACTCTTTCTACTTTTAATTTTTTGTATTAAAAACAATTCACCATTTATATGTTTAAAAATTTCTCTTCATTTCATCTTATTCATGGGGTTCAAGATTGGAGACTACTTTGTTGTTATAGATCCAAACACTGATCCTGGCCAACAAAATGGTAAAGAGGAAATAAAAGAATACTATGATTGTAGATATATTTCAGCTTGTGAGGCTTCATGAAGAATTTTTGTTTTTGATGTACATTACCGTTATCCATCGGTTATCAGGTTGCCTTTCCATTTGGCAAACCAACAACAAATCATTTATTGTGTGATGATGATATAAACAACGTACTAAGTAAACCGTATGTTGCCTCTATAATGTTTTATCTTGAATGTTTTATTTATATTTATTTAATTATAATAATTATATTTATTTCATAACACATTTTTACCATTTCTTAAATTTATTGAATGTGAAACTAATACTCACAATTTCTATGTATAAATTCCAGCTTTGTCTTTAACAAACAATAAAAAAAATTAACGTTGTATTAGATTGAAAAGTATTTATTACGGAATAGTTCGACACTTAAGTCATTTACAAGTATGCCTTACCCGGACAATGATTGTTTGTCTTCTTCAAATAATCGTTTAATTAGTAAGGAGTTATTGTATGATGTAGCAAACGAGATGTCTGAATTTGAAAATCTTTGAAATTCTTTAACGGATGAACAACACTTAGTTTTTAGTGACATCATGACTGCTATTAAGTTAATAAAGGAGTTTTTTTCATTTATGGATATGACGAAACTGGTAAAACCTTTCTATGGAAGACATTGACCGCAATAATAAGGTCTATAGGTAAGATTGTATTAAATGTAGCATTCAGTAGAATAAGATCTTTGTTGCTTATCGGAGGTTGTACTCCACACTCACGTTCAATATTCCATTAAATGTAAACAAAGATTCTGTTTGTTACATAAAACCGAATAGTGAAGTTGCTCATTTATTAAAGCAAACAAAATTGATTATTTGGGATGAAACACCCATGACTCATAAGCATGCATTTGAAGCATTGGATAGGACAATTAATGATGTATTAACTATAAATATTTCCGTACCTTTAGATATGTCATTTGGTGTTAAAGTATTGTTTTTTGTGGCGATTTTCAACAAATTTTACATGTGGTTCCAAATGGTAGTCGTAAGGAAATTGTTATTATATCATTAAGCTCATAATATATTTTGAATAAATGCAAGTTACTTTAACAAAAAAAGGTGCGACTAAAAGCTAAGGGACAAGGTGTTGACACTAAAGGAATTGAACAATTTACTATATGGCTTCTTGATATAGGAGAGGGTAATGTTGATAGTTATAACGATGGTGATGCAACTATTACTATACCTCATGAACTCCTCATCAACGAATCGATGGATCTTTTAGCAAGTATGATTCAATTTGTTTACCCATTCATGTTAGAGAACTACAAAGATAAAGAGTACTTTCGTGAGAGAGCAATTTTTGCACCAGAAAATGAGGTCGTTCATGAAATTAACGATCATATGCTTTTCACTTTTCCCCGATGATGAGATAAAGTATCTATTTCGGATAACATAAGTCAAATGGAACATTTTAATATCCCGGGTTACAAGAAAATTTGCACTCTTCTTATTTTCTAAATGACCTTAAAATATCCGGATTGCCAAATTACAAGTTAGTATTAAAAGTTGGAGTTCCCGTTATGCTTCTATGTAGCATCGACCAACAAAATGGTCTTTGCAATGGTACTCGCCTATAAATTTCTATTTGGGAAACGGATTATTAAAGTTGAGATTATATATGGAAGTAATATTGGATGCCAAACATTTAATGCAAGAATTAATCTCGTGCCATCCAATAAATAATCCCTTTCAAATTCAAAAGAAGACGGTTTCCACTAACTGTTTATTTTGCAATGACGATTAACAAGAGTCAGGGATAATTATTGTTAAAAGTTGGGTTATATTTAAAAGAACCAGTTTTCACTCATGGACAGTTATATGTGGCTTTGTCAAATGTGAAGATTACAGACGATGTAAAATTACTCATTTTAGATCAAATTGGTAACATTACTAGCGATGCACAAAACGTTGTATACAAACAGGTGTTTAGACATCCATGAGAAAGTTTTAAGAGTATGAATGCTATTTTAATTCTATTTTCATACTTTGAATTTTTCATAATGTTTATTATGTAATCAATGTTTAATAAAAGTCTGGTTGTTTAAATCACCCGTGTATCACACGGGCTCTAACCTAGTTTGAAATATATAAAATCTTTCAACTAACCATTTGTGAATAATAAACAATAACATTAACAAAAATGAATAATAAAGAACTGACTGCTTGTTTTATACAAGAGCGCAAGGATT